>CM035423.1:33594220-33984220 GCA_020310875.1 Ceratopteris richardii
GATTTTCAGCCAAAACCAAAAACTGTTTGAAGCACATGAACACTTCAGACTTTGCTTTGAGTGGATATACCCATGCATGCCTGGAAAAATCATCAATGAAAGTCACGAAGTAAAGGTAATTTCCAAAAGAGGGTGTCTGCATAAGACCACAGACATCACTATGTATAAGCTGCAATTTCTGCGTAGCCCGAACAGAACCATCTTTTGGAAAGGAAGAATGCTGTATTTTGCCCAAAATACAGCCTTCACAAACATGTTTTCCAGGTGCCTCAAGTTTGGGCAAAGAGGACACCATTTCAGATTTTTGCAGGCGTAACAAACTAGCAAAATTCAGATGACCAAAGCGTGCATGCCAAAGCTTTGCATCTCACATAGCCTGAGAATCATGAACTGCACATGCCGAATCATTCACAGATCTTTCATAGTCTATGAGCTTATATAGCCCATGACATAAAATGCCAGAAGCAATAATCACATCGCCATTTGAGAGATCATGGACTGTCCACCAGTCATCAACGAATTTCACAACCAAGCCAATCTTGGCTAATGCAGAAATTGATAACAGGTTCTTTTTGATCCCTGGCACAAATAAAGCATCTGACAAAGTGAAAGAACTACCATCAACAGTAGTCAGAATGATCTTACCAACTCCCATAACAGGATAAGAGGAGTTATTGGCGCATGTGACAGTATTCCCTGTAGGGGCAGGCTCGAGTGAAGAGAAGAAACTATGGTGCGAGGTAATATGTTTGGTCGCCCCACTTTCAAAGTACCAAACATCTGAGTCTACTGCAAACATGCACTGATCATGAGAAGATGGGTCAAAACTGCAGACAGTAGTAAACGCCCATTCTTCTTCCTGCACAAGATTTGTAGACTCTGTTTTTGGTGTAGAGGCCTCTGCAAGAACCATTCCAGCCTCTTTCTTCTTTGCCTCTTTAGCAGCCAGTTTTGGACAGTTCTTTATAATATGATCATTTCCTTTACAGTACTTGCAGAACAATTTCTGCTTTTCGGATTTCTTCTCATCTTTATCCTGGTTCTTCAATTGTGCAGCATTTGCAGATTTGTGCTTACTAGTAGAAGAGCTCCATTTTCCTTTGCCCTTCTGACTAGCCACGAAAGCTTGATCTGCAACACGCATAATGGACCTGTTCTTCCTGGACTGATCTTCTTGCAACAGAACAGAGACTAATTCCTCAAATGACAAGGCATTCGGATTGCCTTTCATCATCAACCGAAGAGTAGAGGCAAAACTCTGATATGAATCAGGAAGACCATTCAGAACGGTCTGCACAAGTGAGCTATCTGGTGTAACCTCATCAGCAGAAATCAATTGTTCCTTCAGGTCTTTGATCTTTGTAAGAAAACTGTCCATAGAATCACCTTCATTCATGTGCTCACTCTCCAACTCTTTTCGGAGGTAAGCAACACGAGCCTCATTCCTAGCCTGGTACAAAGTGGTAAGTGTATCCCAAGCATCTTTTTCTGTTCTACAAGAGCGAATGTGAGGAATAATGGCACGTTTGACAGACAAAGCTATCAATGCATGTGCCTGGGCATCTCTTCCATCCCGACAAATCTGCTCTGCAGTAGGTGCAACAGAAACAGCAGCACGAACAGGAATCTGCGGAATATCATCTTCGACACCATCTTCATCAGCTCCAACACCTGTATTTGCAGTACCTGTCGTTACAGGTGTAACAAGACGTCTTTCAACACCTTGCACAATGTTCCACAATCCTTTTGCAACTAGTACATGTCGCATAATATAAGCCCATAATGGGTAGTTGGTACCATCCAACTTATCCTCAACATCCAACATACGGAATACATCACTGCTTTCAGCCATGGCCGGTGACTAAAATACCTTGATGGAGAAAATTGACTGTATCTCAAAAAGTTGAACGGAACTGCCCAGACGAGTTCTGCTAGACCTGTAGCAGACTTCGAGACGCTTAAACTGGCGAACAGAAACTGGTATATACCTTTGGCACAAAAGGACGAAATAGCCTGCACAAGCACTGTGATAGTGCGTTCGGAGGCCCTGCGTATGCTCACCAAATTTCGTGCAAATCTGAGACTGCAAACGAAGGAGTGTCGACGGCACCCTAGAAGAAGCGACGACCTGCTCTGATACCAATTGTTGGAGATAGACGTCTTCGGAAGCACGCGAACAGCACAAGGAAGAAGAAGAAGCTTGGAGCACAAACACACAATACTGAATGTATTACTAGAGAATGTACAAAGATAAGTAGCCGATTAGGGCAATAGGCGTATATACAAGGCAGGGGAAAAAAAACCTCCTAAAGAGGGAAAAAAGTGCCCCGGCGTTCCTAGAGTGTTCACACACATCACTACCTAAATATATCAACATCCACCACCACCATCTTTTCAGCCATCCCTACTGACTCTAGTAGTAGACATGTGCATTCGACACCGCAATGCGATACAGGGGCTAGCCTGTCTCGTAGGTCAAGGTCACACTTTTGAGCAGAAGGTTCTAGGAGTGGATCTACATGTAGGTCTAGAGGAGGTGGTTGTTGTGGAGGCAGTGTGACGGACGTTGTGTCGCCCACTTCTACTCCTAGAGCGAGTACCTTAGATGTAGGTACGCCACATGGTACACCACATGGAACACCACATACACCTTAGGGGGCTCATGACCATGATGACTCCAAAGCATATAGTATCGGAAATGGAGCTTCAATGATGGATGCGGATGGAAAAGCAATGCGTCAGCATATATTAGAGCTTTGCTCCATACAGTTTGGACACTCTATCATGTTGAAATGGAGTGAACAAGATAAAGATCGGAAGAATTATATCATAGAGATGATTTACCAGGAGTTTCGGCCAGCACATGGGTATCCTCTTGTAAGTTTAGTGTGGATTCTGCACACCACACGTGAAGTTATGTTCCATTGAAAATCTGATGCTTGTGATGCTTTCAGAGCAGGCTTACCAAAGCCTATATGGTTAGATGCTGAGGAGTGGGATATGATTCGTGATGCGTAGCAACAGATTCCTGATCGATATTGCCAGGAGCGAGATGCCACAGCCACACATTTACATACGATTGGACCATCACATTTGGGTAGTGGAAAATATGACATGATGCATCATGAGTTTGTAAGTACCATTTGGTTTATTGAGTTTATTTTTGTTAAGCATTTCATATATGTTCCTCTAATGTTTTTTATATTTTTTGTAGGAGTTGGCAATGGGTCCTGCTCCAACATGAACGGAGGAGGCTTATGGACATTGTTATGGATTGACTACACTATTGGAGGACTTGGAGGCACGTGTTGTAGTCGTTTCATGGGAGCGTTTGCGATGAGGTGATGAATTTACAAACTTGCTTTTACTTGCTGTTTGTAAATCTCATGTGAATTTATCTCATCTCATGAATGTTCTTTGTTGTAGGACTACAAATCTGGATGTTTTGATCATTCTCTACATGTGTATAGTAATGGTGCACCAAAATTTTGTGTTTGATTCTTACATGGCAATGTTTTGCCACATTTTGTAAAGGCCTCATATATGATAGGGTTTGCCACACTCTTGTACATGCTTCATTTATGGGATATATATTTTTTTTTGTACATGGTTCGTGGTTCATAGTTCATTCTGATTATCTCTTTTGTGTCCAATAAAATTTTGCTTTATGAAATCATGTTTCAGTTGCCATTAGAGTACACATCACATGTACTCGAGTTTTTTTTTGGGCAAAGTGTATTGTCTTTTACTTAACAGCATCATGGTAATGTTGTTGTAGCAAAAGACAACACACTCTGCCCAGAATTTTTTTTGCAAATCTGGTCCTCGGTATAAGCAACAATACTCCTAGTAGGGTCATCAAAATAAGCATCGGTACACCCAGCCCGCGTCCTTGTGCATGACGGTACACCCAATATAGGTGTCTGTATGATCGTCGATATGGGCATCAGTATTTTTGATGCATATACTGACGATTATACCGATGATTATACCGACGCATATACCGGCGCTATAGTTCTGACGCGAATACCAACACTTACACCGATGTCGGGCCAAAAATGCGCCTGTTCAATTTTCTCGGTAAAAGCCTCGGTATATGGCCGACCTGTTGTAGTTTTAACTATGCAAGTTAGTCTCTTCTTGTATGATAATTTCATACAATGGTGTTACCAATGCAATACTAACCCTTTATGTTGTTACCTTTTGCATGTATTTGCTTGCATCTATCGTTTCCAATGATAGATGACTCTAACTCAACCCCAACAACCCTCCTCTATTGTATGTAGTTAATAGCTGGATAAGCTTGAAGGCACTAATGTCCTCACTTGGATCATGAGGTTCGCTTTACATCTCAATAGGGTTTGCTTGTGGGACATCACTTCCGCCAGCATTCCCAAACCTATAGCAACTAATGCCACTTATCAAGAGTGGTTAGAACATGATCTTCATGCGGAATCTAACTTAATGCTTCATCATTGTGATCTTGATGTGGAAATGATGCACCTATTCAGCATGTGTATCGAGATTTAGAATTATCTCCATTGCATGACCTATCACCATAATGATTTAATGAATCATGTTACAACAAAAACACTCCACTAGAAAGTTTATCGATAATTGCACGTCCTTCTTGAAAACGCACTCCTATTTGGACCAAGGTTGGACAAGAGTCTCCTATCCATGCTATGAACAAGCCATATATTATCTCCCAAAAGGCCATTATTGCATGAAGCTAAGTTTCAATCGATTATAGATGTGATGTCATATGTATTTTAACATACAGCATCATGTTCTGAAATGATACTCATGAATCACTTCATATCATCTAAAGGTAATTCATGGAAACATATAAACGTCTTAATATTGTTGTTTAAAAGAAAACTTGACTAAATTAGATACTGTAGATATAATGTCTCATGTGAACAACGTGCACAAAATTTATTCACCTCTTCTCTTCTAACCACTTCATTGGAGTGTGATATAAACACCATTTTAATAGAAAGTAGCACATCAATTCTTGGTAAGTAATGAGGTTAGTTTGTTCTTTGTAGGAATATTTCAAAACCATGGTATCACTAATGGCATACTAACCCATTTTCTTGTCTATCTTTTGCACCTCCTTGCTCTTCTCTATCTATTTAGAGGATAGATGGCTCAAGCTCAACCTCAAGAACCCTACTATACTCTACATAGTTACCAATTAGATACGTTTGAAGGCCCTAACCTTCTCAACTGGTCCGTGAGGTTCACTTTACATCTCAATCGGGTTGGTTTTTGGGAAATCACTTTTGGCAACGTTCCCAAATCTAGAAAAATTGATGCCACTTATCAAGATTGGTTACAATAAAACTCTCAAGCCCAGTCTAAGTTAATGCTTCATCTGGGTAATCTCGAAGTACAAATGATTCACTTATAAACCATGTCTATAGATATTTGGACCTCTCCATTCGACTATCCCCATAAGGATTTCATCACTCGTGGTATAGCTTCAAAGAAGCTCCTTGCTCCTCCTCTCATTCAAAACTACTCCGCGAGCAATTTCATCGATCTGTTTTGATCTTCTTTAAGCGTCGTCATGTCTGCAGCTCTACATGTAGCATAGATATGGTCATTTCTTTAATGTCTTAACATGGTACCACCGCCATAGACCTGGAGCACTTATGGACGGCCCCGTTTCTTGTCTTCGCTGTTGCTGCTTGTGCCATTCGCATAGACCACATTACTTATTTTCTCTGGTTCCCTATTTCCTGTTTTCGTTGATCAACATTCTCTATAAAGTAATTTCCGCACCGCAATATACGTAACACAACTTGCATTCGAAACTCTGTACAAAATCCATAATCCAACTATGCACCTATTCCATCGCGGCTGCACATGACCGTATTGTCTAATCCTTAATCCTGATCAACATCTTGTCGATATCCATCTGTAACATGCCGAAGTGCTGTGTTTGAAGCTTTGTTTATTTGTTTTCCTTTAATTTACCCCTTTTCAACCACTTCTTTTCACCCCGTGGAGACAAGCATCCGCGGAGACAAGAATCTATTCTAGCACGGCCTCATGGCATCCCTATGAGAATGCGCAAGTATCAATATATTTCCCAACAACGACTGGCAAGCAGCCATTCGCATCTCACCGAATGCCATTTCTCACATAAAGTTTTATCTCCAAGATGCACGACAGCCACCTTACTTCTATGTTGTTGTTCACCCATCCTACAAGCCTGACCTTGGACCTTATGCATGAGGCGATAATCAAAAGCAAAAAAAGGTGCTCGAGAGGATATGTCAATGTGAGCAAACACAACACGAGTGTCAACAAGGAACTGCCCTACTGATTTGACGAACCCATAGAAAGCTGAGGAGGTTGTAGCATAGAGGCATTAATAACTCCATGTTATTATAGTAGTTCTACAGAGGTTACGTCTGGAGAGGATATGTCAATGTGGGCAAACACAGCATGAGTGTCAACAAGCATCTCAGTAATGTGCAAGTGTAAATGATGCGCCTATACATCATCTCTATAGAGATTCGGAATTGTCTCCATGTGAGCTATCATGATATGGATTTAATCATGTGTGTTACATCTTTAAAGAAGCTCCTTGCTCCTTCTATCCTTCAAAACCACTCCACTAGCAAGTTCAACAATAATTGGCATGTCCTTTTTGACACTGCACTCCTATCCCAACTAAAGATGGAAATGGGTCTATTGTTTATGTTGTGAGCAAGCCATAATTTATCTCTCAACAAGCCATTACCTCATTAGATTGAGATTCAATCGATTACAGATGTGATTTGAGATAGATTTTATCATAGAGCATCGTATTCTAACGTCATATTCACAAATCACTTCATATCATCTTAAACTTATTCATGGAAGGATATAAAGCTTTCAATATTGATGTTTGAGGAAACTTGTATTAATTATAGATGCTAGATAATTGTTGGTGCAAATATCAAGCGTACACATTTGGCTAGAGTTTATGTATAATTGAAAGTCCATGGAAGCCATTGCTAGGAAGCTTTTGTCTTTTACCATTTGTAAAAGTCACTCTTTGACTTGAAAGAATATTTGTAACTACCACTAAACTCGTGGGACTTGTTAGTTGGAAAAGTCACGAGTCCACTTGAGAGAATATCTCCTAAACTGGAGGAGCACTTTTAGTGAGAGCCAATGGAGGATTCAAATTCAAATGCAAATATCCTATCTATAAAAGATGTCTACGAAACTCGCGGGATCAGTGACTCGATTTTCCGAGTTCTCCTTGACCACATTATAAGAGAGTAAGGCTTACATCATATCCTATACTAATCATTATATTAGGCTTTGATTATCATGCCTATGATATTGTACAACATTGTGTTCTAATATAATAGATCAATGCTTCTCATCTATGGTCTCTCTATCATAGTCACTCATAACAGGCAACTTGTACTGTTCATATCTCAATCATTTTTTTAACATTTTCAATGTTCTATAGGTTGTTGGAATCAACTCCAAGTTTTCTACGTGGGCACAAAGTTTGAAGATAATCCATTCAGCTAATTTGGAGAAAAGCACATCGAAGCACTTACTGCTCAAACTCTGTAGAGGTAATAAAAAATCAAGGGTAATGATTTGATTGCTAAATGGATTGTTCTATGTATAGTGCATCATTTTAAGTGATTCGACTCAATCATTAGCTCATTAAACTAATTTGATATCTCCACAAGGAATTTTTCTAATTCCTACTGTATTGGAAGCACTGAGCATAACAAGTAGGAGATGTGTGAACAAAAATAGAAGGTTTTCATTGATCGTTCAACTTGGAAGTAGTCTGTTTGTATTCAATCATTTCTTACATCATTTCCAAAGTACATAGGCACTTAGTGTCATTGGAAAGCTAAGAAGGCCAACAACTCAATTGTGAAGTAAGAAGGGTTTGGTACAAAGCACGATTTGGTAGTACCCACTCATTTCTTGAAGTGTCCATCCATCTTTCCAATAATGGTATCAGAGCAAAGCTAAGGTAAAATGGGAAATGGTTTTCCTTCTTTCATTGATAAATTGCAAAGGAACAACTATCAAACATGGTCCTTGAGGATGAAGACATTCTTACAAGGAAGGAGCCTCTATGGATAGATCTCAGGAGATGAGGACATGGCCATATTCAGAAGCAAAGAACAACCTACAAGAGAGGAGCATGAAAGACTCAACACATGGTGTGCCAAGGATGCATTAGCAAGGTCTTACTTACTTAACTCAATTTCAGATTTTCTTCTTCCACACATTAGGAATTGTAAGACATCCCAAGAGACTTGGGGAACATTGTCTTCATATTTTTCTTCCAACACAAGGGCTAGGAAGAACCAATTGTGGATTGAGTTTACCACTCAAAGAAAGCAACCCAAACAAGGCATCGCAGAGTATGTGCCCAAAGTCAAAGATGTAGCAGATCAATTTGCAAGCATAGGAGAAGAAATTGAAGAGGAGCAAATTGTAAGACAAGTAATCAATGGTATTAAAGCTAATGAAAAATGGGAGAGCTTCACAACTGCCATGGACTTGTACATGGACATGCAGATTCCAGACCTTACCACTCTCATGGGGCAACTATTTACCCATGAAGCCAAGCTCAACAAGAATGGAGATTCATCAAGAGGTAATAGATCTTTTGCCCTATACACTGATAAAAGTAATTCCAAAGAGAAAGGGAAGAACAAGAAGATTGAGGATGAAGGAGCTACCTCCCAAGCCAACTATGCAAGGAGAGGTAGAACCTCAAGAGGAAGGGGTAGAGGAGGTAAGCAAGGTAGGGGGAGACCTTATAACGCCTCACCATGTAATATTTATGGATTTTCAAACCATACTATAGATGAGTGTTATAGGAACTTTAAGAATTAGAGAGGTGGAGGTTATCAAAGAGATGGATATACACAATCAAGAGGAAGATTCAATTACCATCAAGGAAGCAATAACAACTACAATAACAACTACAATAAGAACTACAATAACAACTACCAACGAGGCTACAAATCAAGGAAAGATTACAACAACTACACAAAGGAGAAAGAGGATTCTCTTCTGATTATGAATCTGACTTCAAAACCAGGTATAAATGATGACCATCTACTCTACATTGACTCAGGATGCTCAAACCATGTGGCAGGTAATGTAGCTCTTTTCTCTAACCTTGAGGAACCAAAGGGTAAGCATTAGGTACAAACAGGTGATGACACCAAGCACTCAATGATTAAAGTAGGAAATATTAAGACCTCTGATGGAAATAGAAATCTGTTGAGCAGGGTTTTATATGTACCTACAATTACCAAGAATTTGATGAGTGTTAGACAGATTGTGGAAAAGGATTTATAGGTTGGATTCAACCAATATGGAGCATTTGTGGAGGATCCCCAACATGGATTTAAGAGAATCCCCAAAGGAGAAAAGACAGGTAGATTATTCACTTTGGAACTTGAAGATGCAAGGAATATTGCACTTTATAGCTACAAAGACCAAACACTATCAGAGCTTGAAATTTGGCATAAGAGATTAGGGCATGTTGGTGAAAGAACCTTAAAAAAAATATGTAGACATCAATGTGTGCTTGGGATACCTAATATATCCAACCAACACATGATCTATAAATGTGGTGCTTCTTAGTTTGGAAAATCTCAGAGGTTACCCTTCTCAAGGAACGGCTACATGCATGAGGAATACCTAGAGCTTGTCCATACAGATGTATGGGGTCCAAGTAAGGATCCCTCAATTTCTGGATCAAGGTATTATGTATCTTTAATTGATGACTTCAGTAGGTGGATTGTCTTATATTTTATAAAGCACAAAGATGAAGTATTCAATTTCTTTAAAATGTATCTTGCACATGTTAAGAACCAAATAGGAAGAAGTCTAAAAAGATTAAGGTTAGATGGAGGAGGTGAGTACTTCTCAAATGAGTGGTAGAGAGGAGAAATAGATTAATTTTTGAAACAGCTAGGTCAATGTTAAATGAGAAAAAACTACATAACTACTTGTGGGCAGAGAGTGTATCTACTGCTACTTATCTTGTAAACAAGTTGCCATCCAAATCCTTTGATGGGATGACCCCGTATGAAGCATGACATGGTAGAAGACCTTCACTTGATCATTGGGGATTTTTGGATGTGTTGCTTATGTGGATATCCCTTCTCAAATAAGAGGTAAACTAGACCCTAAGGCAGAAAAGTGCATCTTCATAGGGTATGACTTAAATCAGAAAGCATACAGGTTCTACAATTCTTCAAAGAAAGGATTCATGGTTAGTAGAGATTTTGTCTTTGATGAGAATGACTCTTGGTTTGAAAGTGAATGCAAGAAAGTAAAGCTACCTATGACTTGGAAGAGGAGTTTTCAAGCCTCACCAAGGAGGAGCCTAATAAGATTGAAGACATCAACTCAGATGATGTCGACATCATCAACTTAGGAGAATTCAAGTCATGGAAGTCCAAAGGCAAAGTCAAGATGAAGAAGTTAGAAGATATACCTGAATCATCCAACCAAGCAATCAGAAGATCACAAAGGGAGAGCAAGAAGCCAATCAGATATGGGTATGACACTTCCTTAGTTACTAAGCACTTTGTTTATCTTGCAAAAGACTTGTCATTTGAAGAGCCATCATCATATGAAGAGGCAAAGACCAAGGCAAAATGAAAGGAAGCTATGGATGAGGAAATTGAAGCGAGATCAAGGGAAATTCTGATCAAGGGAAATTCTGATGGATCAATAAGCAGGCACAAAGCTAGATTTGTGGCCAAGGGTTTCGCACAAACCCAAGGAGTTGATTATGAAGAAACCTTCTCACCTATGGCAAAAATGGCAACCATAAGGGTATTGGTAAGTGTGGCTGCATCAAAGAATTAGAACATGTATCAATTAGATGTAAAAAATTCATTTCTAAATGGCTGGATTTTAGAGGAGGTGTACATGTCTCAACCTCCTGGCTATGAGGATCGAAACAATATAACATATGTATGTAAATTGAACAAAGCTCTTTATGAATTGAAGCAGGCACCTAGGGCATGGAACCATAGATTGACTACATACCTTCAAGATCAAGGATTCATCATGAGTAAAGTACATACTTCTCTATTTGTTAAGAGGAGTAATTCAGTTAATATACCTATGTGTATATGTTGATGATATCAAACTCACAGGTAATGATGCTAATGGCATCAAGCAGATCAAGAATGCGATGATGCAGGAGTTCAAAATTAGTGACCTTAGATCACTAAAATATTTTCTTGGACTTGAGTTAGTCTATACTCACTCTCGAATTTATATTACTTAGAAGAAGTATATACAAGATATGATAAAGAAGTTTCAGTTGCAGGATGCCAAAGTTGCAAGTACTCCAATGGAGGTAAACCAAAAGTTAAGTGCTCATGAAGGTGATGTGCTTGAGAATATTGTAGGTTACCAAAGCATAGTGGGTAGCTTGAACTATGCTACATTGAAAAGGATTGATATTGCTTATGGAGTAAGTGTTTTAAGTCAATTTATGCACAAACCTAGGTCATCTCACTTGGAAGTTGCCAAGAGAATTTTGTACCTTAAGGGCACTCAAAATCAAGGACTGTACTTTCCTTATAGCTCAGACTTGGACATCAAGATATATTCAGATGCATATTGAGCAGGTTGCAAAGATGATAGAAGGAGTACCTCAGGTTACCTAGCATTTGCATGTGATAAACCTATATCATGGTCTTCAAAAAGCAACCTACTGTTGCCTTATCTTCTACAAAGGCAAAGTATAGAGGATTGGCCAATGCTACTCAAGAGGCCATATGGATCAGATTTTTATATACAGATTTGGGTTTGCATACTATATCTCCAATGATTTTTGGAGATAATACAAGCTCACTACATCTTGCAGCAAATGCTATTTATCATGCTAGGACCAAGCATATAGAGGTCCACTATCATTATGTGAGAGAGAAGCCATTGAGCAAGGAAATTCAGTTAGCTTATGTATCAACTAATATGCAATGTGTAGACTTGTTGACAAAAGAATTAGATGGTACAAAACTTTGCAGGTTTAAGTCTATGATAGGATTGCATGACATTCAAGAAGATTGAAGAAGAAGACCAAGCCAAAATTTTGGCTTAAGGGGGAGCTGTTGGTGCAAATATCAAGCCTACACTTGAAACTCTGAAAACCATTGCTAGGAAGCTTTTATCTTTTACCATTTGTAAAAAGTCACTCTTTGACTTGAAAGAATATTTGTAACTACCACTAAACTCGTGGGACTTGTTAGTTGGAAAAGTCATGACTCTACTTGAGAGAATATCTCCTAGATTGCAGGACCACTTTTAGTGAGAGCCCATGGAGGATTCAAATTCAAATTCAAATATCATATCTATAAAAGATGCCTAAGAAACCCGCACGATAAGTGACTCCATTTTCTGAGTTCCCCTTGACCACATTATAAGAGAGTAAGGCTTACATCATAGCCTATACTACTCATTATCATTAGGCTTTGATTATCATGCCTATGATCTTGTACAACAATGTGTTCTAATACAATAGGGCAATACTTGGCATCTATGGTCTCTCTATTATAGTCACTCATAATAGTCAACTTGTACTATTCATATCTCAGTCATTTCTTTACCATTGTCAATGTTCTATAGCTTTTTGGAATCAGCTCCAAGATCTCTATATGCTCACAAACTGTGAATATAACACATTCAGCCAATTTGGAGAAAAGTGTGTTGAAGCACTCACTGGTCAAACTCTACAGAGGTCCTAAAAAATTGAGGGTAATGATTTCATTGCTAAATTGATTGTTCTATGTATAGTGCATCATTTTAAGTGATTCCACTTGGAACCATTAGCTCATTAAGCAAATTTGATATCTCCAAAAGGAAGTTTTCTAATTCCTAGTGTGCTGGAAGCAGTGAGCATAACAAGCAGCAAATGTGTGAACAAAAATAAAAGGTTTTCATTGATCCTTCAACTCAGAAGTATTCTGTTTTGATTAAATCATTTCTTACATCATTTCCAATGTACATAGGCACTTATTAAGTGTCATTGGAAAGCTAAAAGGGCCTACAACTTAACTTTGAAACAAGAAGGGGTTGGTACAAAGCAAGATTTGGCAGTACCTACTCATTTCTTGAAGCCTCCATCCATCTTTCCCAACAATAACATATCTCGTGAAAACACTAAGGACAAATGAATCACCTCTTCTTTTGTAAACACTCCATTGGAGTGTTACACAAACATTATTTTAATAGAAGTTACCGCCTCAGTCCTTTTTAAATACTTAAGTTAGTCTCTTCTTGATATGGCAATTTCATACAATGGTACTACTAATGCAAAACTAACCCTTTATGTTATTACCTTTTGCATGTTTTCGCTTTTCTCTATCAATTCCAATGACACATGGCTCTGGCTCAATCTCAACAACCCTCCTCTACTGTATGTAGTTACAAGCTAGATAAGCTTGAAGGCACTAGATTTATCACTTGGATCATGAGGTTCAGTTTACATCTCAATAGGGTTTGTTTGTGGGACATCACTTCTACCATCATTCCCAAACCTATAGCAATCAATGCCACTTGTGAAGAGTGGTTACAACCTGATATTCAAGCCAAATATAAGTTAATGCTTCATCATTGTGATCTTAAAGTGGAAATGATGCACCTATTCACCATCTCTTTCGAGATTTAGAATTATCTGCATTTCACCTATCAGCATAATGATTTAATAAATCATGTTACAAAAAAAGACACTCTACTAGCAAGTTTATCAAGGATTGGATGTCCTTCTTGATCCACACTCCTATTTGCAAATGATGGACAAGAGTCTCCTGTCCATTTTATGACAAAGCAATAATGCTTCTCCTAACAAGCCATTACTGCATTAAACTGAATCTCAATCCATTATTCATGTGATGTCATATGTATTTTAACATAGAGCATCATGCTCTCAAATGATATTCACAAATCACTTTTTATTGTCTAAAGGTAATTCATGGAAACATATAAAGGTTTGAATATTTTTGTTTGAAAAAAACTTGAATAAATTAGAGACTGTAGATAATATTTCTCATGTGAAAAATGTCTAGAAATGCATTCACCTCTACTCTTTTTATTGAAGTGTTATATAAACACCATTTTGATAGAAAGTAGCAACTCAATTCTTGGTAACTAATGAGCATTTGTTCTTTACAGGAATATCTCTTAACCATGGTATCACTAGTGGCATACTAACCCATTTTCTTGTGTACCTTTTGCACCTCCTTGCTTGCCTCTATCGATTTAGAGGATAGACGGATGAATCTCAACATTAAGAACCCTACCATACTATACATAGTTACCAACTAGATACGCTTGAAGGCCCTAACCTTCTCACCTAGTCCATGAGGCTCACTTTGCATCTCAATTGGGTTGGTTTTTGGGAGATCACTTTTGGCAATGTTCTCAAACCTAGAACAATTGATGCCACTTATCACGATTGGTTACAGTAAAATTGTCAATGCTTCATCTAGGTAATCTCAAAGTACAAATGATGCACCTATAAACCATGTCTATAGATATTTGGATTTCTCTCGATTTGACCATCCCCATAAGGATTTCATCACTCTTATTAGAGCTTCGAAGAAGCTTCTTTCTCCTCCTCTCCTTCAAAACAACTCCATGATTAATCATCGATGATTGGCATGTCCTTCTTGACAAGGCACTCCTATCTAGACTAGTGATTGATATTGTTCCCTTTTCGATGCCTCTTCTAGTTGCATTTCAATCATCCTCACACCCACTTATAATTGCACATGCTTCTATTGTGGGCCTCACTATAGACATTTTATTTGATCAAATCTTGTAAGAAGATACCTTGTGGTCCAACACTCAAGCGTTTTAATTTGCTTCCACATCCAAAATCACTCTAACTTATTATTTTTTGGAAACAAAAACGTAACTTATTCTATCATGGCTTTGATGACTTCGATAGTTGCCCAGCCTATAAGATTCCATACATGATTATTGTGGTCATATTGGACACATCTAAAAGAATGATATCTATGGAAATAGTTTGACATTTTTGTGATGATAACAGATACTCTTCCATCCCTCACAAGGTTTCAGATATTCAAAAAAACAAAACTGCTTATAGGCATTCAAAATCAATAGTAATGCATGATTATGGAGTTCAAGTGATATTTTTAGGAAGGAAAATATGAAGAGTAGTCTATCGGAAAATGTCAATCAAGGCAAACGGATTCATTCCTTTTGCAACAAATGAATTAAAGAGACCGGGGAGATGCTTGATCAAGATGGAGAAAAAGACAAAGGTACAATAGAAGGGGACTAGTGCCCACGGGACCCCCCAAATCCCACAAAGCAGGGGAAGCTTGGTTGATTCCTAGGTTGCATTACAAAGAAGGTTGTACCTTTGTTTCTTAATTTAATTCAAGTCCGGGAGAGTAGGCTATTGCCGAACTTCCTTTATATTAAAAAAAAGATGGAGAAAAAGAACAAGAATTTCATGAAAAATTGGATTCATCTGAATGCGTTTCCTCTAGTTGCCTTTGAAGATCTCTTCTCATCACAATGAGCACGTATAAATATTAGATCTCTAAACATGTATGAAAGATTGAGACACCTATAGATATATACACACCTATACTCATTGAGGTACACACACTTACATGCATGCAAATGATGTCAAAGAGAAAAAACTACCTACAGAAACCATACATAAGAGCCTAAATACTTGTTATTCTCCCCAAGTTTTTCTATACATATACATTCATAGTATCTAGCATATTCATTTAGATTATTCATAGTTCTCTCATCCCACGCAGTCAAACGGATAACTGATTGCTTTCGAGGTGGAGTTTGTTGCAAGAGAGAAACTAGTACATGTAAGAAAAGTTGCTCTATTTTTTCTAGAAAGTAAACATATCATACTAAGAGCCATGGAATACTTTTGTTCAGGGAGGTGAGTTTTAAGGTAGATACAAGCACACCAACCCGTTCTACATTTGCGAGTTATCACACTTCAAGAAAGATGATAGTTGACGATCTTTTGAGAAGAAAAATCAGACTCATGTCGGTTAGAGTGCCAGTTAAGTTTGCGAAGAACCATGCAGGTTTCTAAGGACGTGCCACAAGGCCATGTATAATAATCAAAATCTGAAGAAATAATAATAATACATAAACGCTTATATCTCTCTATATTCATATTCTTTAGGCATTGCCATGTTTGCGGCTATACATGTACCATAGCTATGGTTATTTCTTTAATATCTTAACATGGTATCATCGCCCCATTTCTTGTCTTCACTGTTGCAGATTCTGCCATTAGCATAGACACATTTCTTCTTATCTCTGCTTCGCTATCTCTTTTTTTCATTGATCAACATTTTCTATAATGCATTTCCCGCATTGCAATTTATGTAAAACAACTTGTATTCGAAACTCTCTGCGAAAACCATAATCCCAGTATGAACCTGTTGCAGAGCCGCTGCACATGACCGTATGTCTAATCCTAAATCCTGATCATCATCTTCTCGATGTCCGTTGCAAGCTTTGTTTATTTATGTTTCATCTTTTACATCTTTTCAACCACTTCTTTTCACCTTGTGGAGACAAGCATCTATTGTAGCACGGCCTCATGGAATCCCTATGTGAATGTACATGTATCAATATATTCCCAAACAATGACTCCTAAGCATCCATTCGCATGTCACAGAATGCCATTTCTCACATAAATCTTTATCTCCAAGATGCACGACAGCGCCCTTAGTTGTATGTTGTTATTGATCCATCCCACAACCCTGACCTTGGACCTTATCGATGAGTAAATATGAAAAAGCTTAAAGTGTCAATGTGAGCAAACACAACATACACACATATACATCACACACATAGACACACATGTACACACACATACAGACATACACACATACACATATAGAAACACACATATACTAACATGCATACAGATGAATATGTATATATACATACACACATGCATACACACATATGCATGCATGCATATGCACACACATACACATATACACACAGATATAGTCACATACACACATATACATAGACATGCATACACATGCATAAACATGATGGGGGAAGTATCGCAACCCCTAAGCAACGACGAAGCGCGAATGACCTCCACAGGTATACTTATTTGACCTCTGCACACCAGAAATGCTCTTACTCAGAGCTTATGCAGAGAACTCCAGTGAACTTTTGTAGACTTGTAGTAGAGACCAAGAGCTTTCCAACAAAACAAATTTCATTTCAAATGGATGCTTACACAAAGAGAAACAATGCCTACAACATGAGCTAGTTGAATGCTCACAACTGCTAGTCAAGAAGAGACCTCACTTCACGCCAGCAAGCTTTTCTCAGAGATTATACAGAGAATGAATCTCAAACCTGAGTCAACTTTAGAGCACTTAAATAGCTACCCAATGACACAAAAATCATAGAAAATGGATAAATAAAGAAGGAGAACCAGCCCTTACAACAGAGAGCAAAATATTTCCAATAGAGCCTACACACCAAGAGAGATATCAATCACACAACTTCACTAAAATGAATGTTGCTCCTAGATTACTCAGAGAATGCTCTAGAGAATTTGTAAGCATAAGATATACTCTAATATCTATCCAATGACACAAGAATTACATCAAATGGATACAATATGAGGGAGAACCAATGCTAACAACTCAGGGGTAGAGAGTTGCAACACTGCCTACGCACACACATAGATATGCCTACTAAAAGAAAACAAACAAGCAAGAAAGGGGCTAGCTTAAGCAAGGGGCTTGCTTATCACAACTCCAGCACTTAGTGCTCACTTTACATGAGCTAAAAATCCAAGAAGATGGCCCAAAAGAAGTCGGGGTACATGCTCCTTTTATAGTGAGAAGTGGGCCCCTAAAATCTAGGAACTACCTTTCCAAATCAGCCTCCTAACTTGGAGGACTTAGTTGAGATGACTTGGGGAGTGGTTGAGTGCCTTTTCTTGATGAAATCTCGTGGCTTTTGGCTTCCTATGATTGCTCCACATGTCCATAAAAGATTCCCCACGAATTTGTAGCTTGAAGCTTGACTTTTAACACTCCCCCTCAAGCTTCAATTCTTCGTCCTCATCCAAGCTCCTTCATGTTGATGCATTGCTTGAATTTTGAAATCTTCATCCCATCCAAAGCCTTTGTAAACATGTCGGAAACTTGGTCCTTGGTACCAATATGATGTACTGAAACTTCCTTGGATATCACCTATTCCCTTATGAACTGATAGTGCACTTCAATATGCTTGGTTCTAGCATGATAGACAAGATTCGATGCTAGATGAATGCTACTCATGTTGTCAAAAAAATTGGATATGTGTCAACCTGCAAATTAAGCTCCATAAATAACTTCTTAATCCACATTAGCTCACATGTGACTTGAGCCAAAGCTCTATACTCAGCCTCGGTGGAAGATAATGCCACCGTGGGTTGCTTCTTTGAAATCCATGTGATGATCTTGCTACCTAGCATGACTAGTCAACCACTTGTACTTCTTCTATCCTCCTTGGAACTGGCCCAATCCGCTGATAAGCTTTGACCTGCATATCATCATCAAATGAATAGAACAATCCTTCATTTATAGTGGCCTTGAGATATCGTAACATTCTTCTTGCAGCTTGCAAGTGTGTTGTCCTTGGACTATGCATAAATTGTGATAACACTTCAACTCCATATGCTATGTTAGGCCTAGATATTTTGGCATAATTGAAAGAGCCTAGAATAGATCGATAAAAAGTTACATCCTCTAATGGCTATCCATCAATGGAGCTTAGCTTTACATTAACTTCCATGGGATTTGAAATAGGCTTGTAATGTAGCATCCCAAACCTCTCAAGTAGGTCTAGAATATACTTCCTTTGTATGAGCATAATACCTTCTTCTTTGTATACAACTTCAAAGCCAAGAAAATACCTAAGATCTCCAAGATCAGATATCCTAAACTCCTTTCCAAGTTTTGCCGTGATCTCCTCAATGTTGTTTGTATCATTACCTGTAATGATAAGATCATCTACATACACACACATGTAGACTACAAGTTCTCCTCTTTGTTTGATGAAGAGAGATGGATCCACCTTGCATTGATTGTAACCACATTTTATCAAATAGTCCACCAATCTTTGGTTCCAAGCCCTTGGAGCTTGCTTTAGGCCATAAAGTGCCTTCTTCAACCTACAAACATGATGTGGAAACTCTTTATGAACAAAACCTAGTGGTTGCTCCATGTATACCTCTTCTTCAAAGTCTCCATTGAGAAAGGCATTCTTGATATCCAATTGGAAAAGCTTCCATCCTTTGCTAGCAGCCATTGCAATGAGTGTCCTAATGGTGCTCATCTTTGCCACGGGGCTGAATGTCTCTTCAAAGTCCACTCCATAGGTTTGCGCAAAACCCTTGGCCACCAATCTTGCTTTGAACCTAGAAATAGATCCATCTGAATTCCTCTTTACTTTATACACCCACTTATTACCTATTACCTTCATGTTCTCCTTCTTGGGCACTAGATTCCATGTTTGATTTTCCTCAAGTGCGTCGATCTCTTCTTGCATTGTCTCTTTCCATTCGGTGTACCTGCTTGCATCTTCATAGCAATCGGGCTCATGATCGTCTACTACTTTGTTCATATATGCATAATGTGTTGCCATGTATGAATCATAAGTAAACCTTTGAGTTGGATACTTAACTATAGAAGACTTCCTTTGTTCACCTTTTGGAGGAATAAACCTCCTTTGCCTTGGGAACTTGATCTCTTTCTTTGACATGGCTTCTTTATCCATCATGTGTCCTTCATCATCTTCAACTTCATTACCTTCTTCATCCAACTCCATCAATGTTGCTTTGCCTTTGTTGATTGATTGTGCTTCATAGCTTGATGCAGATCTCCCCCTCCATGGTGAGTTCATGCTTGAACTATCTTCATTGATGGAACACCTTGGGCCGCTTAGCTCTAGGTCGATTTGTTCTTCATCATGTCCATGCTTTTCTTCTTCATAGTCCTGCATACAATCATACTTCTTATACCAAGGGAGTAGCTCATCAAATGCTACATCCCTTGATATCCTCAAGTCCTTTGTGTTTGTGTTGAAGCACATGTAACCTTTATGATCATTTTAATATCCTAGAAACACACACTTCTCTCCCTTTGGTTGTAGCTTGTGCCTCAATTCACTTGGCACATGTACATAACAAGTACATCCAAATATCTTCAAGTGGGAAAGATCAGGTTTCTTACCATAATAGGCTTGATATGGTGTCAAGCCATGGATCCCTGAGGTAGGAGCCCTATTCATTAGATACACGGCAGTATTTGCTACATCACTCCAAAACATGTTAGGTACATTCATCTCATTAAGCATTGCTCTAGCAATCTCGACAATGTATCTATTCTTTCTCTCTCCTACTCCATTTTGTTGGGGGGTGTACCTGCATGTTACTTGCCTCTTGATGCCTTGATCCATTAAAAAATCTGAAAACTCATTGGAGAAATATTCTTCCCCTCCATCGGGCCTTAGCTTCTTGATATATGTACCTGTTTCCTTCTCGACCATTGCCTTGAATGCTTTGAAACATGTAAACACATCTGATTTGTTTTTTATGAAATAAACCCAAACCATCCTTGTGCAATCATCTATAAAAGTGACAAAGTACTTGTTACCGCCAATGGATTGCTCTTTGGTTGGCCCCCACAGATCTGTATGTATCAACTCCAATGGATGTTGGCTTATGTAGCCACTCTTCTTGAATAGAAGTCTCGCTTGCTTCCCTAGTTGACAAGATTCACATAAATGTTTCATACCTTGTCCTTGGAAGTTGGGAAGACCTTCAACCAGCCTCTTGAATTGCATTTCCTTCATTCTTTGTATGTTGATGTGACCTATCCTCTTGTGCCACAAGTCCAACTCCAAAATCCTCTTGTTTCCATATGTGAAGTAGACATGCTGAGTGGAATGAGAATTTACCTCCAAAGTGAAGAGTCTCCCTTGCTTCTTTCTCTTTCTATGACCTTGTAACCTTGCTTAGGGTTCTCCACAAAGCATCCACCTTTGTTGAACCTTACTTGATAGCCTCTTTCAACCATTTGCCCAATGGACACCAAGTTCTTTGTGATAGTAGGTACATGCAAGACATCCTTGAGACATCTTCCTTCCTCCTTGTCATCCAAAGCTACATCTCCAACATGGGAGATCTCATGGGCTGTATCATCACCTGTTTCTACATGTCCTTTACCTTTGGGAATATGTAGATTAGTAAACCAAGAAGCATTGCAACTCATATGGTTGCTACATCCACTATCAATATACCAAGTGTTATCTACTTTGCTTGAATTCCCATTCATGTGCATCATCAAGAGATTGTCATTTTCTGAACTTGTAGAAGCATAATTACCTTGTCCTTTGTATGAAGAACCTTGATTATAGCTCCTTTGGTTTCCTCCTTGGTAGCAATCTCTAGCATAGTGGCCAAACTTGCCACATATGTAACATCCTTCGCCAACTTGATTCCTGTTTTGTTGATGTCGTCCTCCTCTTCCTCTTGTTCTTCCTCTCCCTCTTTGTGATGAGGTGCCTTGGTCATGTCCTTGATTGCTTGAGTGGCCTTGCCTTCCTCCAAACCTTCCTTTTCCCCTTCCTTGTCCTGGTCTTCCTTTGCCCCTTCGATTACCTGCATAGAAAACTTGTGCATCCTTGCTTTTATTTGAACTTCCACCTATGTTCATTTCTTCGGTGACCATGAGAGCAACCAATTGCTCAAAATCGGGAAGATTATCCCTTACATAAACTGAAGTGTTAAAAGGTTTCCACTTCTCATCATCTCTCAAACCATTGAGAGTTTAAGCAACAAGATCATCATCGTCTACGTGGCTTCCAATGGATCCCAATGCATCTGATAACTCCTTGACCTTAAGTATGTAGTCATTTATGCTACTCCCTGAGCTCTTCCTAAGGTTGTTGAGCTCATTCTTGAGTTGGATCTTCCTTGCTTGGTGCTTGTTGAATAAAGCCTTTCAAGTGTCTCCCATACCTTCATGCTTGAATCCAAGTCTTTGATATGGCCGATCATGCTATTGCTAATGTGTTGGGAAAGAATAAAGATAACCCTCTTGTCTCTTTCATTCCATTCCCTAAAGGCCCTTCTCTGGTCATTGGTTGGATTTTCATCCAACCTAGGTCTTGGTTCACTTCCACTAATCAACCCCCAAAGGCCCTTGCCCATAAGATAGTTGGAGACCCTAAATCTCCATGGTTGATAGTTCCCTTTGTCTAGCTTTTCAATTTGAGTGTTGAAGTCTCCCATATCTACTCTTTGATACTTGAACTAGCCCTTGGCTAATGCTCCAATGTGTGTAAGATGAAAATGAGGCTCTAAGGTTACCTCAATTCCAAGCTTTCCTTAGATGGACACCTTGTGCTGTTGAAACTTTGAGTAGAATAGCTCCCCCTTGATGTGAGCTACCTCCAAGAAGCTTTTGTTGATGCAAATCTTCAACCACCAACTCCAAGAGGTCTTCTTGCTTGTATGTGATACCTCGAAGATGCCCAAATGCTCTGATACCACTGATGGGGGAAGTATCTCAACCCCTAAGCAACGACAAAGTGCAAATGACCTCCACAGGTATACTTCTTTGACCTCTGCACACCAAAAATGCTCTTACTCCGAGCTTATGCACATAATTCCAGTGAGCTTTTGTAGACCTGTAGTAAACAAAAAGATCTTTCCAATAAAACAAATTTCACTTCAAATGGATGCTTACACAAAGAGAAACAATGTCTACAACATGCGCTAGTTGAATGCTCACAACTGCTAGTCAAGCAGAGACCTTACTTCACTCCAGCAAGCTTTTCTCAAAGATTATACATGAATCTCACACTTTAGTCAGTTTTAGAGCACTCTAATAGCTACCCAATGACACAAAAATCATAGCAAATGGATAAATAGAGAAGGAGAACGAGCCCTTACAACAGAGAGCAAAATATTTCCAACAGAGCCTACACACCAAGAGAGATATCAATCACACAACTTCACTAAAAGGAATGTTGCTCCCAGATTACTCCGAGAATGCTTGAGAGAATTTGTGAGCATAAACTAGACTCTAATATCTATCCAATGAGACAAGAATTAAATCAAATGAATACAATATGAGGGAGAACCAATGCTAACAACTCAGGGGCAGAGAGTTGAAACACTGCCTGCGCACACACATAGATATGCCTACTAAAAGAAAACAAACAAGCAAGGGGCTAGCTTAAGCAAGGGGCTTGCTTATCACAACTCCAGCACTTAGTGCTCACTTTACATGAGCTAAGACTCCAAGAAGATGGCCCAAAAGAAGTCGGGATACATGATCCTTTTATAGTGAGAAGTGTGCCCCTAAAATCTAGGAACTACCTTTCCAAATCACCCTCGTAACTTGGAAGGACTTAGTTGAGATGACTTGGGGAGTGGTTGAGTGACTTTTCTTGATGGAATCTCGTGGCTTTTGGTTTCCTTTGATTGCTCCACATGTCCATAAAAGATTCTGCACGAATTTGTAGCTTGAAGCTTGACTTTTAACAACACACACATAAACATACACACACATATACATATAGAAACAAAAATACATACACATAAACACACATATACATATACACACATAGGCATACACACGCATAGGCATAGACACACATATACACATACACATACACCAACACACATACATATGCACATATGCATACACATGCATAAACATACATAAATACAAAAATATACATACACACACATATGCATACACACATACACATATACACACACACATACACTATATACACACATATAAATACACATGCATACACACACATACACACACATACACATAGGCACAAATAAACATATAGACACATATACACACATACACATAAACACACATAGAAACACACATACACACACACATATACATTTTCCATAATGCATACACACATAGAAATACACATACACATATACCTCTTTTCAACCACTTCTTTTCACCTTGTGGAGACAAGCATCCACTAAGGCAAGCATCTATTGTAGCACGGCCTCATGGCATCCCTTTGCGAATGTACATGTATCAATATATTCCCCAACAAAGATTGGCAAGCATACATTTGCATGTCACAGAATGCCAAATCTCACATAAATATTTATCTCCAACATGCACGACAACACCCTTAGTTTTATTGATCCATCCCACAACCCTGACCTTGACCTTACCGATGAGGAAATATTCAAAAGCATAAAGTGATGCTGGAGAGGATAACATAGGTGCAAATATACATATGCACACATACACACACATAGAAACACACATACACATACACATATATACATTCACACACATAGACACACACACACATACACATATATATAAACACATAATCGCATGCATGTGTACACACGCATATGCATAGAAACATACACACATGCATACACACATATACACATATACACATATACACATATACACATACACACAAATATGCATACACACACATACACATACACACATGCATATATACACACACACACATATAGTAACATTGTCAGGAGGATGGGAACGCTAAGTTGGTGGATCAATTCAATCATCAGGTTCAACAACTCACATTTGGTGACTCTAACAAACTCAAGGAATCAAAGAAAACTTAAAAAATATGGTAGGTCAATTGAAAAGTTATCAAATCATCATAACTCGATGTTCAATGATCTTCTTTGGTATTAACTTCACCATATGATTCATCATAGCAAAGCATAAATAAAAGTAACTTTGCCACTTAGTCTTAATGCAAGGGAAACGAAGAACAAAGAACAAAATAGATCGAATGTGTTTTTGCATTACATGAAAAGAAAAGACAATTTTTACTTCTCATGGTATCAAGTTATAAACGCAACATTTAGCATTACGTAAGCAAAAATGCCGGTTTCGAGATTTGATTTTAGAATTAAGATCAGATTCGAATAACTATGCTCTCCAGATATCATTCCCAGGCCGCATCCTTCACTTTTAAACATTCGCATGTCAACTTTAAGCATCCACTCGCATGTTACTGAATACCATTTCTCACATAAATCTCTATCTGCAAGATGCACGACAACGCCCTTACTTGTATGCTGTTGTTCACCCATCGCACAAGCCTTACCTTGGATCTTATGCATGAGGCGATAATCAAAAGCAAAAGATGGAGTTGGAGAGGATATGTAAATGTGCGCAAACACAACATGAGTACCAACAAGGAGCTGTGCTACTGATTTGACGAACCCATAGAAAGCTGAGGACGTTGTAGCATAGAGGCATTAATAACTCCATGCTATTATAGTAGCTCTACAGAGGTTGATTTTTGGAGAGGATATGTCAATGTGAGCAAAAAAAAAAAAAAAAAAAAAAAAAAAAAGACTGTCAACAAGGAATTGTGCTTCTCATTTGACGAGCCCATACAAAGCTGAGGAGGTTGAAGCATAGAGTCATTAACAACTCCATGTTATTATAGTTGTTCTAAAGAGTTCCATGTTTCTTTAATATACTTATGTTGAGTATTTTTGTGCGTATGCACACCTTTTTGAGTAGTTGTATACTCCCTCTGCAAGCACAAGTCTTCACATAGTTGCTTAGTTCTATGAGCATGCGTAATTTTCATTTGTTTCTTTGCATATATACAGCTTTGTGCATGTTCTATTCCTAGCATTCTACTATTTATCTATAGGGATATCGAATAAATATATGTTTGTTGTGAGAAAGCCATAATCTATCTCTCAACAGGCCATTACTTCATTAAACTGAGTTTCAATTGATTACAGATGTGATTTCATATATGTTTTCTAACGGAGCATCGTCTTGTGACATGATATTCACGAATCAATTCATATCATCTTAAATTAATGTATGGAAAGATATAAAGGTTTGAATATTATTGTTAAAGAAATGTGAATGAACTAAAAACTCTAAATAATTTCTCATATGAGCAATGGTAACAAATGCATCCACCGTTTCTTTGGTAAGCACTCCATTAAAGTGTTTTATAAACACCATTTTAATAAAAGTTAGCATGGGCCAATTCTTGGTATCTACTCAAGTCAGGTTGTTCTTGGTATGCCAATTTCAAACCATAGTATCCCTAGTGGTGTACTAACCCATTTTGATGTCTACATTTTGCACCTCCTTTCTCGCCTTAATTGATTTGTATGATAGATGGCAAAGGTTGAACCTGAAGAAGCCCCCTCTATTTACATACTTCTAAGCTTGATAAGCTAGAAGACCTTAACTTTCATCATTTCCAAACCCTCAATAATTAAATCCACTTATCAAGGCTAGTTACAACAACCCAATGTAATTTAATGCTGCATCGCGGTGATCTCCAAGTGTAAATGATGTGTCTACGAAGAAGCCGCGACGCGATGGCGAGACTGAGCTGGCAACGGAAGTCGACGGAGCTGGCGAAATGGTGGAGTTCTGAAGACTGAGCTGGCAACGGAAGTCGACGGAGCTGGCGAAATGGTGGAGTTCTGAAGTTCTGAAGTCGACGGATCAACCTTGTTACACTTGCGATTGTTACACTCTAACGTCGACGACAACGTGGAATCGGACTGTTTTCTCGAAGGAATACCATCTTTCATGGAGCAATACCGTCTATTGCCAACCGCTTCTCTCGGAGGAATGGCGTCTTTCTCGGTGGAATACGAACTATCGCGCCAACCTCAAAACCGTCTATCGCGCTAACCTCAAAACCGTCTATCGCGCTTGGAGGAGAAACCATCTATCGCGCTCGGAGGAGAAACCGTCTATCGCGGCGCAGACCTTTGTACCAAGCCGCATTTCTGGGCGGTAAACCGTCTATCGCACAGGCTTAAACCGTTTCTCGCGAGGGTAAACCGCCGGTCTATTCGCGTGGTTTCCCATAATCGATCTCCGAGCTTTAGCTGCATGCTGGTGCTGGTCTATCGCACAGTCGTGTTCGGTCTATCGCACGAAAGCAGAGCCTTGCGTTTATCGAGGAGCAGCTCGTTTGAGGTCTCTCGGGACAAGCCTCTTTCACAACAGCTCATCTCTGGGTCTTTCGCTACTTGCCTCTGGAATTGAATTTCTATTGGGATCAATAATCAAAATAGAATTCTCTTTGAAATTCCCATCGCGGGAGGCCAAGATAGTCGCTTGTTGTGTCTTAGCTTGCGTTTAAAGTTCAAGTATAACGAATCTGTCATGGATTTGGCGACCCCCTCTCTTGTGAGAAGTAACCTGGCCCCCCCTCCTGGGGAGACCGATAACCTGGCCTCTTTGTTGGAGGGGGGCTTGTGTGCCGCCCTCGGGGCCCTCGAGAGCGTTGAACCCCCCGTGGTCTCCCTCAGTAGATCCGCAATTCTGTCAGCTCAGGAGGAGCTCAAGAAAGTTTGCCTCGTCGGCCAAATGTTCGGCCCTAAGCCCCCGCTCGAAACTGTGCGTCAGTGGCTTCGCAACGAGTGGTTCCCCCGCGGGCTAGTTGTTAGTAAGTGTCAGTTCTTACCGGCAAGCCACTTGCTGCTAGTCTTTGAAAATGAAGATATGGCGTTTCGGGCCCTTAGTGTCGGAACTTGGCAACTCGGCCGGGCGACCCTGTGCCTATTCAGATGGTCCCCTGATTTTACCACCGACAAATCGAAATCGCTTCGGTACCCTCTCTGGGTTGAGCTCCCTACCCTGCCTTACTTCTTGTACAACTTCGTGTGGGACATCGTTTCTCCTATCGGCAGGCCGTTGGCCTCACGCGAGGACATTGGTGGTCTCATTTATGAAGGTGCAAGACACTCGTTCAACGCTCGGTGGCACCCTCAAATCTGTGTCGAGGCTGACCTCAGTATGCCACTTCCATCGAAGATCAAGCTAGACTTGGGCGAAGGGGATGTATGGGAGCAAGACATCAGTTACAAAAACCTTCCCAACGCGTGCTTTCGTTGTGGCCAGCAAGGTCACAGGATCAAAGATTGCCCTTTCAGACGTAAAAGCATGCGAAATCAAGAAGCCCCCAAAAATGCTCAAGACAACAATGGAGCTTTGAATCACTCGACGAAAGTTGAGGATTTCAAGGGTCCCCTTAATCCAGAAGCTGATGCAGACGGGTTCATCGAAGTCAGAAGAAGAAGGAAAAGAAGCCCTAGGGCAACCTCTGAGCGAAACAACAAGTCAGTTACCCCCTCCAGCAACTTGTATTGCAATCTGGAAAAGGAAATCAATGAGTTTGACTACCAGGTGGGAACCAACTTGAGGTGGACACCGACGTCAAAGGCCTAGAGATCCCTGACAGTAAAGAAACCTTGCAGGAGGGTTACACTACAAGCAAAGAAGACGGCTTTACTACTAGCAACGAAGATAACATGGATAGTGAAAGCTCCATCATCGGATCGACTATTCCGGAAACGGAGCTGAAAACGGTGCCCTGTTCTTCTCAGCAAGAGGCATCCCGCAAAGGAAAACAACCTATGGAGTTACCGTGGAAAAGCCCCCACAAGAACCTATTGCTAACTCGGGATCCGATCCGAGCAAAAAAGAAAGATGAACCCAAGAAAAGAAAGGACAAAGCTCCCTCCCGCAAAGGGGGATTACTACGACAATGATCATCATCTCGTTAAATGCTAGAGGGCTAACCGACCCCTCAAGAGCGACCATCATTGGTCAATGGCTTCGCGACATTAGCCTAAACCCAGATTTTATATGTATCCAAGAGATTAAAATTGACGGAGAAGACCTCCAGAAACGGCTTAGACATGTCTCCTCGACCCATGTTTGGATTTCAATGGCGCATCAGCGGGGGTCCGGTGGAACGGTAATAGGTATTAATCAACGCTGGTTTGAAAAGCTTGAGAACTCCACTGAAGATGATTGCCATCGTTGGATTGCTGTTTCTTTCGGTGCTCCCTTTTGTTTTACCTTAGTTTCTTTGTATGCCCCTAACGGGGAGTTAGAGAGACTTAACACTTGGGCCTCCTTGGACTCGCTCCCCCACAACGTGCTTATTTGTGGTGACTTCAACATGGTTGAGGACCCTATGGACAGATGGATGGGCAAGGGTAGGGTCATCGATTGTCGCGAGAAAGAAACATGGGACAAAACTAAACTACACTTGGATCTGGTCAAATTCAAAGACCCGAACGGCTTTTCCTGGTCAAATCTCCAAGCAAGCGAGGACCTGAGGAAAGCTAGACTTGATAGATGCTACATTTCTCAGAGTTTTACTCATCAGTGGGGCCACCCTTCCCTCTTGCAACGCACCGACCTCACCATCTCTGATCACTACCCGATCGTCATCACCTTTCAACCCCCCACCAAGATCCGTAAGCCTCCTTTGTTCCATGCCAGTGTGCCCTCCTTCTCTCTCCCCTCCGTCCATCAAGAAATTTCTGATGTGTGGAAGGAGGCTTTCGCCTCTGGCTTGTCCTATGCCAAGTGTTGGAGAAGCGCGGTCGATAAGTCACGACAGATCATGATTAGATCCAGGAAGATGCTTGAGACTGTGCGGCGGGCCCGTAGAGAAGCTCTGTATCATAGACTCTGGAGGCTCGAGGAGGAAGTGAACAAAGGAAAATCTCAAGCCCAGAAAGGACTTCGAAAAATCAGAGCGCTGCTGCGATACGAGGAAGAGATACAAAGGAAAAATCTGCAAATTTTCTTCAAGGAGTGGTGGGCTGGCAAAGCCGACAAACCCACCAAAGAGATGTGCCGTATCCTCAAAAGGAAGCACAACAGAGAATCGATCCCCTTATTGCTAGACGCAAATGGTAATGTATGCAATACGGAAGAAGATAATTTTGGGATCATTGAAGGGCACTTCACGAGACTCTTGGGGACCACAAACCCCCTCTCCCACCATAGAAGGGACTGTATGGCAGCCATTTCTAGGGTTTCCCCCCACAGGATACCACTCAACCTCCACTCTCTGCTTCATGCCTCTATCTCTGAAGCCAAAATCATTGAGGTCATCGATGCCCTCCCTTCAGGTAAAAGCCCGGGACCCGACGGGCTCACTAATGAGTTGTTTAAATCCTTCAAGTTGGTGGTTGCCACCCCTCTTCGCTTGGTTTGGCAAGAGGCACTCAAGTTTGGCGCGCTACCTTCCTATCTCAACAATGGCATTATCAAGTTAGTACACAAAAAAGGGGAAAAGAACAGAATAGAGAACTGGCGTCCCATTACAATGCTCCAAACAGGATACAAGATCATCGCCAAAGTCATTGCCAACAGAATCTCTTGCCACTTGAGAGCGTGGTTAAGCGAGGACCAAAAAGGTTTCATCAAAGGCAGGTCAATTTTGGAAACCATTATAGATATCTGGGAAGGGCTTGAATTTGCAAATGAGTCTAAACAAGAAGTAGTATTCCTCAAGATCGACTTTGATAAAGCCTACGACAGGCTAGAATGGGACTATATTCTACAGTCGCTACAAGATCTTGGATGTAGTCAGAAATTCACCAAGATGATCGCGACCCTCCTCGGAAACGCATCGACCCAAATTAACATTAATGGAAAACTTTCAAAGGTGATCAAACTTAAAAGATCTATCAGACAAGGGTGCCCATTGGCTCCCCTTCTCTTTGCCATTGCCACGGAAGGGCTTAGCAGGCTGGTGGAGCATCAGGTGGAAGCTGGTAACATTAAAGGCCTGCGTTTGCCGCATGACCAGAGTCAGATCACCATGAGACTTTTTGCCGATGATATGAACGCTTTTGTTCACAATGATAGCACCAGCCTGGAGACGTTCTGGAAGTGTCTTGCTACCTTTTGTGAAGCCTCTGGTGCCATAATCAACCACTCTAAGACCGCCTTTAGAGCTATTGGTGGGTCACGGCCCGACCTTCTCATTGATCATGGCTGTCAAATCATTCCGCAGGGCCAAATTTTTCAGCTTCTTGGGATTCCCTTGGGGTTTGGCGTCTCTATGGAACAGCGGTGGAACTGGGTGCTTGCCAAGCTCGAAAACAAGCTTAACTATTGGAGAGGTATGCAAATCAATCTTGCTGGTCATGCTATGGTTATCAACACGTTCCTCTTATCATCTACCATTTATTTCCTTTCTTGTTGGAGACCAAAAGAGCAAGATCTGTCCAAACTGGATAGTATTTGTAGAAAGTTCCTTTGGACGGGCGACCACAATAGGCGGGGGGTGCCTAAAATCAAATGGTCCATCTGCACCAGCCATAGAGATAGTGGGGGACTTGGTATCTTGGACATTGGGTGCATGGCTAACAAACCGTCGGCCAAATGGATGATTAAGGCTTGGTGCAACGGGGAGGCCTCGTGGGCCAAGTTGATCTTCAGAAACAAGAATGAGCTGGCGCTCATGGGTTTCCCAAATTGGAAGAATCTTGACATCTTGACCTTGCTGTTTTCCCCGATCCCCGTCTTCTCGAAAGGCTCTAATCTTGTGTGCTCCCTTTGGAAGAGTTGGAATAAAGTCAAAAGCTTCACAAGAATCAGTGAAGACTGGAAGTGGGCTGCCGGTATCAGACAAAACGACTCTATCTGGTTTCCGATCCATGGCATCCGAAGTGTGGAACCTTGGAACACTCAAAATGCCAAGAAGCTATGGAACAAAGGCTTCAAAAACTGGAAACATCTCTGGAAACAAGACACCAACCGCTGGATCAACTTTGAGGATATTGACCCTAGCATCAACATTTCGCATGAAGAATGGAACACTTTGCAAAGCAGATGTCTCGCTTGGGACCGACACAAAGCTCGCCTTCTCATGGGACACGACATGTCGAGCTCGCTTGGTCTCAAATGGCACAATGGGAATAGCCTATCAAAAATCCCGAACATCAAAGAAACGATCGACTATCAGGTTAACCTCAACAAAAAGTGGTGCCTGTCATGGACGCGGCTTCCGTGGGACATGAAGTTCATGGCTATCTGGCACCCCCTCATAGAAATCAAAAAGTCTGTCCTCTTATGGCAAATTCTTCATCATGGAATCTGGACCAACCTTAAGGCCAGCAAAATTTGTGGGAGCCCTCCCTGGTGCAAACACTGCCACCGGTCTATCGAAGATGTATCACACATCTTCTTTACCTGCCCCAACTCCAACAGACTCTGGCAGGTGGTTGGAAAGAGAATTGGACTTCAAAAACGTCTCAGTTGGCAACAAGCCCTGCTGGGAGAAGCGATCGGCTGCTCCGCGACTCTCTGGAACGCCATCAGAGGGGAGGTTCTATGGAAAATCTAGCGGGAAAGATGTGCTTTCAACTTCGGTGACTCCCCCAAGGAGTGGTCAATTGAGAAATCGCTGTTCCTCCTTGGCAAAAGGATTGTCAACTATAAAAAATCCCCCCCCTTTAGGCATCATCAAGTACTCCTTTTGATCGATAACAAGCTTAAACCCAAGTGGGCCCCACATGAGGGTGATGAGAGAGTAATTAACCTTCTTTGTAATGTCATCTAAGCTCTGTAAAAGCTTCCCCTGCTTTGTGGGATTTGGGGGGTCCCGTGGGCACTAGTCCCCTTCTCTTGTACTTTTCTTTATTTAATTCAAGTCCGGGAGAGTAGGCTAATGCCGAACTTCCTTTATATAAAAAAGAAAGTGTAAATGATGCACCATCCCTATAAAGATTCGGAATTCTCTCCATGTGACGTATCACCATATGGATTTAATCACGTGTGTTACATCTTTAAAGAAGCTCCTTGCTCCGCCTGTCCTTCAAAACCACCGCAGTAGCAAGTTCACCGGTAATTGGCATGTCATTCTTAACAATGCACTTCTATCCCAACTAAAGATGGAAATGGTTCTCTTGTCCATGCTATGAACAAGACATAATTTATCTCTCAACAAGCCATTACTACATTAAATTGAGATTCAATCGATTATAGATGTGATTTGAGATGTATTTTATCATAGAGCATCATGTTCTGCCTTCATATTCACGAATGGCTTCATATCATCTTAAAATTGTTCATGGAAGGATATAAAGCTTTCAATATTGATGTTTATGGAAACTTGTATTAATTATAGATGCTAGACAATATATCTCACATAAACAATGAGGACAAATTCCTTACCTCTTCTTTTGTAAAGACTCCATTGGAGTGTTATAAAAACATTATTTTACTACAAGTTAGCACATCAATCCTTTCTAACTACTTATGTTAGCCTCTTCTTGGTATGAAAATTTCAATCAATCGTATTACCAATGCGATACTAACCCTTTATGTTGTTATCTTTTGCCTGTTTTTGCTTTCCTTTATCGATTCCAAGAACAGATGGCTGTGGCTTAATCTCAACAACCCGCCTCTACTGTATGTAATTACAAACTCGATAAGCTTGGAGGCACTAGATTTCTCACTTGGATCATGAGGTTCACTTTACATCTTAATAGGGTTTGCATCTGGGACATCACTTCCCCCACCATTTAGGTTTCAGATCTCTTCTAATATTTATGCAAATAGTTTAACATTTTTGTGATGATAACCGATTCCGTTCCCTCCTTGACAAGGTTTCAGATATTCATAAAAAACGTTCTTATAGGCACTCAACATAAAAAATAATGCATGTTTATGGAGTTCAAGTGATATTTCTAGGAAGGAAAATATAAAGAGAAGTCTATAGGAAAATCTCAATCAAGGAAGAAGGATTCATTCTTTTTGCTACAATTGAATTAAAGAGACCGAGGAGAGGCTTGATCAAGATGGAGAAAAAGAACAACAATGTCATGGAAAATTGGAGTCATCTGAATACATTTCTACTAGTTTCCTTTGAAGATCTCTTGTTATCATAGTGCACATGTATAAATATTAGATCTCTACACATGTATGAAAGATTGAGACACCTATAGATATACACACACCTATACTCGTTGAGGTATGCACACTTACATGCATGCAAATGATCTCATAAAGAAAATATCCTACCTACTAAAAACCCTACATAAGAACCTAAATACTTGTCATTCTCTCTATGTTTTTGTATAAATGTACATTGATAGTACTTACAATATTCCTTTGGACTATTCATAGTTCTCTCATCTATAGAATTTATAACCTCAATTCACCAATATTTTTCTTCAAAAAAATTACATAGCCAAATTCAGGACATGCATGAACAGATGGAATAACATATTTCGCATGCATCCAAAAGAATAATTGATTGCTTTCGAGGTGGAGTGTAAGAAGACTTTCTCTATTTGTTATAGAAAGTAGTGGTATCATACTAGAAGCCATGGAATACTTTTGTTCAGGGAAGTGACTTTAAGGTAGATACAAGCACACCAATCCGTTCTACATTTGCGAGTTATCACACTTGAAGAAAGATGATAGTTGTCGATCTTTTGAGAAGAAAAATTGGACTCATGTGAGTTGGAGTGCCAGGTAAGATCACCAAGAACCATGCAGGTTTCTAAGAACGTGCCACAACGCCATGTATAATAATCAAAATCTCATGAAATAATACATAAATGCTTATATCTGTCTGTATACATCTTCTTTAGGCGTGGCCATGTCTAAAGCTCTACATGTACCATAGCTATGGTTATTTCTTGAATATCTTAACATTGTATCATGGCCCCATTTCTTGTCTTCATTGTTGTTGCTTCTGCCATTAGCATAGACACATTTCTTCTTATCTCTGCTTCGCTATTTCTTCTTTTCATTGATCAACATTAATGCATTTTCCGCATTGCAATTTATGTAACACAACTTGCATTTGAAACTCTCTGCGAAACCATAATCCCAATATAAACCTGTTGCAACGTGGCTGCACGTGACCGTATGTCTAATCCTAAATCCTAAATCCTAATCAGTAACTTTTGAATATCCATTTGAAGTCTTATTTATTTGTGTTTCATTTTTTACCTCTTTTCAACCACTTCTTTTCACCCTATGGAGACAAGAATCTATTGTAGCACGGCCTCATGGAATCCCTATGCGAATGTGCATGTATCAATATATTCCCCAACAATGACTCGCAAGCATCCATTTGCATGTCACGAAATGCCGTTTCTCACATAAATCTTTATCTCCAAGATGCACGACAACACCCTTAGTTGTATGTTGTTGTTGATCCATCCCACAACCCTGACCTTGGACCTTATCGATGAGCAAATATTCAAAACCATAAAGTGTCAATGTGAGCAAACACAACATACACACACATACACATACACATCACACACATAGACACAAACATACAAACATATAGACATACACACACATACACATATAGAATCACACATATACTCACATGCATACATATACACACATGCATACACACATATGCATACCTACAAATACACATACATACACATATACACATACATATAGTCACATACACACATATACATACACATGCATACACACACATAAATATACACACGCATATACATACAAAAATAAATGTGCATACACATATACATACACACACATAGGCACACACACATAGGCACACACACATACACATACGCATCCACCAGCACACATACATATGCACACATGCATAAGTATACAAACATATACATGCACACATATTTACATACACACATACATACACACACACATACACATATACACACGCATACGCTCACATACACACATGAAAATACACATGCATACACACATACACATAGGCTCAAATATACATATAGATAGATACACGTACATACACATACACACACATAGAAACACACATACACATACACACATATACATTTTCTATAATGCATACACACACATAGAAATACACATACACACATATACCTATTTTCAACCACTTCTTTTCACCCCGTGGAGACAAGCATTTGTTGAGACAAGCATCTATTATAGCACAGCCTCATGGCATCCCTATGCGAATGTACATGTATCAATATATTCCCCAACAATGACTGGCAAGCATGCATTCACATGTCACAGAATGCCAAATCTCACTTAAATCTTTATCTCCAAGATGCACGAGGGCGCCCTTAGTTGTATGTTGTTGTTGATCCATCCCACAACCTTGGCCTTGGACCTTATTGATGAGGGAATATTCAAAAGTATGTAGTGTTGCTGGAGAGGATATGTCAATGTAAGCAAACACAATATACGCACACATACACACATACACATCACACACAATGACACACACGTACACACACACATACACAGATATACACACACACACATACATATATATAAACACACATATACTCACATGCATACATATACACACATGCATACACACGAATATGCATACATACATACATTCATACACACATATGCACATACACACACATATGCATACATGCACATAAACACACATACACATATAGTCACATACACACATATACATACACATGCATACACACACGTAAACATACACACACATAAATATACACACACATATACATACAAAAACATACATAACACATATTCATACACACACATGGACACACACACATACACATATACACACACATATATACATACACACACATAGGCATACACACTTAAAAGTTATCATATCTTCATAACTAGATGTTGAATGATCGTCTTTGGTACTAACTTCAATATATGATTCATCATAGCAAATCATAAATCAAAATACTTTTGCCACGTAGTGTTAACGCAAGGGAAACAAAGAACAAAGTACAAAAGAGATCGAACGTGTTTTTGTATTACATGAAAAGAAAAGTCAGTTTTTACTTCTCATGGTATCAAGTTATAAACACAACATTCAGCATTACATAAGCAAAAATGCCAGTATTGAGATTTGACTTTAGAATTAAGATCAGATAAATCGAATAACTATGCTCTATATTGTATCAATCATGAAGTTTTATCAAAAAACGTATTCATGTAGCTTATATGAATTGAAGACATCTTGTTGATATTGTGAAGGCTCTTATGCATTAAAGAATGCTAAAGGTAAAGGACAAAATGTTGATGGGCATGTTGAACAGTTACGTGCACCATCTACTTGGACTGTGAAGATTGAAGAAATTAATGCTATTTCTGATGATGCTGATGTGTTGACACTTGATAGTACTATGCCCAATGAGGCACTTATGGCTGACTCTCTTTCCCACATGTAGCTCCTAGATTTTGGTGCTTCTTTCCATGTGACACCACACAGAGAATGGTTCTCTAATTATGCAGCAAAGTCTCTTGGTACCGTGAGACTTGTTGACCCTTACCAGTGTGACGTTGTGGGGACTGGAGAGGTGGTTGTGCACTTCATTGATGGTTCAAAATTTACTATGCATAATGTATGCCATGTACCTCAGTTATCATGCAGTTTGATGTCAGTTGGTCAACTTGATGAACTTGGCCACAAGGTGGTCTTCTATGCTCAGTCCTTTCATATATCAAAGGGCAATATGGTTATTGCAAAAGGAAGAAAAGTTGGCTCACTTTATCCTTTATTTGTATCATAGAAGGAACACTTGTTAGTTGTTATAGAATTGCCTATGGCTTGTATTTGGCATGGTCGTTTGGGCCATATATCTCGTAGTGGAATGGAAAATCTTTCTCGTTCTAGCTACTTAGCTGTGTTATCCTTCTCTGATTTTTCATTTTGTGAGCATTGTGAATGTGGAAAGCAAACCAAAAATGTGCATAGCATGCACATTGACTCTTCAATTCAGCCTTTAGATCTCGTCTACAGGTGTGTGTGGTCCTATGCCCACTAGGTCCTTAGGTGGTTCTCTTTACTTTGTCACTTTCATAGATGATGCTACTAGAAAAGTCTCGGTATGTCCTATCAAATCGAAGGATGAGGTATTCCCTACTTTTAGAAAATGGCTTTCTTCAGTTGAAACTCAAAAAGGAACTAAGCTTAAGGCTTTACATTAGGATAATGGGGATGAGTATACCTCACATGAATTCAGCCTTTTTTGTGAGTCTAGAGGGATTCGTAGAGAGTTTACAACTCCTTATACCCTAGTACGAAATGATGTAGTTGAAAGGATGAATAGAACTATTCAAGATAGAGTAGTTTCTATGTTTCATCATGCAAACCTCTCACAAGGCCTTTGGGCAGAAGTAGTATTGAGTGTAGTTCATGTGATTAAACTTTCACCTAGTACTGCCAAAGATCTGAAAGTGGCACAAGAGTTATGGACAGATAAGCCACCGTACTATGATCATCTTCGAGTGTTTCGGTGTGAAGCATATGTATGTATACCCAAGAATGTTAGACAAAAGTTGGACCATAAGTCAAAGAAATGCATTTTTCTTGGATATGTTCGAGAAGGACAATTCGGATATCATTTATGTTGATCCTGAAACATGGTTAGTAATCACAAGTAGTGATGTCATTTTCAACGAGTCTAAGATGCATAAACAACCCATTAAGGAGGGTGAAGTGAGAAGAGTGGTGTTTGAGGATACTAGTCCTTCGATTAGCATGCATAAAGATGTTGCACATAGGGATGTTCAAGAGAATGTCCATTCAGATCAGTCTGCACATATTCCTGTTCATCAACCATTGAGACATTCTGCACCTGTCTCACATCCACCTGATAGATATTTTCCAGGTTTAGATTTTGTTATGCTAACGGATGCTGGTGAGCCTTGTTGCTATAAAGAGGCTATGCAGACAGAGGATCATGTCAAGTGGGAGTGTGCCATGAAGAGTGAATTATATTCTATTCACAAGAATGGTACTTTGGATTTAGTAAATTTGCCAAAGTGCAAGAAAGCTTTACCATGTAAATGGGTATCTAAGCTGAATTTCACATCAGATAGTGCTTCTCTTAAGTATAAAGCACGTCTTGTTGCAAATGGCTTTGAGCAACAACATGGTTTTGATTTCAAGGAAATCTTCTCTCAAGTGGTCAAGATGACTACCCTACGCATGTTGCTTGGATTCATTGTGATGGAGGACTTAGAGTAAGTACAAATGGATGTGAAAAATGCTTTCTTGCATGGAGATCTTACAGATGAGATCTATATGGAACAACTAGAGGGTTATGTATTTCTTGAAGGGCTTTGGTGTGTAGAACAAGAGGAGGAAGGAGGAGATGGAACGAGAGAGAAGAGAGGAACGACACACGGATATGCGTGGGAGCCTCGAAACCCACATAATGATCTCTCTTGAGGCAATGCTCTATATAGGATATATATATATATATATATATATATATATATATATATATATATATATATATATATATATATATATATATATATATATATATATATATATATATATATATATATATATAATATATATATATATATATATATATATATGGGGGTAAGGTCACATGACCCTTACATCCCCAACAATCTCCCACTTAAGGGTCAATGTGACCATAAGTGGTAACATATACAAAGAATGATAAAGGACTATACAATAATGTACAGGAAGAGTCAGGATCTCAACCCATACTGATCAACCTACACCAACTGCCTCGAACAAGGTGTATCCATGCACCTCAAACTGCTCTAGACTCATATCAACAGGAGCCGAGCTCATATCTGACTGATGCAAGAACTGATGAAGTTCCTGCAAAGCTCCCACTCGCTCTATGCCTATGTCAATCATGGAACGACTGACAACTCCAAGTGCAAATGCTCCAATAGCAACTGCAATGTCTGGTCTCGAGCATAACAACTCGTACATCAGACTCTGGAATGCTGACAAAACGTGTGCTATTCTGGCTAACCTAAGTATGTCATCCATGCCTATATCTAAGGCATCAAAAGCACCATCATCAAGACCAAAATGTCCTGACATATCTGTGTCAACATCTGGCATGAGCGAATCCGAGAATGACTGCATAACTGCTGACTCCTCAGCATCTAAATCAACCATGCTCACAACCAAAGATGTATCTAGTTGTGCATCATGAGAGCTAATATGCTCTACCATACACTGTGTACCATGAGAGCTATCGTGCTTGACCACACCAAGTGTATCATCATGCTCCGCATGAGCTAACTGCACAACATCAACACAAAGATCAAAGTGATGATCTAACTCTAACTGAGTATCATCACAATGCTCTATGTGAGCATCCACATCATGCGCTAAAGCATCCAACTGATCATCCAAAGTGTACTCCATATGAGCATCCATATGATCAAGAAAATCATGCTCTATATAAGCATCATGAGCATCCAAAGCATGCTCTTCATGTGCATCCATCTAAGCATCTGAATCATGCCATACATGTGCATCAAGACTGTCCATAGACCTATCTGTAGGTAGACAAAATGAGACATGATGAGTCTCACATCGCACATAAGGCTGAACTCCCACTGAGATGAGAATGTCTCTCACATGAAGTACCTGCAGTGGATACCTCTGCCCAATCCTAGCACCTCTGACAAGCGTAAGCTGTCCCAACTGCAACTGAAAATGATGCTCACCAAGGAATGCATAACATCTGCTCTCATGTAACTGGCTAACTGAAATCAGGCTCATAGGGAATGAAGGCACATAGCATACATGCCTGAGTATAAGTGATGCTCCACTAGGTAGCATAAGGCATACATCTCCTACACCCTCAATGTCATATGTCATACCATTAGGCAACTACCCACATCCACGACTCTCACTTGAGAATCGACAAAACCACTCATGATTTGGAGTAACATGAAAACTGGATAATGCATCAAGCAACCAAACCATATGTGTGCTATCCAATGAACAAGAGGAATCCTGAGATGAACCATAGGAGAAAGTGATATCACCATCACTAGCATAATCAACTACCATAGACTCTCCTGAAATCACTACTTGACCTGCATCACGTGCATATCTCTGATATCGTCGTCGCATCCGCCTGAAGCAACGTCGTCGAATATGGCCCTCATGACCACAATGCCAACATCGAAGTCGTCGATGTGATCTATGTCTCATATGAGTCAATGGACTCGCATACATATCATGTAGTCTCTGCCATAATGCACTACTCGTCTCCTCATATATAACAGACTCATATATAGAATCCACAAGTTGTAATCGGATAGTGGAGCTGGCCAATGCATCCATATCCATCCATACATGGTCGGGCATGTCAGGAGGCCTCTGTGCATCTCTATGAACATACATATGTAACCCTGCACGAACCAATGTATGCCACATCTGAGCTTTCCATCTCGAAAAGTCAGTGCCATCAAATCGAGAAAACACCATGCTGGCAATCCAAGACTAGCAATGTAACAAGAGACTAAAAACGATACTCTATCCTCAATAGGATCACATCTGCATATCCATATGCATAACTCACATCACATATGTCTCACTGGAGAAGAAAACCGTGTGAACCACTTGTCACATAACCATGCATCTAGCATGCACATAAAACCATGAGCATAAGTCCTGCTCACCAACTCTCCAAAGTGACTAAGTAGATGTGAAAGAATCCTGGGAAAATTTCGGCAGAGTATCCCGTGTAAACTGTGCAATCAAACAAGATAACCGATACCCAAAGAACAATAAGTAACCTGTCACCACCTGTCACTGATCCAAGCAAGGATAATGGCAACTACATATGCCAAAAACTAATAGCAACACATGGAAATACAATGATGATGTATCTCCCACTCAAGAATGAATCCTGCAAGATAGTCCAACCTGTCACAAATAATGTGTGACCAAGTCCAAGTGAATGGAGATAGTCAATGATCCAAAGCTGTCACACAAGCTTCAAGATCCACTAGAGCTCTCTTCTAGCATAAAAGCCAATGAAATTTCGACAGCATCTCCTCTGTAAAATGGACTCTAGAACCAAAATAACCATGTGGGAATCACCATCCACATATGCCAAGAATCACAGTGGCAAATATATATCAATCAATGAACAAATGCTAATAATGGTGACAAACGAATGTGTAACTGAGGCTCCAATTTGGATCATGTACCTGCAAAGAAAACAGAGATACAAGTACCAACTAATATCCAATGTCAACTCTCACAAAAGTATGTGCAATCGGAAAGTAAATCCGTAACCAAGTGGCATAAGCAAGATTTAGACCACAATGCCAGTATACATCCATGATCGACATAAACCTCAAAAAAGAGTATACCACAATGTCATCTTATATGCTTAACACGTAACCCGATCATGCTCTACTCTCATATGGAGGAGCTAACACAATGATCATAGATATACAATGTTCCGAAAGCTCTGAAAATAAGAGCTTGCACACCAAAAATTCTCTCTCGAAGAAGTTCCAAAGCAAATTCAACCTCCAAGTGCAATTAGCGTTCTTATAGCATAAATGTACTGCTCTGTGTTTTGTTGTTTCAGAGGTGATAACCTCTGAATTTCAACTTTTGGCCTTCAGCAAACTTCAAGATCTAACTCTTGGTTACGTAACGAGATAAAGAACACCTCAATTGGAGATGCGTAGCTCACGATATGCCTAAGACAAGCACCTGTTGTCAATTTCACTTTCACTTGCAACAGTACTGCTATGTATTCTACAATTTCGGCAACCTAAAACGCAGAATCTGGATCTCCGTTGTTCTACATAGTTGTAGGTATCTTTTCAAGCTACGCAGAGCAAGTTGAATCATCGCATTCCGAGCTGTAGAACTCAAGTTATGACTCAAAAACCGATCTGTTGTCCTACTCAATGTAGATTCACCTTCTACAATACTCTGCGTTTTTTGAATTTTCGGTAGTCTAAAACTCCGAACCAGGTTCTGCACCCTTCTGCGAAGTTGTAGCTCTTTGTGTGAACTATGCACAGAGCTTTAAAACGCATCAATTCGAGCTTCCTAACGCACGTTACAACCAAAATATTGCACTATTGTTGAGAGATGCCGACCTGCACTTTCACCTCTTGTGACCTAAGCTTCCATTGAAGCTTCTTGCACACAAGCCTTCAGCATGCTTTGATACCAATGAAGGGCTTTGGTGTGCAGAACAAGAGGAGGAAGGAGGAGATGGAACGAGAGAGAAGAGAGGAACGATGCGCGGATATGCGTGGGAGCCTCGAAACCCATATAATGATCTCTCTTGAGGCAATGCTCTATATATGATGTATATATTTATATGAATATGGGGGTAAGGTCACATGACCTTTACATCCCCAACATTTCTTGGAAAGGAAATTCTAGTTTGTAAGCTCAATAAGAGCTTGTATGGACTTAAACAGTCCCCTAGACAATGGTATCAAAAGTTTGATGCTTTGATGAAGTCTCAAGGCTATTCGCGAAGCAATGAGGATCATTGTCTCTACTCAAAAAGATGCTTAGATGGTAGATTGATATGTTTGATACTTTATGTCGATGATATGTTGATTGCTTGGAAGTCCTCTTAGGACTTGTCAATTCTTAAAAAGAAGTTGAGTCAAACATTTGATATGAAGGATTTGGGGGATGCCAAACATATTGTTGGCACGCGCATTACTTGTGATAGAAGTAAAAGATGCATATACTTGTCTCAAAGTGAGTACATATCCAAAGTACTTCATAGGTTCCATATGTAGGGTGCAAAGGCATTGAATACACCTTTACCCACATATGTGAAATTGAGCAAGGATGATTGCCCCAAATGAAATGAGGAAAAGGAATTCATGACCAAAATTCCCTATTAGTCTGGTGTTGGTAGTCTCATGTATGTTATGGTAGCTACGAGATGAGACATTGCATTTGCAATGGGAGTTGTGAGCACATATATGTCTAATCCTGACAAGAGACATTGGGAAGGGGTCAAAATGATTTTGAGATATCTTAGTGGCACTAAGGACAAGTCTCTATGCTTCGGTAGAGGGAAAGCATCCATTATTGGTTACACAGATTCTGGCTATGCTGGTTGTGTAAACAATCGTAAGTCTACATCAAGGTACATCTTTCATTTTAATGGAGGTCCTATCTCTTGGAGATCTCATCTTCAAGAATATACAGTTGTTTCCACCACCGAAGTAGAGTATGTTGTAGCAAGTGAGGCATGTAAGGAAGCATTGTAGCTTTCTCATCTTTCTTGTGATATGGGTTTACCTTAGCTTGTACCTCGTTTGCTGAGTGATAATTAGAGTGCCATTGTTTTGGCTAAGAATCTGATCTATCATGCAAAGACCAAGCACATTGAGGTGAGGTATCACTTCATAAGAGATTGCTTAGCCACTGAGCGCATTATTCTTTAGAAGGTTCACACTCAAGATAATGTTGCAGATGCTTTGACTAAAGCTCTAACAGAGGATAACTTTCAACACTGTTGTCACTTGATGGGGGTTACTTGATTCATGATCTTACATAGTGAGTTGTATACTATGTAACATGCCCATTAGTTGGGAGATATAGTTTGTGTACTTACACTCAGGTATTCTTTATCATTCTTTATTTTCTCTCCCATGATTACTTTGGCCATATTGGCCTTTAGCGGGAGATTGTTATTGTTAGTGTCCATGTGAAAGGCCAAATGGCCACTTGACACTTCTTTGTATATGTTCTTTAATAAAACATATAGTGGCCTAGTCAGTCATAGACTGTAAGTTCGACTACATTTGTAAAACCTAAGAAGTCTGTCTTCCTGCTCTCTGTGTAGTGTGTCTTCTGTGTATTCTACAGCTTTTGTGTGGAGTACCGTGTGCATCGCAATCCAAAGCCTTCAATTCCTTGCCTGGTATAAAGTGGTAAATGTATCTCAAGCATCCTTTGTTGTTCTATAAGAGTGAATGTGAGGAATAATGGCATGTTTGATAGACAAGGCTATCAATGCATGTGCGTGAGTATCTTTCCCATCCGAATGAAAACACAAACATGAAGAATATCCATATCTTCAATGTCATCTTCCTCACCTTCACTAACTGTATTTGTAGGTGTAAGAGAACGTTTTTTAAAACCCTGCATAATATTCCACATCCCTTTTGCAACCAATACATGATGCATCATATAAGCCCATAATGGGTAATTGGTACCATCAAACTTACCCTCAATCGCCAACATATGGAATACATCACTTCTTTCAACCATGGCCATTGACTAAAATACCCTGATACAGAAAAACGATTCTATCTCAAAAAGTTGAAGAGATTTACCCCTATTGAGTTCTACTAAACTTGTAGCAAACTTGTGTTGAGATATCAAGCTCAACATGTGATGATCCAGGATAACACGTATAATTTTTCATTTCTCTGACATGTATAGTGGTCACGCCGGTATATGGGAGGGACACTTCATTGAGCTTTATTAGATTTATCTACCGAGAGTGATGGCACATTTTTTTCTTGCCAGCTCACCCATTCACGGACATTAGGTTTTTCCTTATGTACTGGTCTTTATATATTGTAGTAGTTGTCCTCTTGTTTTTAGGTCATTCTTGTACATTCCTTTTTATGTAATAGAAGAAGAAGAAGAAGAAGATCATTCTTCATTGCCTCAATCTGTGTCTGTGCTTCTCCTTAAGAGTGAGTGTGTGTGTGTGAGCTCTCTTCCTTATCTCCTTCCTCATGACATGGTATCAAAGCCAGATTGGCTGTAGAGAGCTTGTGGAGAAGGTGATGGTGAAGAGTACACGGCAAGGCATGGAGAAAACACGATTCACAAATGACCTCCATTTGCTATGAAAATCGATATGAAGGTAGAAGACTTCAAAACAGCTACGAGATGACTAGGTTTGTCAGATCAAAGTTTTGGAGTCACCTCGACATCCATTTCGAGCCGCAAGGTGGGGCCTATAGAAAAACCAGGTCAATTTCAAAAACTTTAACTTATGTTCTGTTCGGCAACACTCATATATTAATGATCCAGAATTTCAAGCGATTTTGTGTATTGTTGATACACAAAAACTATGTTTTTCAGAGATCGGACTGTCACATCATAGTGCGACAATGTCCAAGAAAAAGTGCTACTTCTAGTGTTTTGTAGTGTTGAGAATTGCTGTAGAAATGGAAAACGTAGATGGAATGAGTCATCTTATGGCGATAAGTTGGACAAGAAGAATTTCCATGCTTGGAGATTCAGAATGACATATTTCCTAATGGGAAAAGGCTACTAGAAGTACATCAAAGGAGAGAATGAAAATACGTAGTTACCAAAAAGTAATCAAACTGCAGATCAGTTAAGAGCATATGAGGAATGGAATCAAGGAGCAGGAAAGGTAATGTAATGGCTATCTGTTAGCATACAGGATAGCATGATTGGACACATACATGATGCCAAGACTCCGAAAGAGGTTTGCAACACTCTGGTCATATTGTATGAGACCAATACAAAGGCACCAAAATTTCAACTTAAGAGCGAGCTTTATACATTGGAGAAGAAGAACATGTCCGTAAGTGACTACACCTTGAAAATCAAAAGCATATGTGAGTCACTTGCATCTATTGGTGTGAATGTGGATGATGATGATGATAAGGTGGAAATGTGCCTTCGTGGTTTAGGAGCTGCATATAAGTAGTTCAAAACTTCTATACAGACCAAGGAAAATATTTCGAACTTTGTTGATCTGGTATCTATGCTCATTATTGAAGAACCGAATCTTGGTGAGGATTCAAACTCCCAAGGAAAATCTAGTTCTGAGCAGGTATTCTACTTTGGAAGAGGAAGAGGCAGAGGTAGAGGTTTCAAAAAAGGAAGAGGAAATAGTAACCAAGACCAAAGTCAACAACAAAAATCATGCAGGAGGAAGAGGATAGTTTCGATGCAGGGGGAGCCAAAGAGGCCGCATAAATTTCCAAAGAAATGATTCAGGTAATAATAGTAAAGGATGCTAGACTTATGGTAAACTTGGACACGTTGAACGGGATTGCAGGTTGAAGAATCAAAATAACAGAAGGTAGCTCAATTACTATCCATCCACAAGTGCAAATGATTCTGACAAGCTGTTCATGTTTCAACATCACATGATGAATATGATGTCTGCTAGTGTTTCAAAATCGAATGATAATGTCTGGTATGTTGATTCAGGTGCTTCAAATCACATGTAGTTTGCAAAAATTTCCAGTTCCTAGATATGTTGAAACAAGTGATGATGCATCGCATCCTCTCGAGCATACAGGAAACATAGCATTGTCTATGGAGGATAGGAAGGTAAAACATCTTGTTGATGTGCTTCATGTTCCAAACATAACAAAGAATCTGGTTTCTCTTGGATAAATGCTTGATGAGGGATTACAAGTTAGGTTCAATGATGATGGGTTATATGTAGAAGAGTACAAACAAGGTGGACAATTGATTGCCAAAGGAAACAAAGTGGGTAGGATGTTCACCTTAAATGTGAAAATTCCTGAAATGAATGCAGCCACGTTTGCAAAAGGTGCAGGAATTATTGCTAATATAGAGATCTGGCACAAAAGAATTGGACATGCAAATCTGCAAAGGCTCAAATTGATGTAGTCAAAGGAGATCGTTCACGGACTACCAAATTGCAAAGTTTTAGAGATGCAAAAGTATGTGCAGCATGTCAATTTGGTAAAGAGTCAAGATCATTATTTCCACATGACAAGCATGTTAGTGAGAATGTGCTAGAAATAGTACATACAGATGTTTGGGATCCTGCAAAGACCACATCTATGGGCGGTTGCAGGTTTTATGTTACTTTCATTGATGACCATACACGAAAAGTGTGGGTATATTTCATGAAAGAGAAGAGTGAGGCATTCACTCACTTCCAGAATTTTAAAGCTATGGTGGAAAGGCAGACAAGGAAGTATATTTTGACATTGAGATATGATGGAGGAGGTTAATACATGTCAAATGAGTTTAGCAATTTTCTTAAGAGTCATGGACTTCGACGTCAATTTTCATGCATGTACACACCACAATAGAATGGCGTTGCTGAACAAAAAATAGATATATTGCAGAAATAGCTAGAGCTTTGATGACTGAGAAGAATATGCCTCATTGTTATTGGGCAAAAGCTATGGATACGACTGTATACATCATGAACAGAACTCCAATCTAATGTTGTACATCAAGTAACACTTGACAAGAAGTTTATAGGTGAAAATCCAAAATTATCATATATGAAAGTATTTGGCTTCATTGGGTACTCCCTTGAGCAAAATGGATATAAATGTTATAATCCACTCACAGGACAGGTGAAGGTGAGCACATATGTATTTGATGAAATCATGTGAGGCATCATGGCTAGAGATACTACTTGCAGATTTAGGGGTGGAAGTGCAAAAACCTATCACCATGTATTATGATAATCTTAGTAGCATACAATTAGCACGGAACCCTAGTTTTCATGCTAGAACAAAGCATATCGAGGTACATTATCGCTTCATCAGAGAGAAGGTATTAGTAGGTGATATTGATCTTGTTTATGTGAGAACAGATCAGCAGGTTGCTGATATTTTCACTAAAGCACTTGGAGCAGAGAAGCTCAAGAAGTTTCGAAACATGCTTGGATTAGAGGACATGAGGTTGATCTTGAGGGAGAGTGTTGAGATATCAAGTTCAACATTTGTTGATCTAGGATGACATGTATCATTTTTCATTTCTCTAACATGTATAGTGGTCACGCTGGTACAGGTCAGGGACACTTCATTGAGGTTTATTATATTTATCTACCAAGAGTGATGGCACATTTGTTTCTTGCCAGCTCACTCATTCACGGACTGGTTTTTCCTTATGTATTGGTCTTCATATATTGTAGTAGTTGTACTCTTGTTTTTAGGTCATTCTTGTACATTCCTTTTTATGTAATAGAAGAAGAAGAAGAAGATCATTCTTCGTCGCCTCAATCTGTGTGTGTTTCTCCTTAAGAGTGAGAGTGTGTGTGTGAGATCTCTTCCTTATCTCCTTCCTCGTGACAACTTCAAGATGCTTATACACTTTGAAACTAGTATATGTCTTTGGCACAAAAAGATGAAATTTCGTGCACAAGCACTCGGATAGTGCATTCTAAGGTCGAAACGAGCTCCTAATCCCCCTGAATATGCGTATTAAGTTTTGTGAAATTCTGAGACTATGATCAGAGGGGTTTTGATGGTACCCAAGATGAAACAATGACCTACTCTAATACCAATTCTTAAAGTTTGAGGTATGCGAAAGCACATGAATAACACAAGGAAGAAGAAGAAGCTTGGAGCAAAATACACAATGCTGAATGTAATACCAAGAGAATGTACAAAGATCAATTATCCGTTAGGGTTATAGGCATGTATACAATCTAGGGACAAAAACCTCCTAAAGAGGGAGAAAAGTTCTCGGACAGTCCTAGTGTGTTCACACACATCATTACCTAAATATATCAATAGAGACTTGAACAATGAGTATGCAAAGAGCAAGTACGAGAGCACCCAGGGTGTAACAAGTACCATCAAGGAAGTGTTGTGCATCGACAATAGAGAGTGATCCTTCCTTCAACCTTATTGAAAGCTTAAGTGCAAGGTGTGCACAAGGGCACTACTGGACAAGGTGAAGGATGGACACAGAGGAGGTTGATTGCACAAGAAATTATGGTGTTTTTGTATCCTTGTCTATGCTAGTTGGCTTACGCACTAATCATAGGGAACAATTTTGTCTCATTTTAGACACGGTTATTGTATTTCTTATTGTTAATCAAGACATAGAGGCTTTGGATGCATTTGTATCTCTTCTTCATCTCCATTGTTCTCCTAAAAACACTCAATTACCTTTCAATTAGAGTATCCCCAACAGCTAGGATTACATAGATAATACAATGTCCCCCCATTTATAAACGTTAGGAGGAAACGCTAGTTTATGTGATAGGGGATGAAGTGGTATAGGACATTGATTCCCTTCAAGAAGAACAAACAAAACTCCACTATCCTCTAGAGAAGGTAATAAGTAGTACCTAGTGAGGATTGGTGTGAATTGATCTTAGTTGAGATTTAAACGTTTTCCATCATGCTATGTAGTAGCATAGGGAGGTTTCGCGTGAATAAATATTCCTTGAGATATAGAACTTTTGGTTCATAAGTATAATCCATTATTGATCATTGGGCGTAATGATATTTAGAATGGGAAGCAAGTCTTATATGCTAAAAAGGTTTTTATGCATATGCATGTTTAGAAAAGGATCTGTTGAGACCATGATCCTACGTTTAGGGAATACATGGACTAACTTTAGAATTCTAAGGTTACCTTGATATTCTCCACTCGATCAGTTTTTCACCTTATAGGGGACTACATGAGGACTACAAAGTCATGAGTACAAGGGCTATATACCAATGTTGGATGAGAACAGATGCAAGTTATTACTCATTTCTATTCGAAATTGCATTCTAACTTGTGTGGCCACTAGATATCCTAGTTCATAATATCGTAAATCATCCATTTCTCAATAAACAAAGAAAAAATCATCCGTTTCGCATTTGTATTCGAAATCTGAACATAAGTGGTACCATAAAATTCCTCCCTCGAAATATTTTATGTTCTCCATTTTGCATAGGGTATTCAGGCTAAGAAATGTCTAAGTGCTTCTATTCTAAGCTATATGATTTATTTGCACATATGTATTTTCTCGTATTCGTGGCTTGTCTTTCTAAGCTTTCGTATAACTCTCAAGTTATGACAGACATTGAGAGTTTTCAACACTTTTTTTATAATAAAAGGAAGTTCGGCCTTGGCCTATTCTCCTGGACTTTCATTAAAATAAAGAAAAGTTAAAAGTGAATGGGAGTAGTGCCCATGGGACCCTCAAATCCCACAAATGCAGGGGAGGAGAACGGCAAGCTAAAGGGCATTACAAATGAGGAGGACAAATCTATGGTCTCCCTCATGTGGGACCCATTTGGGTTTCAACTTTTTATTTTCGAGGAGATAAATACAGTGATGTTTAAACAGTGGAGATCTCTTATCTCGAGAGATTCTTTTACCTAGAAAAAAGAAGGATTTTTCAATCGACCATTCCTTTGGAGTTTGGCCAAAATTGAAAGCACATCGCTCCCTCCAAATCTTCCAAAGAGTCTCGCCCCTTACGGCATTCCACAACCTGGATGAGCAACCAACCGCCTCACCCAATAGAGCCTGTTGCCAATTGATTTGGTTCGGGATTCTCAATATCCGCGTCACATGGTGCCAGATAAAGCGGGACTTGGGGCAATCGAAGAAAAGGTGAGCTAAATCTTTGATGCATCGATGGCAATGCTTGCACCATGGCGGCACACCGCAGATTTTGTTAGCCCTTGCATTGGACCAGATACCCTTATGCAAGATCTGCCACATGAGAACAGACTTTTTGATCTCAATTAGAGAGAGGGTGCCAAATAGACATGAACTTTAGTTCCCATCAAAGTTTGGTCCAAGAAAGGCACCATCGCTTGTTAAGGGTGTGATGAACATCTAAGTTCTCTTTAAAGTTGGGGATTCTGGATAGTTTCTTACCATTTTTCCATTTGAGGCCCTCGAAGCAAGGAGGATCCTGTCCGCAGAGAAGGCGGGTAGTTGAGCGTTACCACACTAAACACGAGTCCATTCCTCGAGGGTTACTCTACTTGGATTCAACATGTGCGCGAGTACGAGTGTAAAGTTGTGCATACTTCACGTGAACATAAGAGATATCATGTGTCCGTACCAATACACGGTCATGTCGAAAAGAAGTCGAAAACACACAATCGCCTATCATCCACTTTGGGGAGGAATACACTAATTTTTTTCTTTTTAAATAAAAGGAAGTTCGGCCTTAGCCTGAGGAATACACTAATTCACTGTAGAAGTTTGTGTCGAAGTAATAGCTCACACATGCTCTATCTATTCACATAAGAGATGGCGCATCGTTAACTGGGTGATGGACTTTCGCTGAAGTTCAAGCCTGTCCTTTGATCAGAAGGCCAACTAACTCACTTCACAATGTCATGCCTGTTGTCTGACAGTTCTGTCGAAGTAGATGAAGTTAAAAAGACCTAGCTCCGACATTCCACACGCATATGCAGAGTTTCTATCATAGCCTCATCAAGTTACGTCAACGTTGCGATCCGTGACCTATAAAGGAATGGCTGTTTCGTAACTTCTGCTTTCTTAAGGACGTCAGGACAGAATGCGTTGAACACTAAATTGTCTCGAGAAGGAACATCATTGCATACTTTTCTCACAAAAAACGTTGTTAATCTGTGAGTACGCACATCCCTCTTCGATTATGGCTCAGCCGTCACCGTGTAACGAAGCCGACAAATCTTCGAACCTAATCCACTGGTTGGATTCCAGACTTAGAGTTACCCTTGAGGAATGGACTCTTCTTCAAATCACGTGTTTAACATGGGACCGCTCAACTACCCGCCTTCTCTGCGGTCAGGATCTTCCTTGCCTGGAGGGCCTCAAATGGAGCAATGGTAAGAAGCTATCCAGATTAATCCCCAACTTCAAAGAGAACTTAGGTGTTCACCACACTCTTAACAAGAGATAGTGCCTTTCTTGGACCAAACTACGATGGGAACTAAAATTCATGTCTATTTGGCACCCCCTAATTGAGGTCAAAAAGTCCGTTCTCATGTGCCAGATCTTGCATAAAGGTATCTGGTCCAATGCAAGGGCTAACAAAATCTGTGGTGTGCCGCCATGGTGCAAGCGTTGTCATCGATGCATTGAAGATTTAGCTCACTTGTTCTTCGACTGCCCCAAGTCTCGTGTTCTCTGGCATCACGTGACCCGAGTATTGAGACTCACAAACCAAATCAATTGGCAACAGGTGATGTTTGGTGAGGTGGTCGGCTGCTCATCGAGGCTATGGAATGCCATCAGGGGTGAGACTCTCTAGAAGATTTGGAGGGAGCGATGTGCTGTCAATTTTGGCCAAACTCCTAAGGAATGGTCGATTGAGAAATCCTTGTTTCTTCTTGGTAAAAGAATCTCCCGATATAAGAGATCTCCGCCGTTTAGCACTGTATTTATCCCTCGAGAACAACAAGTTGAAACCTAAATGGGTCCCACATGAGGGTGATGATGATTTTATCCGCCTCATTTGTAATGCCCTCTAGACTGCCATACTCCTCCCCTGCTTTGTGGGATTTGGGGGGTCCCATGGGCACTAGTCTCATCCACTTGTAATTTTTCTTCTTTATTTTAATTAAAGTCAGGGAGATTAGGCTAAGGCGGAACTTCCTTTTATTAAAAAGAAACGAAGCCGACAAATCATATGTGAGCAGAAAGAAATTGAGAGAAAGACGCCTACCTCGAATTCCTGTTTTTTTTCTTAGAAATCTTCCAGTATCCATGTACATCAATGCGCATCCATATCGGTCTTGCACGCATCTGTCTTCGTGTGAATAGCCAAAAGGATGTCAACCTTCTTCGTGTATACTGTGTATTCTCTCTCGCGAAGATTACACTTCCACTCTAGAAGTTTGTGTCAAAAATAATACCTCACACGTCCCCTATCCATTGACATGAAAGATGAAGCATCCATGACGCTGCTTGCATGGCTTACTGGCAGTGCTTAAATTTGATGCTCGACCCTGGGCATCACCAAAATTTGAGGGATGCCCGAGGGATAAAAGTGGGCATCCTTAAAGATAATTCAAAAGCATGCTTTCAAGTTCCAATGTATGGGATAGAAGTTAGAGGATTATCTTAACTTATTACACAAGATGGTTGACTAAGCATGCTTCGGTTGTATGTAAATGATTTTCTACAATTTATATTGTAAAATTAAAAAGAAAAATTGTTCCTTTTTAAAGGTCACAATTTTCCAAAGGAGTTCAATTGCCAACTGTGAGGCACTTCAAGCTCCATCTTTTAGTGGCATTTTGATGCCAAAAATGTGTTTAAAAGATTCGTTGGGAACTCTTTGATTCGATAGAATTGGGGAGTGTTTAAGAAAGATGATAGCAAATAAATACTCATCCATCCTCATCATATCATACATAGAAAAATCTATATCAACATAAATATGGGAAATTGGCTTCATTTTTGGAAAATAACAACCGATGTGTGCCATGGATTGTGATATTATTCAACAAGCAATTGATAACAAAAATCAATCCTCTTTAAAATTAAAAATTTCCATTTTTAACCATTTAGAAATTTAATATCTACTCAGGAAAGCATTGCGCACTAGGAAACCTTTGAAGTTCTTGAACTATTGCACAATAAATAAATAAATGATACATTGCTATATGTTATATGGTGAATCACAACTCACTAGTTAATATTGTTGGTCATTGGTAGAAACCATGAATGTATCCAAAAGCATCCACTTGGGAGCATAGCGGTATGTGGAAAAACACTCTATAATATATATGAAAAATAATTACTATGTAATATGAATGACGAGAATGGCAATTATGCAAGTTCTTATCCAACTTACTAGCCTATAGGTGTGGATTAGGAAAGTGGTAAAGACATGGGCAATGAGGCTTCCAAGTGCTACAACGATGAGTTCTCAATGTTCTCATTCAAGCTCCAAAGAGGCAAGTTCAATTTTGAAGTGTTTGGGCCAAATTTGATACTAGAATAGAAATAATTCACTAGAAATGTGCTCTTGAAAATTAGAAAAGAATACCCTGAGGTTTATTTTATCAATGCTAAGGGCCCAAAATGTATATAAAGAGAATGAGTAGTGTGTCACATGCCCAAATTCAAATCCCACTATCAAGAGAAGGGAATGTTGGCACAATGGCTATAGCTACTCACATACACACCCATAGGCATACACATACACAGCTCTCTCTCTCTCTCTCTCTCTCTCTCTATATATATATATATATATATATATATATATATATATATATATATATATATATATATATATATATATATATATATAGTTGGGGATGCCCGGCTCTTGAACATGGGCATCCTTCGGGATGCCTGAACCTAAAAAGTGGGCATCCTTTGATGCCCAAACCCCCCTTTGATGCCCATTTTGAGCATCAAATTTAAACACTGCAAGTTACTGGGCGATGGAGCTTTGCATCAGAAGGCCTACTAACTCAGGTCCCAATGTAATGCTATTGTGCTCTCTAAGAGTTCTGACAAAGGCGACGAAGTAAAAAGAGACCCAGCTCCTGCATTCCACAAGCATATGCAGAGTATCCATGATAGCCTCGTCAACCCGTAAATTATGGGCAAGCTACATCAATTTTGGGATCCGTGACCTATGAAGGGAAGGCTGTTTCCGAAGTTCTGCATAAATTGGGACGTGCTACTTCCCTCGACAGATCAATTATTAACTACTTTTAGGGCAGGGCAGAAAGCGTTGAACGCTAAATTGTCTGGGAAAGGGACATCATTGAAGACGTGCTGCACAGGCTATGAAATATTTAGTTATTTTTTTGAACGAGAAGATAGAAAATTAAATTAATACAGAGATGCTACAAAATGTACAGAGGGCATTCCCCAGCAATAAAACTACATAACTAACATCAGAGTACAATGCTAACAGTTTTTTCCTCCACAAATTAGGCGTAAGGCCATAAAACCACTCAGAGAGTTGTTAATCTGCGAGCAGGCACAAATCTCCCCAATTAACGCTGTCCTAATCGTGTGAGTAACGAACGCGATATCAGTGTTCGCAATCAGCCTACGAGTCTTTGTATTTTTCTGCTTATCATCTTAGGGAATTTCCAGAATCCACTTACATCATTGCACATCCATCAAGGACTTGCCCGCAACTGTCTCCGTGTGCATAGCGAAACAGATGTGAGTCTTTTCGCGCATCTCCATAAGCGTAGAGAGAGAGAGAGAGAGAGAGAGAGAGAGAGAGAGAGAGGCGGTCTCCAGCATATATGTCCAGAAATAGAGGAATCAAGAAAAAGAACGCAATCCCTTGTTAATCTCTAATTATCCATGAGCTCATCCTTCTACGTCTTGCGCTCAACTGACCCCATGTAGGTAGTGAAAGGGATGTCCGTATTTCTGCTGTGGTCTATGTTTATTTATTTTATTTTATTTTTTATTTTTTTTTTGAACACAACAGAAAGTATAAAATTGATGCTGAAAAAAAAATTACAACAGATGCCACATCTTCCCTGACTGGGAGGGTAGAACAAGATCACCCAAGAATAGTGCTAACATAATCACCAAGGAAGGTGATCATGTCCAATCTGGACTTGGAGTACAAGGGGAGGAGTTTAGCTTTCCAAGCATTATACTGGTTTTTCTTTAAGATTTCAAAGGGACTCAGGGGGACCGGTTGAGTATTTTGATAGGCTGTGAGGCAAAGGTTGAATATTTTTTTCAACCTATATATACAAGAGAAGAAGTAGTCTTTGTTATTCGATCTAAAAAGGACATTATTTCTGTTTTTCCAAATAGACCAGAAGAAATGATTCCTAATAATCTGCCACAGGAGAATGTCAAGGCCACATGATTCACCAATAAGGATTTCCTTACAGCTGGGAATTTTTAGGCCCTGCAACCGACAGAAAGACCATATGCAGCTCCAAAATCTTGCAGCAGTTTTGCACTTTATAAACAAATGCTCCAAATCCTCTTCTTTGTCACAAGTTTTACAGAGACCAACATCAATTTTATACTTCCTAGCATGACTTCCCGTCCAGATTCCTTTATGGAGAATTAGCCAATTTAGACAAGATTGCTTGTTGGAGATAGGGAAGGCCCAGCAACACTGAAATCTGTACTTCCACTGTAAGTGGGACCATTGCAGATCCCACTTCTTGTTGAGTTTCCCAGAGATTTCTTTAACACTTCTGACATTCCTTCTGAAGGAGCTTAGCATATCACAGGCAATGTCTTGGAGAGTAATCTCCTTCTTCCACAAATTGACCTCCAACTTTTTCTGCAGTTGCTCCTTCTTATCCAGAAGAATCTGTTTACAGAACACAGACAACCCATCAGAATCAAGAATAACATTGTCATCCAGCACTTCTCCTCCATTTATCAAGTCTTGCCAATGGGCAAAGCCTTTTTTCCTGCATTTATTCCATCTGATGGGGAAGGACAGATGGTTGTTCCTTTCAGACCAGCCCAGCCAAATGGAGTCCTGTACAATGAATGTAAAATTGTTAGCAAACCATAACGGGAGGATGTACTTGGACTTAACTATCATCCAAGCATTCCAAAAATTACATATCAGTTGGCTACCCTTAGGCACAAACTCAACAGGAGAAGAGATCACATCCCAAAGAGAGCAACCATCCCAGCTTTTGTTGTTCTTGACTCTGAATCTATTGACATTTCTTTTAATCAAACAAGCCCAGTAGTCATTAGAGGAAACAGCTATAACAATCCACTTGGCAGACATTTGAGTGGCCATCCTAGAGGGACAAATGAGACCAAGGCCCCCTTCACTCTTCTTCATACAACAAATATTCCAAGCAACTTTAGGGATTCTAGATCCTCCCCATAAATACTTCCTAGCCAGAGAGATGACCTGCCCAATCTGTTTTTTGCTAGGCCGCCAACAGGAGAGAAAGTAAGTCAATGAGGGGAGGATATAATGCTTCAGGGTAAAAGTTCTTTGAGACAAATTATTATGCATGTCATTCCACTTGTAGATTTTAGATCTGAACTTATCAAGAACCCATTGCCACCTCTGCTCGTAAGAGATACCAAATCCCATGGGAATTCCTAACAGCCTGAAAATGGAGCCTTTCTTAATAATCTCACAGCCAGCAGTCTCAACACATTGAGGAATCTTATTATCAGTGGAAAAAAAACCGGTTTTCTTATGATTGACCACCGAGCCACTAGCAAGACAAAACAAATTAAGGCAGTTAAGGAAATAGTAAGCAGAGGTTTCCCCAGCTTGCATCAACATATTGGTATCATCTGCAAACATCTGCAGACCCAGGGGAGAGGAAGCCTGGGGGATATCTAAACCAGTAATGTTTCCTTTGGAGATGCAATCTTTAACCAACCAACCTAAAGCATCACTAGCAATGGCAAAAAGCAAGGGAGCCAAAGGGCATCCTTGCCTAATAGACCTGCACAACTTGAAGGGGTTAGTAAGACAACCATTTATAGTCACTTTAGAAAAGGCATTACCAAACAAAATGCTGACAAATTTGATGAATTTTCTTCCTAAACCAATATCCTGTAAAGATTGCAGAATGAAATCCCATTCAATCCTGTCATAAGCCTTATCAAAGTCAATTTTAAAGAAGTAAGTATCAACATTGAGCTCATTGTAATACTCAAGACCTTCCCATATAGTGATAATGTTGTCAAGGATAAACCTTCCTTTTATAAACCCTTTTTGCTCAGGGAGAATGATGCTATCCATGAGAGGGCTTAGCCTTCTAGCCAAAATAGAAGCAAAGATTTTATACAAAGAAGTCAGACAGGAGATGGGTCTCCAATTATTCAAATCATCTTTGGGACCTTTTTTATGGATAAGTTTGATCACTCCAGTGTTAATAAATGGAGAAAGGGAACCCCTTCTAGAGGCTTCTTGCCAAATTTTGAGAATAATGGGCACCAAATCTTCCTTGAATTCCTGAAAAAACTCATTGGGCAAACCATCATGACCAGGAGACTTTCCAGGCTTCAATTTGTTAATGGATTCTCTAATCTCACCAAAAGAAAGGGGCATGTCAAGGAGGGAGTCCATTCCCTGAGGAACCATTTTTTTCCTACAAAGGGCAATGGTAGCTCTTGCACTCCACACAGAATCCCCTCTCTTGGGAGGTTGAGAGAATACATTGGCAAAGAACCTTTGAGCAACCTGCAGATTTTCCTTCATACTGGAAACATGCAAACCATCATTGTCTCTAAGCAGGGGGATGAAGTCCCTGACTTTCTTCTTTCTCAAAAGCTCAAACATATGCTTATTAGGTTTGTCTATCTTTCCTGCCCAGAATTCTCTAGAAGAGGCAAGGGCACCTCTAGCAAGGAGGTAGTCCACTTTCTTGACTTTTTCCTGAAGATCAAACATCTTGACTCTTTTGGTACACACATCAATGTTAGATTGCTCAAGAAAATTCATCTCCTGTATGATCATCATCCTTCTTCAGTATCTTATACTCTTGGCCCTATTTTTATAGTGTTTAATAATATCCTGAATTTCTCTAACAGCTCTTTCCCAGGCCACAAAAGGCGGCAGATCCGAGTCAAAATACATTAAAAGAATTTCAGAAATTTTATCCTTCACAACAGGAATCTTAAACAACGAAGAGTCCAGATGAGGCCAGCCAGCCCTGTAATTGGGGCTGTTATTGAACAACTTGACAATCAAAGGCGAGTGATCAGAAAGCAACAGAGATTGATCAATAGAGCAACAATAATTAGACAACTCCCGCCTCCTGCCCGCATTCATGTAGAACCTGTCAAGCCTAGCAGACAAATAGGAGCACTGCCCCCTGTTATTCCAAGTATGCCCAGTATTTGCAGAAAGATCCAATAAGTTATGCTTATCAATCAAATTATACCAGCTCTGCTTCTCACTACCAGAAATAACATTTTCACTATTACCATTTCTGTCACAACTAGTAGTGACCATATTAAAATCTCCAGTCAGCCAGATGTCGCCTTTGATCCTAGATATCTCTTCCCAACAATTGACTCTCTGAAAAGCATTGTTAGAAGCATAGACACAAACGATGGTGACATTGAGAGGCACTTTACACTTAACCGCAATCCATTGGTTAGAAGGACTCGTCTGCACATCTTCAATGAGGTGTCTAATTCCGTTAGCAACTCCAATGGCCGCTCCCCCTTTGCCCATGTGGTCAGTATACATCCAATGGTAGTTGCTTGAGACAGTTCTCAAATTCATCAAAAGAGGGTGACCACCTATCTTAAGCTCCTGTAAGCAAATAAAGTCAGGGACAATAGAAACGTCTTTAAGCCAGTTGTTTAAAACCTTACCTCTAATCGGATCAGAAAGCCCTTTTGTATTAATAGATACCAATTTGATACAATCCATAAGAGAAAACAAAAAGGAGAAGAAACTTACTTTTTGAGGTTCTTACTAGGCTTCACACCGGAGAAAGAGGTCCTTGCCGTTTCTTTCCTCTTGGCTTTACTTTTAACTTTCCCTTTAGGGCTAGGGGACCTGACATTGGCCATGTTAACATCTTGTTCAATGGGACAAACATTATCAGCTTGGTTAAAGGTAACCTCATCAGCACAGTTAATTTGATCCACAAACATATCATCACTATCATCTTCTTCAGAGGACACAGAGGCAGGAGTGGTGCTTGAATTGGGTCTTTTGTCATGCTCCTTAGTGTCAATGTTATCACTGCCACCCTGAACCTGATTGGTACAAGTATTTTGAGTGCCATTAATCAAGACATCTTTAAAATCCTTGTTTTTCTGAATCTTTTGTTCCACAGTAGTATCAACATCCGAGGTATTAGGGCCACTGACCGGCTCGTTCTCAAGAATCTGAAAAGGATTAGAAACCCCCTTGACAAGAGGCTCAGATCTTACTACCAGATTAGGGTTTTTTTTCTTTGTTTGTAGGGAACCTTTTTGAAGCCCTGGTTTTCTTTATGGTGGGCCGAGCTGGAGGGAGTAGGTTCAGAGGGGGACGCTTCATCACAAGCAGACACTTTTTCTTGCTTTTTAGCCAGCAATGGGCAGTCTCTAATTAGATGCCCCTGTTTAAAACAATTAAAACAGGCATTTGGCAGGTTCCTGTACACAACACTCTATGCAGCTTGTAGCCCTCTGAGTTTTTAATGATCAGTTCTGTTTTAACAGATTTGGAAATATCAACCTCTATTAGTAACTGAGGATCCCATTTAGGGTTAAACTCTTTCTTAGGCTTCTGACCAAGCACTTTCCCTACTAAAGATCCTAATTTATCAAGCCAAGGGTAAAATTCCACCGGAAAGTCAGGAAATTCCACCCAAACGGGCGCTTTGGTCGGCTTATTGTTCCTAGGGTTAAACCCAGGATACCACTTATAGAAGGACAGAGGAGTGTTCCTAATGATCCAGTGGCCCTCTGCTAAAACCTTGATAGCATTGTTCACATCTTCAAAGAAGAAGAGAAAAAAATTATTGGGAAGGTATTGAACATGTCTAACAAATAAACCCCTACTTTCCCAATTAACTTTAATCCAGTTTTTAAGGAGATCCTGAGCAGGACGCGGTCCGTGACAATGGGCAATCACAACTTTATCCTCAAGGTGGATGTTCCAACTATTAAGCGCAGAACTCTCAATGATGAGAGTACAGTCATCCTTATCAGACTCTTCATGGTCAAGGTTAAGAGCATGATCATTTCCTTCTACAGAAACGGAAGTAACTATCATATTAACAGCGGGGGCCTTACCTTTACCTTTAACGTCCATAAAACCAGACGGAGAGAAGTGATTACCTGACATCTCCTGATCAACGAACATGGAAAAGAAGTCATGCCTCTTACTCTCAACCATTTCAGCATATGAAGTACGCTCATTACGGTTGCCTTCCATCTGATGAATATGGACTTTCGCACCACACGGGAGAGTCTCTCCAGGACGGGACGAACCAGCACCACCATCAAAAACCGGGTTAAACATTGTTTTCAACACAGAGTCTGCATCACCAGAGCTCGAAGGAGGTAAGCCATCACGTAAAGCGTCGTGCAGGGACATGACGGGAACCAAGGAGGAACCCCCCCTGTCGGGGGGAACGAGAGAAGGGAGAGGAGGACAGGGCAGTGTCGCGAGAAAAGGTCACCAAGGGGCGGTAGGGGAGAACACCCCGCGATAACTCCCCCACAACGCCACTACGTACGACGGAGGGCAGTCGCCGCTAGGGTTTGCATGAGAGCAGTCTTTTGGGTGCAACCCTGATTGATCCCAATACTGTGGATGTCACAGCACGCGTACTGGAGATGGTAGGACCTTGTGGTCTATGTTTATGTTCAATGAGAGAGAAATAAAGAGTGAGATATAAGTAGCTGCAAACTGTAATTTGTATGTTCTTCATATTTACCCGACTATCAATTTATATACGGTTTTTTCCAATACGCAAGCATCCTCCATCTGAGCGCATCTTGACATAGTCAATGGCCTCATATCTTGGGCAATGGGCACCTCACTTAGTATGTAACCAAGGTCTACCTCTCGTGATTCTATGTTGTAATGCTCATTTTGTAAGGCCACCATTATGAGGAGAATCCAATCGTATATTATCCAATCATTGATAATTCTAACTTGCATGTTGAATAAAGTTCGAATTTGATGAGTTAAGATATTCTAAGGAAAGGAAGTTATAAGGGTCCTCAACTATGGGGTTTGGGGTAGCAGTGAGTAGCCTTGGGTGGGGGTTCGAGGGGGTGAGTGGTGCCTTAGCAGGGGTTTCGAAGGGGCTTGTGTTATGGTGCAGAGGTCTGCGGCCAATGGCTCTATAACAATGGTAAAGATAATAATCCACGGAATATCTCCTATCTGACAAAAAAATAAATCATATTTGTTAGTTGGATTGAATTGACCTAAGGCTCCTATGGGGATTATGCAAACGATAATTACTCATGTTCTATCACCAATGTCTAGCCATCCGCAGAAGGCTGCACCTTTCCATTAGCATATGCACACAAGAATTTTGCACTACCCTTGACAACGAATTGAGCCAAGATACCTCTACCTCGTAACTCTCTATCTATAGTTTTCTAGATCTTCATTTAAACTCTAGCTTAAGAGCGCATAGGTGGACAACACCATCATCTTTGTACTTTCTCTTAGTAGTAAATTTTCAAAATTCTACTATATGAGTTACCTATTCTACTAATGATCTTGTGTTCTGTAGCGTAACTACTTTCTTACATGTTATTAGAACTCTTAGATACTTATTAGTAGACATGAGTACTTTCTAAACTTGCAAGTACATTTTGTGTTCTGTAGCGTAACTACTTTCTTACATGGTATTAGAACTCTTAGATATTTATAAGTAGACATGAGTACTTTCTAAACTTGCAAGTACATTTTGGTTATGACCATAGAGCGTGAGTGATGTGTTAGTCTTTCTATTATTCAAAATGACTAAACTAAAGGGTTCTTGGGTGGTAGTTCACAAAAATGAATTTATAAATTATTGATTTATAAATGAATCTATAAATTATTGGTTTTATCGTATGTAAAGTCTCATAAACTATTTGGTCTTTAATTATTTCTATTTCTTCACTCTTGTTCTTTATTATCAGTCACAGATCCGCTTGTTGACGCTGAATTCTTAGACATATGAAAACGGAATATATAGATCTTAATCAAATCGTAAAATGAAAGTATGAGAAATCTTTAAGATCAATTCTAAACCTATACAAAAGCTTATAATAAGATCTAATACAATTTCCAGAGAATATTCCTATTCAAATTTATAATTTCTAATATCATATGCTGCTTCAATCTTGTAATCTCCTAATCTCCTTCGCAATGATCTGCATGCATATACAAAAACATACATGCATACATGAATACTAACATACTACTCACATATATTTATATACATACATCATTTCTTATGCACACATGCACATAATTCTTCACATGCAAACATGCATACCTATACAATTCATTTATTCATACACACTTATTAACATACATGCATATGCTTACACATAACATACATGCATATCTATTACGTGCATACACATACTTAAATGCACTTGGATACATGTAAAACTCAATCATGCATCATCACTCATGCATACATGCACTTAACATGCATACATATCATTCTAACATATATGCGCACTCATGCTAACATGCATACACTCTCCACTTACATATATGATGTTGATATATTTAGGTAGTGATGTGTGTGAACACTCTAGGACCGTCGGGGCCCTTTTTTCCCTCTTTAGGAGGTTTTTTTCCCCCGGCTTGTATATACGCCCATTGCCCTAATGGGCTACTTATCTTTGTACATTCTCTAGTAATACATTTTGTCTTATGTGTTGTGCTCCAAGCTTCTTCTTCTTCCTTGTGCTGTTCGCGTGCTTCCGCAGATGTCTAACTCCAACAATTGGTATCAGAGCAGGTCGTCGCTTCATCTAGGGCACCGTCGACACTCCTCCGTTTGTAGTCTCAGATTCGCACGAAATTTGGTGAGCATACTCAAGGTGTTTCCCAGATCAAAACAGCTTTGCTGTGTGGTGCCAAAATCGCGATCTGAGCTCGTTTCGGCCTCCGAACGCACTAAAGCAGCGCTTGTGCACGCTATTTCGTCCTTTTGTGCCAAAGGCATATACCAGTTTTTGTTCGCCAGTTAAGCGTCTCGAAGTCTGCTACAGGTCTAGCAGAACTCGTCTGGGCAATTCCGTTCAACTTTTTGAGATACAATCAATTTTCTGCATCAAGGTATTTTAGTCACCGGCCATGGCTGAAAGTAGTGATGTATTCCGTAGTTTGGATGTTGAGGATAAGTTGGACGGTACCAACTACCCATTATGGGCTTATATGATGCGACATGTATTGGTTGCAAAAGGACTGTGGAACATTGTGCAGGGTGTTGAAAGACGTCCTGTTACACCTGCGACTATAGGTACTACAAATATAGGTGTTGGACGTGCTGGAGCTGATGAAGATGGTGTCGAAGATGATATTGTGCAGATTCTTGTTCGTGCTACTGTTTCTGTTGCACCTTCTGCAGAGAAGATTCATTGGGATGGCAGAGATGCCCAGGCATATGCATTGATAGCTTTGTCTGTCAAACGTGCCATTATTCCTCACATACGCTCTTGCAGAACAGCTAGGGATGCTTGGGATACACTTACCACATTTTAGCAAGCTAGGAATGAGGCTCGTGTTGCTTATCTCCGAAAACAGTTGGAGAGTGAGCACATGAATGAAGGTGATTCTATGGACAATTTGCTAACGAAGATCAAAGATTTGAAGGAACAGTTGATTTCTGCTGATGAGGTTATACCAGATAGCTCACTTGTGCAGACCGTCCTGAATGGTCTTCCTGACTCATATCAGAGTTTTGCTTCTACTCTTCGGTTGATGATGAAAGGCAATCCGAATGCCTTATCATTTGAGGAGTTAGTCTCTGTTCTGTTAGATGAGAAAAAATCAGAAAAGCAGAAATTATTTTGTAAGTACTGTAAAGGCAATGATCATATCATAAAGAGCTGTCCAAAACTGGCTGCTAAAGAGGCAAAGAAGAAAGAGGCTGGAATGGTTGTTGCAGAGGCCTCTACACCAAAAACAGAGTCTGCAAATCTTGTGCAGGAAGAAGAATGGGCGTTTACTACTGTCTGCAGTTTTGACCCATCTTCTCATGATCAGTGCATGTCTGCAGTAGACTCAGATGTTTGGTACTTTGATAGTGGGGCGACCAAACATATTACCTTGCAGTGTAGTTTCTTCTCTTCACTCGAGCCTGCCCCTACAGGGAATACTGTTACATGCGCCAACAACTCCTCTTATCCTGTTATGGGAGTTGGTAAGATCATTTTGACTACTCCTGATGGTAGTTCTTTCACTTTGATGCTTTATTTGTGCCAGGGATCAAAAAGAATCTGTTATCAGTTTCTACATTAGCCAAGATTGGCTTGGTTGTGAAATTTGATGATGACAGGTGTACAGTTCATGATCTCTCAAATGGCGATGTGATTATTGCTTCTGGCATTTTATGTCGTGGGCTGTATAAGCTCATAGACTATGAAAGATCTGTGAATGATTCGGGATGTGCAGTTCAAGATTCTCAGCTATGTCAGATGCAAAGCTTTGGCATGCATGCTTTGGTCATCTGAATTTTGCTAGTTTGCTATGCCTGTAGAAATCTGAAATGGTGTCCTCTTTGCCCAAACTTGAGGCACCTGGAAAACATGTTTGTGAAGGCTGTATTTTGGGCAAAATGCAGCGTTCTTCCTTTCCAAAAGATGGTTCAGTTCGGGCTACGTAGAAATTGTAGCTTGTACATAGTGATGTCTGTGGTCCTATGCAGACACCCTCTTTTGGAAATTACCTTTACTTCGTGACTTTCATTGATGATTTTTCCAGGCATGCATGGGTATATCCACTCAAAGTAAAGTCCGAAGTGTTCATGTGCTTCAAACAGTTTTTGGTTTTGGCTGAAAATCTGTCAGCATGTAAAATGGGCACCCTCCGTTCTGATCGAGGGGGGGAATATATGTCTTCAGATTTTAATGCATTTCTGGCTGAATGTGGGATAAAACACCAGTGTACAGTGCCGTTTACATCTCAACAGAATGGAGTTGCTGAACGGAAGAACAGGTCTCTCATGGAGATGGCGAGGTGTATGGTCAAGAGTCAGGCTTTACCTCATAGTTTCTGGCTTGAGGCTGTCATGTGTGCAGCATATGTACTGAACATGTGTCCCACTAAAGCACTGCAGTCTATCACTCCATATGAGGCTTGGCATGAGCGCAAGCCATCTGTTGCTCATCTACGTGTTTTTGGTTGTTTGGCATATGCATTAGTGCCTGAACAACATCGAAGAAAATTGGATGATAAAGCAGTTAAATGTATTTTTGTTGGATACAGTTCTGAAAGTAAAGGCTATCGCCTGTATCATCCACAGACTAAACGCATTCTAGTTAGCCGTGATGTTGTATTTGTGGAAGATGTTATTCAGCCATTGCTTTCATGTACTAAGGATACATCTGTTAGCTCCAAAGACATGTATGATACTTTGATGCCTCTTTTTACAGGTGGACAATCTAGTGCTGGTCCTAATGAGGCAACTTCTCAGCCTTTGCAGGTTTCATATGATGATGCAGATCATTCCATTTCTGATGTAGATTTACATGATGCACTTGCTGATGAGAGAGCTGATATTGAGCAGACAAAAACTATTCCAAAATGGCTAGTGCAGACTTTGCGTGACAGCAAATTAGATGCACGTTTGTCATATCATACTCGTTCAGGCTCTCATAGTGCCTCCTTTGCATCAGATTGCTATGCTATGGCTTCATCTAGTCTCTATGATGAGAATGAGCCTGTTTCTTTTGATGAAGCACAGAATTCAGAAAATTGGATGGCTGCTATGCAATCTCAATATGATGCTATAATGAAGAATGGTACATGGTCTTTATGTGACTTGCCTCCTGGCAAGAAGGCCATTGGCACTAAGTGGGTATACAAGCTGAAGCGTAAACCTGATGGTACAGTTGACAGGTATAAGGCTAGGCTTGTTGCAAAGGGTTATGCGCAGGAAAGAGGCATTGATTTTGATGGGACCTTTGCACCTACATGCCGTATGGCTACTGTTCGGAGCGATTGTGCACTTGCAGCCCATCATGGTTGGAATGTATATCAGTTGGACATTAAAAAAACATTTTCGAATGGTGACTTGCATGAAGGAGTGTATGTTTTTCAGCCCCGTGGCTTTATGCAGAAAGGGCATGAAAACCAGGTGTGCAGGTTAAAGAAGGCGTTATATGGTTTAAAGCAAGCACCACGTGCTTGGTATGAGAAGATACATGCCTATCTGATTGCACATGGTTTTGAGAACAGTCCAACTGAAAGCACCTTATATGTTAAGCGTGCTAATGATGTGCTTCTGATCATTGTTGTCTATGTAGATGACATGCTGCTCACTGGTCCTATTGAGAAGCATATTGCTGATTTTAAGGCTGATTTGCATGCCTCATTTGAGATGTCCGATTTGGGGCATTTGCATCAGTATTTGGGCATTCAGTTTATGCAAGTTGATGGTGGAATGGCTTTGTGTCAAACGAAATATATTGACACATTATTGCAGCGTTTTGGCCTTGAAGACTGTAAGCCTATTGCCACTCCTATGGAGACAAGTTTACGATTGAGTCTTCATGATGCTAGAGATGCATTTGGTGCTGTTCTCTATCAGTAGGCTGTTGGATGCTTGATTTACTTATGCATTACTTGGCCAGATATTTAGTTTGTTGTCTCATAGATGAGCAGGTTTATGCATTGCCCAGGAGTCACGCATTGGAAGGTGGTTAAGCGCATCTTTCGCTACTTGAGTGGTACTCGGCTACTTGGGTTGTTTTATCCCAAGGGGGGATCACTACCCCCAGATTTGCATGCTTTTTCTGACTCAGATTGGGCTGGTTGCTATGACACTTGTGTGTCCACCAATGGTTTTTGCTTCATGCTTGGTAGCTCATGTATATCTTGGTTGAGCAAGAAGCAGCCTACTGTGGCCACTTCCAGTTGTGAGGCTGAGTATAGGGCAGCTTTCGCAGCGACTGTTGAGTGTGTGTGGCTCAGACGCCTTATGGCTGATTTGGGTGTTGGCTAGTCTTCTGCCACCACCATCTTCACTGACAGTCAGAGCGCATTGGCAGTTGTGAGGAACCCTGTGTTCCATGCTCGCACTAAGCACATTGAGGTGCATTATCACTATGTCAGGGAGAGGTTCTCTGCTGGGGAGATCAGCTTGGCATATGTGCCCACGCAGGAGAACATTGTAGACCTTTTCACGAAGGCTCTGCCTAGGGAGAAGTTTGAAGCTTTCCGCAAAGCTTTGGGCTTACTTCCTTTTGTGGAGTGATTTCCACATAGCTTGGCATGTCCTTATACATGAGTGCCAGCTCCTTGTTCACCCCATCACTCCCAGGGGGGATTTGTTGATATATTTAGGTAGTGATGTGTGTGAACACTCTAGGACTGCCGGGGCACTTTTTTCCCTCTTAAGGAGGTTTTTTTCCCCCGGCTTGTATATACGCCTATTGCCCTAATGGGCTACTTATCTTCTCTAGTAGTACATTCATTCTTGTGTGTTGTGCTCCAAGCTTCTTCGTCTTCCTTGTGCTGTTCGTGTGCTTCCGCAGACGTCTAACTCCAACATATGCACATTTCATCTCTTCCTAATTTACATGCATATGCATACTCATACCATATGCATACATACTTCACATGCACACATGCATATCTACACATGCTTACATACACTCATCACTTCCTAACTTCTATGCATATTCATACTCATACCATATGCATACATACTTCACATGCACACATGCATATCTACACATGCTTACATGCACTCATCACTTCCTAATTTTCATGCATATGCATTTGTGCATCACATGCATACATATACAAACCTACATATGCATCTTACTCGATAGATATGCACATGCATTCATGCTTCACATCACATGCATACATGCATCACTTTACATGCATTTATGCATCATTCATACTAACATGCATACAATTATGCATACTCATTCATGCATACATATACTTGACATGCATACAAACTTTCATCTAACATGCATTTACTAAATTATATCTAATATGTATACACTAACTCATATCTAACATGCATAATATACATATGCATTAACATGCATTAGCATATACATGCCTACTTTAACTCTCATGCATTTATACACACATATGCATACGTACATTGCATATGCACATGCATACGTACACATGACATGTATACCACACATGCATACTACTCATGCTTATATGCATGCATTACATACTCATGCACATACATAAACACACATGCTTACCTATCTTAACATATGCATATCTAACTTATGCTCACATGCATACACATGCATAACATTCTAAGATATAATATCAACACATTCAAACACACTTCACATGCATAAGTTCATGCATACATATGCATACTACACATGCATACATAAACATGCATACTAACATGCATTCACTTATCATATGAATATGTACTAAAATACTCTCACATATGTACATGTACACATGTATCCCTTCACATACATATACATGCACATACATAACATACACGTATATACACTCACATTTCACATGCATACTACACATTTTAATATACATGCACATATGCACTCCTAATTTCTTAACTTATATGCATACACTCATGCATACATGATGTAACTACACCACATGCATCCATGCAAACTTTCCTAATAATTTCATAATACATTTACATGCATGCATTCACATTCTCATGCACACATGCACATGCATATGTATCATACATACACATGCACTTATGCATATGCATTCATATACTCTTTAGCATCTACATATTCATGCCTACATACCTAACTTAACATTCTCTCTCTCTCTCTCTCTCTCTCTCTCTCTCTCTCTCTCTCGTCCTCCACGCGATGCGCATCCATAGGTAGGAAGAGGCCATTTATGTGTCATGCCTCTCTACAGCCATAAAGGAAGGAAGACACACACTCTCTCTGCTTCGCTCTCTCTCTCTCTCTCTCTCTCCACTTAGCCATCATCCGATCTCTTCTCTCCTTCAATGCGCGCCTGGCCAAACATCAGGCGCCACATCATTTGTTGTAGAGCATAGCTAGAGGGGGGGAAGAAGCACAATACACCTTTCTCTCTCTCTCTCATCAACAGATAGCATGTGAATCTCTCTAGCAGCCAAGACCCCGGATCTCTCTCTTCCCCTCTGACAGCGTCGACCACCTTCTGCCATGAATTTTGCAGTGCCACCAGAGCACGTGACAACTCTCTCATTGTACATCTCTATCGATGCAGCTCCATGGATGCACAGTTCCTGAGCTCCACCACTCGCAATTCACAAGCCCCCTCCCTCGTTGACTCCTACGTACACCACCATCACCATGCCTCTCTGCACTATGAAGCGTAGCACACGGTCTCTCTGCTAGCCCCGAGTGGCTCTTTCTCTCTTTTGATTGTAACTGCCACCAGCAGTCAACCGAGTCCTCTGTAGGCGCAATCTTTGCATAACAGTAGGAGATCACCATGTCTCTCTCCTCTCTCTCTCGGTTAGAATAAGAAGAATCTGTACCTGCAGAAAGTAATCATTAAGAAAAAAACATGCACAATTCTCACACACATACATATATATATATATATATATATATATATATATATATATACATATATATATATATAAACGAAAACATACAGGCATGCATCAACCTTTCACTTAACACACACTCTCTCTCCCTACATAACTCTAGTTTATTCATGCATACTAATATTAACTCACCCACACCATACAGTCACTTTAGTGTGCACACGTTCTTTAGTAAACTCATACACACAAACACACACACTTATCTATTTTTACGTATGCACAATTTGCTATTTACAAATAAAAAAAAAATTATTAATCTAAACGATTATACATTAAATTAAATATATTACTTAATTATTAGGTTATGTTGAACCTAGTTTATATATATATATATATATATATTCAACCATTATGATTAATCATTAAAGCTTACAAAAGATTAAAATTAGTTATTTTAGGAATTAAATTATATGATAAAAAAATATTATTTCTTATTCTCTACCCACATATATATACTTATGTTTAGGTAAAAAAACACACAAACACATGGACATCAGTGCACACAAATATATCTTTTTAAGTATACATATGCAAATACATATATATGGCAAAAACCATTCTCATTCACTCTCATAGATATATAAACACATATCCTCATTAAGTGCATTTCACATATAAATATAGATACATATAACCCTATAAATATAGGCACATATATTTAACCATGAATGCACATATACATGACCTCATAAACATATAATAACCTTAAAATGAAGACTTAAAAAAAGGATCAATCATCCTTTCATTCTGAATTTATTTTCTTCTTTTTCTTGCAGGTATCCAAGAGAAAAAATTAGACAATTTAAACCAATGCATTAAAAAATGTGTGAGAGAGATATGAACTAATCTACTTTAAATCAAAATGTTTTTATTTTCTTGATATGTTAACTCAAGTGAGGAAATCACCGACATCTGCCCCCACCAAACCTTCACATCGTCCTCGATGGGCCAACCTGTAGTTCAATGGAGAACAGTATCAAATTCTTTGGTAAAATCTAAAATTTAACTCTAAACAATGTTATAAAAAATGCTTTTAATTTCTACTTATGTTTTTGATAATAAAGAAAATTTCTACAATTACATAAATATGAATTTGAAGTCGTTTTGGTCAGTGCATATAGTCAAAAATACAAATTTAGAAAATCCTATAAAGGCTATTTAGATAATTGAGGTACTTACCATTCCATTAACCTTATTCTTAAGTAAAATTTAATTTATATAAGTATGTTTTCTTTTATTTCTTAGACGTCTGCCATAAGATACATCTAACCAACTCTTTTGCAGCAAACCTCCACCTCATATAGCCCGCATAGTATTTCAGAAGTGGTTTCGAGACCACGACTGAATCATATTTTTCTTTTTCTTTTTCTTTGTACTCTTTTTTTTTCTTTTCTTTTCCTTTTTTTTCCATCTTGCAGTAGCCATTAATATACTGCTTGATGTTCTCATTTTTCTCTTTTCTTAATTTTTCTTCGCAACTTTTTTGTTTAAGGGGAAAGGCTTAACCCCTAATTAGAGCAGAGGATCTAGATATTTGCTACAACTAGAATTAGGATCTCATTTGCTAAACGAGTTCAGAAAGTAAAGAATTCTACAAGTATAAAGTAAATTTCTCTTTTACTAGGGGTCGTAGTTCAAGTGTTCCACTCTCCTATCTTCACAATGCATTACAAGTTCCCTAAATCAGACTTTCAACCTATATACATATTCCTACTTTAATTTCTCATGCATTATTTACGTAATTTCAATAAATTTCCTCTTTAAATAAGAAACAAATTAAACCCTATTTATGAAATGCATGAAAAATAAATAATAAGAATAATTAGAATTATATCACCTGGTTATTCTTTGTCTTCATCTTCGTCCTCCAAGAAGTCTTCGTCTAACTCAAACTTATTGTTTTCTCTTCTTTTAAATAGCTTTATTCTTTTTCCTGCAATCAAATTTCTTAACACAGAACCATCAAATTCTCGTAATTTATAAGTACCTATCTCAAAAACCGAAACAACAACATAAGGTCCGAACCAACGTTTAGTTAGTTTATGGCATGCATCGTATTGAGTCTCAAATGTACTACCATATACAAGCATCCAGTCACCACTTTCTATTGGTTGCGGCCTCAATCGATGTTTCTTATCAAAGTATATTTTATTTTTCAATCGAGATGTTTTTAATTTTTTAATTTCTTCTTTTAGATTTTTGTTACCTTGTTTTAGTTGTTTATTCCTAAGCACTAATAATTCCTCTTGTGAAACATTATCTTTCCAACCTAAATTCATCCAATTAACTATCTGATTATGTACGAGAAATATCGATTTCTGAGAGTACATGAGTTCAGCTGGCATAAAACCAGTTGTCCTCGTGTACATCATCCTATCAGCCCAAAGAGCAAATGGGAGATATTTTGGCCATTATCTAATATCTCCATGACATACTTTAGAAATAGCCTTCACTATGGAAGGATGCCCTCGTTCTATTTTACCATTTGCTTCTGGGTTATAGGCAGTCATAAGAGACAATCGAATTCCATGATGTGCAAATAGTTCTCTCGCCTCTCTAGCATCTAACTCACCTCGATCTGCAACTTCTTTCTCTATATATCCAAATCTTGATAATACTTCTTCTAGAAGGAATATACATACATTATAAGTAGTATTCGAACGAAGTGCTCTACCGTCAATGTGGTTTGTCAAATCTTCTGGTGCAAGAACAATGTATCTCATACCACTATTGCTTTTCGGCATGGTCACAAGGTCGACTACCCACTTGTAATGAATACAAGGTGGATAGGTTGGGTGAAGGGGGTCTCTATGCTTGACAGAGGAATGTAACTGGCACGTACTACAAGTGGTCACAAATTCTTTAATAGTTACATACATCCTCAGCCACCAGTAGCTTTCCCTAATCTTTTCATATGTAGCAACAAAGCCTTTATGACCAGCCCAAAGGCTTTCATGTATCTCTTGCATAACTTGCACTTGAAAAACTTTTAAGCCTAGAACTCTTTGAGAGTTTCAAACCTTTCCTCTAGTGTGTCTCCAAAGATATCCATCTTTCAAGAAGAAGTTGAAAGACTTCTTCCTGATGTTTTGGATTCGATTGAAGACCAGCTTGGAAGAGGCTGAAACGAACTGAGATAGTATCCTATATCTCCCCACTCTCCTTCATAATCGTCTTCTCTAAATCTCTCATATGTATAGGTAGATGTCTCATAATTTATTAAATTTATATGATTATCTATTGCTTCACTATCATTGTGGAATTTTGCTCTTGAAAGCTGTTACAAAGAGGAATGTATTTGCCACTTCGTACAGGGGAAGGGATGTGCCATGGCCGCATGCATATGAAGAAGATGAAAAAGGCGAAAACATGGTACTAGTTTTGTGATGTTGATGATGTACAGAACTTAATAGAGAGAGAATAATAAGCGATCAAAATGGGAAGGAGAACAAAAACGTACAGAGCATACAAATCTTATACATAGAGATAGCGAAGAAGAAGATAACATGACAAAAAAAGACATACGGGATCATTGCTCAGACTTGCATTCCTAATGTGCTTGTTGTTTCAGTACAAAAGCTATGTATTTATACAAATTTACATGCCCATTCGTATGGGACTTGTACCTTTTCATTGCACCCCCTTAGTCAACCCTTCAATTAAACCTTTAAAAACTAAAAAATGCCAATGTGTTCATGCCACTTTAACAGTGGCATGCACGGTTGACTCGAATCCCATACCATGTGTACCAATGTCCTAGGGTTACAATATGCAACTACCCTATGAAACATTATCCACCAACCAAAGTGCATGGCCCAAATCCATGGTATAGCAGGTAATACAATGCTCATAACATTCTAGAACTAGGAGAAATGTGAAATGCAAAGCAAAGTGTCTGGAACTTAATCCAAGTTATGTAAGTACATTACACACAACCCATAGTTTGCCCTCCTATATGAAGTACAAAAAATGGCATAATTACACTGCTTCAACTTATACATCAATTACATCATTGTTATATGGCTTCCTACAATACATTACTACCATCTATGTAAATTTGCAAGAGGGATGGATCATCCAATCATAGCTTTATCATTCTTCACTTTGGAGTTTGCATATTCTTCATCCCATAAGTACAACATAAATCATCACATAATGATCAAGCATAGCTTGTCTTTTTTGGATTACTATGATCAGTACCATATATGAAGACTCAAATCAACATGAACGCATGTATCCCATAGTCCCACATCAACCACCACTCAAAACATGCATACAAAAGAAAAAAAAAATTAGTGAACGCTTCTGTCGTATCAACGCTACCTCACATTCACAATCCACATGGAGTGTTTCTGCCAAGTTAATGCTACCGCACACTCTCACACACCACCATAATATGCAAATTCTCATGGCACCAATATGGGACTAAGTTCACAAAACATCATGTGATCTCGATCTCCTATATGCTAACACATCTCCCTAAGGAACAAACCATCGGCAGTTCTCAAGATTATGCTTGTTATTGCACTCGACGAGATCAATTTCTATTTAATTGATAGGATGTTTTGTATGGCCATTCATAGAATTATAATGTGATTGTCATCATGAGTATGTTACACACCTTAAACAATAGAAATGATGTCTAAAACCAGACCAATCATAGATGGGGCCATTCTTTAAAAAGTTTGCCATATAAACTTGAAAATTCTAGCAAACTTAATTGTTTAATCTCGCTCGCTTTCTCTCTCTCTCTCTCTTGTTCTCTCTCTCTCTCTATTTCTATCTCTCTCTCTCTCCCTCTCTCTCTCTCTCGTGCATTCTTGCTATCTTAATGTGGCAGAAGGAATAAATGCGGGGGAGTGTGTTGGAAGCAGCCAGAGGCACAGACGCCACGGAAGCATGTAAAGACAGAGCAGGGAGCCAGGCGGATCAAATTTTCAAACAAATATAATTCTTATTAATTCTCCAAACATTCAACAGTGATTGTTATCACTAATTGTAACATATGTATCATAGAAAACCCCATTTTGTAATCCATAGCTCCATTTTGTGCAAGCCGAGGAGTCCTCGAGCTTGAGGAGCTTAGGTAGAATGCACGTATCAATTTTCGTTATTTTTAGACATCGTTTACCCTTCCAAATAGCCTCTAGGACCTATTTTTTAACTAGGCCGGTCACTAGATGTGAAACCGGTCGAAACTAGTCTAGAAACTATAAAAAGAGCTAGAGAGCTCATTTTTGAGGTTAGCTTAGTTGAGATTAGAGTTCTTGTGAGCTTGTAAGAGTATTCTTGAGTAATAGAGCTAATTTCCCACCTTCCATTGTGTCTTGCTTGTCTCTTCATTGTGTGTGTGTATGTGTGTGCACCTTTGTGCTTCTCACCTTCACTCTCACATCATCTCACGTTCACGATCTTCATATCACTCCTACCTCTCCCACGGATTGACATTAAGGAGGTGAAGCTTCTTAACGTGGTTCTCACCATCGTGCTAGAGCAACACCAAATTTGGCGCCGTTGCCGGGGATCGAGTCCAGGACGAATGTGTGATGGTAAGAGTATAGCAAGAAGTGGCGTTGGAAGGTAAAAATTTCAGTTTTTGTTGTTGTTTTAACTTAGTTTTTAGTGTTTTTCACCTTCCCCATACTCCATCTTCATCATCGCATCATCATCTTCATCTCCAAAAAAATCAGAAAATTCATCATATCCACCCACTCACCTCATTTCCCCTCATTTGTGCATGCGAGAGAGCGAGAGAGAGTTTTTGAACTTGTGTGTGCTTGTGTTTTCTTGAGTTTTCTTGCAGGTACAGAGCTTCAGAGCATCAGGAAAGCTTCCAAAAGGTAAAAAATGTACTTTCTGTCAGAAATTTCCGAGTGTGGCGGACCATCGCGATGGTCTGCAACTTTCGGATTTTGAGGTAGGCGACCACACCACGAGGTAGGCGATCCCTGCGCATACACGGAACCACAGCCGCAATTCAAAAATTCGTTGTTTGGTGGACCATCGCGATTGGCTCGGACCATCGCGATTGTGTCGCACCATCGCGATAGGCTCACACCATCGCGACGGCTCGGCCGGACCATCGCGACGGTTCGCTTTTTCGGACCATCGCGACGGTTCACTTGAGCCATCGCGACGGTCCACTTGGACCATCGCGATTGTTCAGCTGACCCCGGACCATCGCGATTGGCTCACGCCATCGCCACGACAGTGCCACGTGTCACGATAGACCATCGCGACGGTTCATTTTTTGGACCATTGCGACAGCCCAAAATCGGACCATCGCGATTGGCTCAAGCCATCGCATCGCGGACCATCGCGATTGTCCACCTTTGACCGTTGACCCGCGCCATCGCGATTGCCCGTCTGATCAGACCATCGCGACGGTTCATTTTTTGGACCATCGCGACGGTCCATTTCCACGCCATCGCGATCGTTCATTTTTCGGACCATCGCGACGGTTCGACCTCACGCCATCGTGATCGTTCACTTCGGGCCATTGCGACGGTTCACTTTTTTGCGCCATCGCGATTGTCCAAATTCCACGCCATCGCGACGGTTCGCTTGGACCATCGCGACGGTCCCAGACCATCGCGATTGTGCACCCCCATCGCAAATTTTGGGCTCCAATTTTGACCAATTTTGAGGGTATTTTTGAGAAATTTTTGGACCATTAGACTCATAGGAGACCCCTTATCTCATATTTGAGGGAAAACTGGATTGTCAGTTTTTACCCCCCAGGGCCTGAACGCGTATAACTTTTTCATCCGAAGTCCGTTTTTTGAGCTTAATAGCCCGTTAGAAAGCTCGTGACGAGTACTACGTGACCTCAACTGTTTTTTTCTTAAAGGATACATCTATTTTTAGATAAACTATTTTGAGGTTCACCTAGTTTGGGACTAGGAAGCCAGGGGGCACACATTGAAAATTTGGGCAAAAAGGGAAGGAATTTAAAAGGTGTATATGCTCAAGTGTTTGATCATCTTGTGAATTGGTCTAATATTGGAATTTTTCCAGGTCTAGCAAAGGTAATCAAAGGCAAGCAAGCAAGGCAGTGAAGACAGCAAAGCTTGGGAAGCGCGGCTTCTTGGGCATCAGAGCAACCAGAAAAGCCGACTCGAGGTTGGAAGATTACTCAACCCCCTCAGTCAATTCTTAGCTTAGGCTAAACGGTAGTTGTGGATTAACGATGATAGGAACGCCTCAAGTTCAAGATACCTAATTCTTTCAAGTCTAAGACTTAAAGTAAAGGTGTGTGATGAAAACCTAAAGAAAAGAACATAAGTCTGAGGGAACGAGAACTCAAAACTATAACGGAAAGTCGAATTCCTGACGCATACATTAAGACAAGAATCCAAAGAAAATTAAAAAGAATCAAGAAAGTAATCACAAAGGACCATTGACGATCTAAGTGTGTAATTGAGCGTGCAAGGAAGAAAATTAATGAACCTTAGATCGGGCAAACATATAGGTAAGTCGGACCGAAGAAGCCTTAGATCATCAGAGGCTAGTGTAAGAACTACCGCTTGATCTTGGGCTCAGCAATTGAATAGTAATTACCCCTACGAGAGCTCAGAGACTAGCGAATCAGAAATGGCATTTAGCGCAGACAGACCAGAAGGAGGGTCGAATGTAGCATACCTAGAAAAACCAGAAGGACCCTATAGAACGCAACTAGAGTTTCTCCGAACCAACCGATTAGGTGCTCGCATCTATGAGGATGGTTTGCAAAGGCAAGTGGTGCAACTGCACAACCCTGATCAACCCATTGGATTGGAAAGACCAGTGGTGAAATTTGAGAGAGACACTTACATAGACAAAGAAGGAACCATGTACGTTCTAAGTACGCAGCCAAACGACACTAATGAGTTTGGCACAATCCAATTAGAGACGGAAACAAAATTTCAAGGAAAAGAACCGTTAGAAGAACCTAGAACACCGAGAGGGAAATCCGTATTAACAAGAGTACTCATCCCAGAGTGGATCCCTCAAGATAACAGGAGCATCGAGTTGTATGTAAATAAAGAGACAGATGAAGCCTTTTGGAGGTACAGAAAGGAACACCCTGGTGAGATAGGCATCATTACAATCTATGAATTCAAGGACCCAGATACACCTGGAAAGGTTGTATACCTGGATGAGACTTCAGAAAGAGTCTTCGTGGTGCCTGAGCGCGCTAAAAACACATACACATGGAGAGGTGAATTGATATTCCCTCCATCTAGAACGAACATGAATACAAATCAACAAGGGGCAGGAACATCCTCAGCCCATGGAAATCAAAGAGAAGGAAATCACGAGAGACCGGAAGTAAGCTTCACTCATCCCATAGGGAGAGATAGAACAACCACGAACACTAATAGAACGGATAGACAAAGAGATCATGGAATACCAGGTGGTAGAGATGATTTTCCTCTACCTAGACCACGTGAACACGCAAGAGTATTGAGACCCACTCAATTAGTAAAATCAATGAAGAATTACTTTGATGGGACAGGAGATCCCTATGACCATGTCGCAGAATTCAAGCAAGTACTAAGAGCAGAACAAGTCGAGGACATGTTCACGCAATACAATGCATTTGGGCTAACGTTAAAGAATACCGCTTTAACTTGGTTTCAACCATTGCAACAAAGGCAATTTAGAGACATCCATCACTTTTTAGATTCATTCATCACAGAATTCTCTAAAAGTGGGATTAGACACGACACGTCTTCGTTGATTCATAGCTTTAAACAAACCCCTCAGGAAACAGTAAGACTGGCAGGTCGTAGATTCAGACAATATGTCGAACGATGTCCAATGCAAGAGCTACCCTCACAGGCCAAACAAGTATCACTGTTCCTAGATGGCTTGTTGAGCGCTAAACTACGCTCCTATGTGTACCTAAAAGAACCCAAAACGCTAGAGGAGTGTATAAGAATATGTATAGACATTGAGGACAACCTAGGAGATGAATTAGAACTCTCAAAGGTCTATAAGGACTCGGATTGTTCTTCGCTAGCATCCACAAAATTGTCTAGCTCGATAGAGGACCTAGCAGAAAAAGTGGCCCAGAAACTAGGAGTTTCTAGTAAACAGGTGCCAACGAATGTACGTTGTTACACTTGTGGTGGAAATCATTTGGCAAACGTGTGCCCCAATGCACCTCAACCTCAAGCCAACCCTAGTGGCCAATATTGTACAATTGAGAGAAGATACACGAATCATACGGCTCAGGACTGCCCATACAACAAACAAACCGTGAGACAGAACTACCCGCAAACATACCAGCAGCCAGGTAGGTATCAAGGCCAATACAATGCTCAGCCTTATCACTATAGGCCTCCTCAGAACTACCCATACCAGGCTCAACAGAGACCCCAACCTGTTTTAGCTCAGCAGCCACCCCCACCAGCGAATGTCATCTCAGTCAAATACGCTGCTGCAGAAGAGAACCTAAGTAGGGCGTTAGTGCCTTCTTCACCCTTGATCACAGAAAGTGACCCGAACTCAAACAGTTTTGACTCTGCTCATGTAACTAGTCCACCCGCTTATTACATGGAGTCACCAGAACATGTGGAGACGTATTATTATGATAGTCCACCAATGGAACCTAGCTGGGAGCCAGAATATACTAATGTGATGTACGCAAACCCAAACCCACGGCCCCAATTGAGACAACAGAGACCACAGGGCCCTAGAGGACCATGCTTTAGGTGCCAAGGAGATCACTTCATAAAGGATTGTCCACATCCCCCAATAGCAAGGCAATCACAGTACTATAGCATCCAAGGCTTTTGTGCCGATTGTGGCAAAGAGCACATAATCAAAGATTGTCCTAAGAACCCAGTTAACGCTTCGAATGTGACACCCATCAACGTGATAGGTATTGTAAACAACGCAGATGGATCCAACCCTACATACGTGCCTATCCAAGCTATAACTAGAGCCCAGGCGCTCTTACAAAACCAGCAGCTTAATCAAGAGAAAGTAGCCAGAACTAGTGAAGTTGCAGAATCTAGTAGTAAAAAGACAAAATCTTGGAAAGATTCTAGGGAAAGAATCAAGAGAAAGTGGAGTAAAAAGATAAGTGAGTTGGAAGGAAGTTTAAGGGAATCTAGAGCCAAAATACAAGAATTGGCTTCACAAGAATTAAATCAAGAAAACCCAGCTCAGAAATCAGGATCGGTTTTAGCGGAACCCATACCAGAAGATCTAGACATGATGTTTCGTGCATATCAGGCTAGATTAAAAGAGGGACCTCAAGTAACGGAAATGAGTAAAAACTACCCTCGGGCTGATCTAGAAATTGAGAGAACTAAACTTTGCATGAAAATGGTAGAATTAGCACAAGCTTTGTTTGAAGCCTCTAGATATCTTAATTGGAATAACATGGCAAAACTGGAACTACACTTTCAAGGACTAATGGAGAGGCTAGAACACTTGATAGAAAGCAAAGAGAAAGAGGATCAGCATAGGAACCCTATTGTCACAGAGACACAGGAAAGGAATGCACCATCCCTGTCTCAAGTACCTAATACGGAAAGTCAAGATAACCTATCTTCCATACATAGGTACTCACATGAATTTTTGAGAGAAATCCAAGAAGAGAAATGGAGAAAAGAACAAGGAACTCATCCTCCTATTCAAGAAATAGACGACTTGCAAGAACAATTTCCCCAAGACATCCCCTCTATATATGATGATGTAGAGGTGGAGCAACTGAGTGAACCCACAGGATTTGAATCTAATTCTTTACAAGAATTACCTCAGTTCACAGGACCTTGGGAAGCTAAGTCTATTAGTATGAGAGCACCCATGATAATAGTGAGGAATGAAGAATTAGTGATCCCTAGGAACACGGAAGTGATCAAGAATACTAAAGTACAATGTAATCTCACTCTAGAGGAATTGTTAAAGGTAAAACCAGAATTGTGGAAGCACGTAGCAAATCAATTCCCTGAGCTTACTACCACACCCTCTCAGATAGGATCACATAAGAAGGTACCAGAGATACCCGTGGAAAAGATTGGAGACGTAAGCGAAGGAGAGGAAGGTAACACATATCTTCCAATAACCCATCAGGGCTACACCACGAAAGCCATCTTAGATTCAGGAGCCGGAGTAGCCATCGCTACCACCGCTTTGTGGAAACGTTGGGGTAAGCCAGCACTCAGACCCACTAGGATGAAACTACAAATGGCCGATGGACACATAGAAAAACCATTAGGCTTACTAGAAGGCATATCTCTCACCACTTGTGGTGTAGAATTTGAGCATACTTTCGCCATTTGTGACTTTGCGAAAAATCGTGCTTATGAGATGATATTGGGACGACCATTCATGCGTCAGTTGCAAATTGTACAGGATTGGGGAACTAATTCTTTGTACTTGCAACATTTAGGAGTGACTACCAAAGTCAATCTTAAAGACTATTCACATCGAGATGTACCCCCAATACAGTGGAATACCATCCATAAGACACCAGCAGAGACGGAATCCATGCACTCATTAGAATCAGATCCTTCTTGGTTGCATGAGGATACCCATTTATGGATGTGTAAAGTAGCCAAACAAGAGGAAGAACGATTAGAAACAAGGACCTTAGGTGCAGAACAACATCCACGAACCCTTCAAGATCCAGCCTACGCACCTGTAGTATTCCCAGACGAAGAGTTTGAACCCCATGGTTGGGCGGAAATCCTAGCAACCATGGATGTAGCCATCAATGAAGAACAATGGACACCCCACTGTGACGAGGATGGCTATGACATTTCAGTTTTCACGATAGAGCCAATCATGGGCGATGCAATCTTAGAGGAGTGTGAACCGAACACTGATGCATTCGAGGATGCAAGCGATTTCGATTTAGAATCAATTATCATGGACCCGCCCTTTGCATCAGAGGAAGAATATTTCTACGAAGTAGAAACTCAAACTCAGAGACACGAGGAAATTACGAATGAGGTAAGGTTAGCCACGGAAGTGACTACTAAGAGTGAAGGAAAGAAAAGAAAGAAGAAAGAAACCATGTCGGAAAAAGAAGAATCTTTGTTTGAAGTACCCGAGAATTTCAAGAAATATGAAATCGACGATAGAAGAATCATGGTACGAATGCCTAATAGAAAAGCGAATGATGGACAAGTATGTGATAACCGAGAGAAAACCAAGAAAGTAATAGTTGCCATAGAAGGAGAAGAAGAAAAATGTACATACATAGGGCATGATTTGACGACTGAAGAAGAGGAAGAGTTAGTTGCCCTATTGCGCGAATATAGAGATGTTTTTGCTTGGAGTTATAAAGATTTGAAAGGAGTGGATCCAGATATATGTTCTCATAGAATCCCTATGACTCCAGATGCAAAACCGACAAAACAGAAACCTTACACGTACAATGATAACTACGCTGCGAAGATTAAAGAGGAGATAGATCGCTTGATAGAAGCAGGATTCATTTACGAAATTGAGCATACCGAATGGGTATCCCCCATTGTGGTTGTGCCCAAGAAGAATGGAAAATTGCGTGTGTGTATTAACCTTAAAAAAGTTAATGCCGCCACGATTAGAGATAGTTATCCTCTTCCTATCACAGAACACCTATTGGAAAGAGTTGCGGGCAAGGAAGTTTACAGCTTTCTTGATGGATTCTCAGGCTATAATCAAGTAGCCATTGCTCCAGAAGATCAACACAAGACGGCTTTTGCCACTGAATGGGGCATATTTGCATTTCGTGTGATGCCATTTGGCTTAACAAATGCACCCGCCACTTTCCAGCGACTCATGTGTCATGTTTTTAAGGAATTCTTACGCAAGAGCTTGGAAGTTTATGTCGATGACTTATGTGCTCATTCAAATGTAAGACAGACACATATCCCAGAGTTAAGACAAATATTTGACAAATGTCGAGAATATCAGGTTTGTTTGAACCCAGAAAAATGCGTTTTCATGGTCAGACAAGGCAAAATTCTAGGACACATTGTGTCAAAAAATGGAATCTCCATGGATGAGGAAAAAGTGAAGGTAATTGCGGATCTACCCAGACCAACTAATGTGAAAGAAGTACAGGCATTTATGGGCCATTGCGGTTATTATAGGAGATTCATACACATGTATGCAATCATAGCCAAGCCTTTGTACTCTCTCTTAACCAATTTTGAATGGACAGATGAATGTGAAAATTCATTCAATGAACTCAAACGACGCTTGTGCTCAGCACCTATATTGACTACCCCAGATTGGAGTAAGCCATTCCATGTACATGTGGATGCATCCAATTACGCCATAGGATGTGTGTTAGCACAACCCACGAATGAAGGTAATATAGATCTCCCCATAGCTTACGCGAGCAGACAATTGAACGCAGCAGAAAGAAATTACACCACGACGGAACGAGAAGGATTAGGGATGATCTACGCAGTAAAGAAGTTTAGGCACTACTTGTTGGCCAACAAATTTAAGTTCTTTACAGATCATCAAGCCCTATTATACTTAGTCAACAAACCATGTAACACAGGACGACTAATACGTTGGTTTCTATTACTCATGGAGTATGATTTTGAAGTAGTAGTCAGGAAAGGAAAGACACATCTTAGAGCTGACCACCTTTCAAGATTAACCTCAGGAGAAGCTCCTCAAGGGGTAGCGGATGAATTACCAGATGCATACCTGTTTAACCTTGAGATAGCACCAGAATGGGCTAAGCCTATAGTCCCTATTCTGACATATGGACCCAAGAATCCTAGGATAAAGATCAAAGAAGGAGAGATTACCAAGTCTCAGAGGTACCAAATAATGGCAGAAAGCATATACAAACAGGATAATCAAAAGATTCTTGCTTGTTGTGTAGATGAATCAGAACATGCGAATTGGTTGCAATTAGCACACGTAGGTGCACTAAAGCAACATCATTCAAAACATAGAACACTACAGACTCTGCATAGATTAGGAGTATATTGGCCTACGATGGAAGCAGATGTCTACAAGTTGTGTAAGGAATGCCATGTTTGCTGTGAAAGACCACCAGTAGAACATGCTACACTATATCACGTGTCTCTCACCCCAGACTGGAGTGAACCTTTAGTGACATACTTGAGGACGAACACATTCCCTCAAGGCATGACCTTAGCTCGACAACGCAGTCTAGAGCAGGAAGCTCAAGACTACTCACTTATTGGCGATAATCTATACAAAAGAGGACGAGATGGATATTTGAGACAATGTGTTCATGAGAGCGATTATCTTAGCATACTAGAGACTGCACACCAAGGTGTTGCAGGAGGTCATTTTGGACCAGATAGGGTAATCAAAGCCATCCTCTTTGCAGGATTATGGTGGCCCACTCTTCACATGGATGCTCATACCTATGTCAAGAGATGTGATGTGTGCCAAAGAACTCAGTTTCCTACTCGCAGAGATGAAATGCCATTGAAACCCATGATGGGCGGACGTGCATTTTCTAAGTGGGGTATAGACTTTGTAGGACCCATTAACCCCCCTGCAAAAGGTACACATGCGGAATACATTATTGTTGCCACAGATTATCTTACGAAATGGGTAGAGGCAAAAGCCACAAAAAAGAATGATGCTCACACGACTGCAAAATTCTTATTTGAAAATGTCTTTACAAGATATGGATTGCCTATAGAGTTAGTGAGCGATCGAGGCACTCACTTTCTAAACCAAGTCATTGAATATTTGTTACAGGATTTTATGGTGATTCACAAGAAATCTGCACCATATCATCCCCAGGCCAATGGTCAGGCTGAAAGCACTAACAAGATACTTTGTAATGTACTGACGAAACTCGTGAACAACAAACGTTCAGATTGGGACAAACAGTTACACCACGCTGTTTGGGCATATCGAGTGGCCTACAAGACCGTACTCAATGCAACTCCCTTTCAGATGGTTTTTGGTCAGAATGCTGTGCTTCCTTTGGACTTCTTGATACCGACCCTTAAGGTTGCACAAGAACATCAGTGGACCGGCCATGAATTATCAGCGAGAATAATGGACTTGGAACGATTAGGAGAAACCAGGCTGAAAGCAGCAGCAGGAATATACGCAGCGAAGAAGCGACAGAAAGCATATTTTGATGCACATGTGAAAGATAAAGGCCTAAAAGAAGGAGATTTAGTTCTAGTATATACGCTGAAACAGCACGCTCGGAAGTTAGAAAAGCGAGGTTATGGACCTATGATCATTAACAGACTTTCGATTAGCGGAGCAGTACAGTTAGCCACCTTAGAAGGAGATATAATGCCTAATTACATTAGTGGCTGTAGAGTCAAGCTATATCAGGAACCTCTGACTGAGGATATGATTAGACGACTCACATTGGCAAAGAAGCGTAAGGAAGAAGAAAATAGAATACGAGCGGAAGCCCAGGCAGAAGCCATAGAACGCATTAAGCGCATGAAGCTAAGAAGACAAGGACTAGGGAGAGAACGTTATAACCATCTGGAAACATCACCCAGATATCCCATGGCCATGTGTCAGGTAAAGTCAACCACTCATCCTAGCATAGTGGACAGAAGACCATTCCTTACAGTTAGGCTAGAACACGGCAACCCTTGCCAAGAACTCAGGGCTTTAATTGACTCAGGTGCTGCGACTAGTGCGATTAGATGGTCCCACTATAAGGATTCAGGAATAGAAATGCGGCCAATTGAGGCATACCTCATAGGGCTAGGAGGCATGGAAACCCCTTGCATGGGTGAGGTGGACCTTCCTATCCTCATTAAGGATGTGACCATGACAGCGAAGCTACTAGTGTGCCATGATGACGACCTAATAGAACCCCTAATCCTTGGCCAAGATTGGCTATACGATCACTCTGTGGACCTAAATCTTAGACAAGGCTCCTTACAGATTGGAACCTTAGAACAGAAGCGAGTGATACCGCTTGACTTCCCTAACGGCATTCCGACTGAGGTTTGTGACCCTAGACCCTATGAAATGCATGCGACGGAAGACCGGAAGATCTTTAAGCAGACCAGTCACGTTACGTCTACACCAACCCACTCGGGCTTGGTTATAGACAGTTGTCAATCAGAAGGACGACATAAGATCTTCCCTGGGACTTCCTGCAAACTAGAAGAGGCAGTTACCCAACCGCAAGGGCAGATGGGCACAATCAGAGGTCAGGTGGGTTGCATCAGCGGCCAAATGAGCACGACACCCTGCGGTGCTCATCCTTCCAAACTTGTTGCGGACTGGCCTAGATTAAAGTTAAAGAATGCATCACTTCCTAATGGGCAGGTCACGCAAGTGTTGGATCTCCCTTCTTTTCCAAAGCAGAGTGTCCATCCGACCTCTCACCCTCAACCAGAGCAGAGTCAACTACAACGAAGGAACCCAGACCGACGGCAGTATCAGAAGACACAACAAGGAAGGCATTCTAGACCACCCAAAGGAAGCGGCACCAGACAAATATGGGTGCCAAAAGAACAAAAAGCACCGAAGAACTACAACCAAGCAAAGATCGACAAGAAAAAGGCAGTGCAGAAACAGATTCGATATCCACCATCCCCTCGACCTCCTTCTACAGATCCGAGCATTCGACAAATTTGGATCGCCAAGAAATACCTTACCCATAGACCCACACCCACGCAGATTTGGGTACCCAAACCATGTATCATAGCTCAATCCATGAGCCATGTAATATATAATCCTCACAAACCTTTCCATCCCTCGATACTACCACACCCGATACCACCTTTTGCCCCTCAGCAGAAACCCACCACCCATTCAAGAACCCTTAGGAAATGGATACCGAAGCGTGTCCAACCGTCTTCCCTAACCCCATGTCTGACAAAACTACCCCCCCGACTAACATGCAAACCTTGTACTAAAATACTAACCATTAAACCTTGTAATAATTCACCCACCATCATCACACATCACTCTCATCTCATCAAGAAATGTATGCATGATCTGAAACGTGTAGGAGTCTAGAGACCCGCACTAGTGCTGCAAGAGACATTGCATCCATCACATCACAGCACTTGGCTACACGGGTTACGCATCAGTTATGGAAAAGGATTGCGGTCTCACTTTAATGGGATCATAATTAATTTCCATGCTAATGTGTTAATCTTTTGTAGCAGATCTTTCTCATTAGCGCATCCGTCACCATGCAAACCGATGAAGGAACATCAGGAGCAGGCCCCAGTGTAGCGGCAGTGCCCCTCAACGTATTACGAGCAGATCCCACCCAACTGCTCCACCACCGGAATTCCAAGGATTTCCAGGGCCCATGCCGATCGACAACCCACCTATGGGCTACACTGAAAAGATACACCGGAACTCTCATTGGTTTCAGGGACTTGCAGGACCCCTTGCGGACGCGGAGTTTATATTTGAATCCACTTTGACATTTGATGACCGCACGTGGGGAAAATACCAGTTCTTCTCCAGAGAGTTCGAAGCCCTACAGAGCACCCAGGATTTAACTCACGTTTGGGCCAGAGCAGGCTTCACGGAGTATTTCAGTGATCCTCTGCCCAAACCGGATTTTTACAGGTGCTATTACTTAATCACTACCTTGCAGGCCTCCGAGAATAAGGATATCCCAGGAACCTTCATTTTGCCCTCTTTAGTGGATGATCCACCTTACAAAAGGTTTTACCTATCAAAGGATTTAATGAGAGCGACCATCAAGATTCATGGAACCCACACACCCACAGATAGAGAAAGATTAATTCTAGATCCTATGAAACGTGGGGACGTCACTAAGTGGGAGGAGATCTCGGCTATTACACCTGAGCTGTCAAAGCCACTAAGGATATGCATGCAACACTTTGCATTCCCCGCTCAGGATAGATTCACCATGCCACATAAAAGAATATGGTTTGGTTTGTACTTGGCATGTACGGGACCGCAGACTGTTGATCTGGCGAGCTGGATCATAGACCAAATGTATCTGGCACAACACAGATGGGAACGCAAAAAAGTGCTTAATGGATGTTGTGCACTCACAAGAATTGTGTATATGTGCTTGGCTTATGACTTGCCAATTGAGCGTGCACTAACAGGAGAAGAACTGAAGTCATTCAAAGGAACAACGAAGAAAGCCAGGAAGCCCAGTAGAACACGGGCAGGTAAGCGTATGAGAGGCACCATTCCTTGCCTTCAAGTGCCGGAGTCACCATCACCACAACCTTCTCCAGAGGGATCACCAACAGAAGCCGCTCCTACTGTGCAGCCTATTCGCATAAGGTTGTCCAGACCAGTGGTCACGGAGGGCACGACTAGTACCGCTGCACCTCAGGCAGCAGCCACCACAGAACCCACCACCAACACAGCAGAAGCTCCCACCACTATTGGTGCGGAAGCATTTTCCTTCCCCATACCACACATGGAGGCAGAACCCATAAACACAACATTTGATTTTGAGATGCCGGATGCATTCTCAAATGAATTCCAATTTTCAGAGGCACAAATGTTTTCTCAGGAATACGAACGCCCTAGTTACCCGACCACACCGCGGGATCTGCCACAAGGACAAGCTGTGTCAAGCTCTGATGATGAAAGAACTGCCACCGACGATGACGAAGGTGATGACGAAGCCAGCCAGGGCACGTATGATTCCCAAGGGCAAGGACAGACAGATGACCAAGGCCAACAAACCGAAGCACACGGCGACACCAGCACATATGAAGATGAGACTTTCGAAGCCGCAGCATACACGCTGGCCATCAAGAAATTATATCGAACGATGGAGAAAGTCTGGGCACGGAAGAAGTTAACTTAAGAGGAGAGCCAGGCATTAATTGAACAGGAACTCATCTCCGGGGGATTCGAAGACGCATACATCAAAGGGTTTAGAGAATTAGTTAAATCGGTCGGCTCCAATGAAGCACTCAGGTACTTACAAAGAAAACAACTACCACAGTTTGACCCTCGCCGAGTATGACTCCTTTCAAAGCCCGGAGAGTATATTCGCGTACCAACAGGAGCTCAATCTTCAGCACAAGCCAGGGAGGCACGCCTCGTCCCAGAAAGTTCATTGACCGCAGAAACCATCCTTGTAGATTCCCCACCACGTACTACCGTTGTACATACCACTACTATCCTCGAAATAACATCCACACCTTCTACTCCTCTCTCACCTCATGTATCACCGACCCATCCTGTATCCCCCGCACACCCACCTGCTCCTCCAACATCCACACCAGTCCATGGCAACATTGCCACAACCTTTACCCTGCCCATTCATTCCACCATGCCCGCACCCACCCCACCTCGTCTACTTGTCAATCCCTTCATCCCTTCATCCTTCCCACCCTTTCCCCCACTTTTAAGACAACCTTTCACCTTTCTAACCCCACTAACCTTCTCACCAGTTTCACCTCCTCAACCCACCGTAACCCTTGTTTCCCCTTTTCACCAAGCTGCTCCAGCCAGCCCCCATGTAAATTACTCCACATTTGTAAATCCCGTCTTCACACCTACACAACCACCCACTTACACACCGCTTTTCACAGTCACCGCACTTGGCACGACCAACGGCATGGACATATCACCATCCACCTCACCACCACCCACTCCACTCACAGCACCATCCTATTTAGGCACGTCACAATTTTCCACAATCACCACTGCATCCACCTTCCCAACCCCATTCCCCATCCCCGCTGCATCTACTTCCACTGCATCCTCAATTAGCACTCCATTACTATTATCACCCACCATAGACACGGCACTGCAACACATGTTCACATGCATGACACAAGTAAGAGATGAGTTCGCATCTCTTGGCAACAACTATCAACAGCTGCAGAGGACTACGAATGAATTACAGTCGCAGCTTAATTCACTATCAATTGAGAATGCCTCACTGAACAGTCGATACCAAGATTTACGAGAGGCCTATCACAAATTAGAACTAGAAAGTGAAGAGAAAACCAAAGAAGCCACGACGGATTTGGACAACCTACTTCGAGCCCAAACGATTAGAAACGCGACAGTGACAAGGAATATGGGCCTGCTCAGAAGACACCTAGCCGCAGCCCAGGAGGAGAACGTGAGACTCCAAGCGCAGAATAGAGAAAACTTGGAAGCGGCTTTAGATCATCCAGAACAACCACTAAGTCCGAGCAGATTCAAGGCAATCCCATCCGAGTCGATGCGGATGTTGTTGGATGACCATGTTCGATTGCTCGAGGACTATGATCGTATGAACGAAGAACATCAAAAGTTAAAGGAAGATCACAAGCTACTACAGCTCAGAGAACCGACAACACAACAAGCACAAGCAGCAGCAGAATTACCAGCACCTGTGGACCCTGCCCCTGAAATTTTGGAGGAACTCAACGCACTCCGGGCCCAGGTAATAAATCTTGAATCTAGAATTGCAGTCTATGAAGCACCACCAAGGCCAGACTCCCCACCTGAGCTACCAGCTGAGGAAGAAACCGTCACTATCCCGGTGGAGGAGACCTTTGAAGAGGCATATGAGCCGATACCCATCCCAGGCGGACGTGTCACGGCCGAAGGCCAGATGACATATGAATTACCTACCCCCGCATGGATGAAGACAGTTGAAGAACTCGGAACGACACATTCGGCCAGAGTAGAGGCACAGTTACATGCCATGGCCATGATTGAAGAGAGAATTCTACAGTCACCATTCTTTGCTCATCTGGCCCCGCGACGATACATATCTGGGCATGAGCTCCAATATAAACCGTACTTCATGTTAATGGCCGAATACCAGTTAGCCATAGAGAAAGAAACAGGCATGAAACCAACGCATGCAACTCAATTCGAGCCGGAGGACTTGCCACCAAGTGCACAGAGAGGTGAAATCCATCAACCAGACTGGCGCAGAGATTTATTGCAAAACTATCCCGAGATGATGAGCACATGGGTGAAAGCGCCGCTGCACTTAAAATTTAACCCATGCTGGGGACCAGTCCCACGACGCCGCTCTTGGACTGCCTTCGCTATTAAGGTACAGAACAATAAGCAGTGCCAAGACTGGCTGAATTATCCCTATTTCAAGCCACCAATCGAGTTACCCACAGTAGGCTACATGATGGTGACGATCCGCCACTGGCTCCCTAGGTTAAAGCATATGAATGATATTGACGCGCACATGACTGTCAAAATCTTTGACATGATGCAAATGATCTTTAAAGTCTTCCGACGCGTCAAGGCTCCCCATGTAAACACCCCGGGCTTTGAGCATGGCAACTTTGATTTAGTCTATGATATGAGCACAACGCCATCGCTACGGGTGTGTTACGCCTGGCACTGCAGAATCAAATACCTACCGGCATGCTACAAGCAGACATTCGAAGAAATGTTCACCACCGGCTTTTGGGAGTACCATTCAGAGGTATTTATAAGCAGGCCCACACACTTATTGCAATTATTCGCCTGTGAACGAATGGTGTACTCCACACATTATCAGCTCCCACCACCAGATGAGCCGCAACCTATCCACTGGGAGAAACTCGAGGCTGATCTAGCCCGAGGCATTCGTATATCAGAGCACACCCTCGCTCAAGACCTCCTACAGAACTATATCCGGCAGACCTCACAACAAGGTTCTGTCAGGGACGACAGAAGCGAGAGGGAGGGGGGTGTTGGAAGCAGCCAGAGGCACAGACGCCACGGAAGCATGTAAAGACAGAGCAGGGAGCCAGGCGGATCAAATTTTCAAACAAATATAATTCTTATTAATTCTCCAAACATTCAACAGTGATTGTTATCACTAATTGTAACATATGTATCATAGAAAACCCCATTTTGTAATCCATAGCTCCATTTTGTGCAAGCCGAGGAGTCCTCGAGCTTGAGGAGCTTAGGTAGAATGCACGTATCAATTTTCGTTATTTTTAGACATCGTTTACCCTTCCAAATAGCCTCTAGGACCTATTTTTTAACTAGGCCGGTCACTAGATGTGAAACGGGTCAAAACTAGTCTAGAAACTATAAAAAGAACTAGAGAGCTCATTTTTGAGGTTAGCTTAGTTGAGATTAGAGTTCTTGTGAGCTTGTAAGAGTATTCTTGAGTAATAGAGCTAATTTCCCACCTTCCATTGTGTCTTGCTTGTCTCTTCATTGTGTGTGTGTATGTGTGTGCACCTTTGTGCTTCTCACCTTCACTCTCACATCATCTCACGTTCACGATCTTCATATCACTCCTACCTCTCCCACGGATTGACATTAAGGAGGTGAAGCTTCTTAACGTGGTTCTCACCATCGTGCTAGAGCAACAGAGTGCTAATGGTAACATGAGCCTGTTCTTCCCATTTATGTCAGAGATGAATGCTCGAGATGCAACAACAACCACATGGGGTATGTGCCGACATTGATGATAAAAGGATAACCCGAAATGCTTGGTGAATTTGCACCTGGAGGATGGTGTGATCTCTATGTTAAAAGTCAAGCTTCAAGCTAAAAATTCGTGGGGAATCTTTTATGGACATGTGGAGCAATCAAAGGAAGCCAAAAGCACGAGATTCCATCAAGAAAAGTCACTCAACCACTCCCCAAGTCATCTCAACTAATTCCTCCAAGTTAGGAGGCTGATTTGGAAAGGTGGTTCCTAGATTTTAGGGGCACACCTCTCAGTATAAAAGGAGCATGTATCCCAACTTCTTTTGGGCCATCTTCTTGGAGTTTTAGCTCATGTAAAGTGAGCACTAAGTGCTGGAGTTGTGATAAGCAAGCCCCTTGCTTAAGCAAGCCCCTTGCTTGCTTGTTTGTTTTCTTTTAGTAGGCATATCTATGTGTGTGCGCAGGCAGTGTTGCAACTCTCTACCCCTGAGTTGTTAGCATTGGTTCTCCCTCATATGGTATCCATTTGATGTAATTCTTGTCTCATTGGATAGCTATTAGAGTCTATTTTATGCTTACCAATTCTCTGGAGCATTCTCTGAGTAAGCTGGGAGCAACATTCATTTTAGTGAAGTTGTGTGATTGATATCTCTCTCTTTGTGTAGGCTCTGTTGGAAATATTTTGCTCTCTGTTGTAAGGGCTGGTTCTCCTTCTCTATGTATCCATTTGCTATGATTTTGGTGTCATTGGGTAGCTATTAGATTGCTCTAAAGTTGACTCAAGTTTGAGATTCATTCGCTGTATAATCTGTGAGAAACGTTTGCTGGAGTGAAGTGAGGTCTCTGCTTGACTAGCAGTTGTGAGCATTCAACTAGCTCATGTTGTAGACATTGTTTCTCTTTGTGTAAGCATCCATTTCAAGTGAAATTTGTTTTGTTGGAAAGCCCTTGGTGTCTACTACAGGTCTAAAAAAGCTCACTGGAGTTCTCTGCATAAGCTCTGAGTAAGAGCATTTTTGGTGTGCAGAGGTCAAAGAAGGATACCTGTGGAGGTCATTCGCGCTTCGTCGTTGCTTAGGGGTTGAGATACTTCCCCCATCAGTGGTATCAGAGCATTTGGGCATCTTGGAGGTATCACATACAAGCAAGAAGACCTCTTGGAGTTGGTGGTTGAAGAGTTGCATCAACAAAAGCTTCTTGGAGGTAGCTCACATCAAGGGGGAGCTATTCTACTCAAATTTGCAAGAGCACAAGGTGTCCATCTAAGGAAAGCTTTGGATTGAGGTAACCTCAGAGCCTCATTTTCATTTTACACACATTGGAGCATTGGCCAAGGGCTAGGTCAAGTATCAAAGACTAGATATGGGAGACTTCAACACTCAAATTGAAAAGCTAGACAAAGGTAACTATCAACCATGGAGATTTAGGGTCTCCAACTATCTTATGGGCAAGGGCCTTTGGGGGTTGATTAGTGGAAGTGAACCAAGACCTAGGTTGGATGAGAATCCAACCAATGACCAGAGAAGGGCCTTTAGGGAATGGAATGAAAGAGACAAGAGGGTTATCTTTATTCTTTCCCAACACATTAGCAATAGCATGATCGGCCATATCCAAGACCTGGATTCAAGCATGAAGGTATGGGAGACACTTGAAAGGCTTTATTCAACAAGCACCAAAGCAAGGAAGATCCAACTCAAGAATGAGCTCAACAACCTTAGGAAGAGCTTAGGGAGTAGCATAAATGACTACATACTTAAGGTCAAGGAGTTATCAGATGCATTGGGATCCATTGGAAGCCACGTAGACGATGACGATCTTGTGGCTTATACTCTCAATGGTTTGAGAGATGATGAGAAGTGGAAACCCTTTACCACTTCAGTTTATGTAAGGGATAATCTTCCCGATTTTGAGCAATTGGTTGCTCTCATGGTCACCGAAGAAATGAACATAGGTGGAAGTTCAACTAAAAGCAAAGATGCACAAGTTTTCTATGCAGGTAATCAAAGGGGCAAAGGAAGACAAGGACAAGGAAGGGGCAAAGGAAGGTTTGAAGGAAGGCAAGGCCACTCAAGAAATCAAGGACATGACCAAGGCACCTCATCACAAAGAGGGAGAGGAAGATCAAGAGGAAGAGGAGGACAACATCAACAAAACAGGAATCAAGATGGCGAAGGATGTTACATATGTGGCAAGTTTGGCCACTATGCTAGAGATTGCTACCAAGGAGGAAACCAAAGGAACTATAACCAAGGTTCTTCATACAAAGGCCAAGGTAATTATGCTTCTACAAGTTCAGAAAATGGCAATCTCTTGATGATGCACACGAATGGGAATTCAAGCAAAGTAGATAACACTTGGTATATTGATAGTGGATGTAGCAACCATATGAGTTGCAATGCTTCTTGGTTTACTAATCTACATGTTCCCAAAGGTAAAGGACATGTAGAAAAAGGTGATGATACAGCCCATGAGATCTCCCATGTTGGAGATGTAGCTTTGGATGACAAGGAGGAAGGAAGATGTCTCAAGGATGTCTTGCATGTACCTACCATCACAAAGAACTTGGTGTCCGTTGGGCAAATGGTTGAAAGAGGCTATCAAGTAAGGTTCAACAAAGGTGGATGCTTTGTGGAGAACCCTAAGCAAGGTTACAAGGTCATAGCAAGAGGAAAGAAGCAAGGGAGACTCTTCACTTTGGAGGTAAATTCTCATTCTACTCAACATGTCTACTTCACATATGGAAACAAGAGGATTTCGGAGTTGGACTTGTGGCACAAGAGGATAGGTCACATCAACATACAAAGAATGAAGGAAATGCAATTCAAGAGGCTGGTTGAAGGTCTTCCCAACTTCCAAGGACAAGGTATGAAGCATTTATGTGAATCTTGTCAACTAGGGAAGCAAGCGAGACTTCCATTCAAGAAGAGTGGCTACATAAGCCAACATCCATTGGAGTTGATACATACAGATGTGTGGGGGCCAACGAAAGAGCAATCCATTGGAGGTAACAAGTACTTTGTCACTTTTATAGATGATTGCACAAGGATGGTTTGGGTTTATTTCATCAAAAACAAATCAGATGTGTTTACATGTTTCAAAGCATTCAAGGCAATGGTAGAGAAGGAAACAGGTACATATATCAAGAAGCTAAGGTCCGATGGAGGGGGAGAATATTTCTCAAATGAGTTTTCTCATTTTTTAATGGATCAAGGCATCAAGAGGCAAGTAACATGCAGGTACACACCCCAACAAAATGGAGTAGCAGAGAGAAAGAATAGATACATTGCCGAGATCGCTAGAGCAATGCTTAATGAGATGAATGTACCTAACATGTTTTGGAGTGATGCAGCAAATACCGCCGTGTATCTAATGAATAGGGCTCCTACCTCAGGGATCCATGGCTTGACACCATATCAAGCCTATTATGGTAAGAAACCTGATCTTTCCCACTTGAAGATATTTGGATGTACTTGTTATGTACATGTGCCAAGTGAATTGAGGCACAAGCTACAACCAAAGGCAGAAAAGTGTGTGTTTCTAGGATATTCAAATGATCATAAAGGTTACAGGTGCTTCAACCCAAACACAAAGGACTTGAGGATATCAAGGGATGTAGCATTTGATGAGCTACTCCCTTGGTATAAGAAGTATGATTGTATGAAGGACTATGAAGAAGAAAAGCATGGACATGATGAAGAACAAATCGACCTAGAGCTAAGCGGCCCAAGGTGTTCCATCAATGAAGATAGTTCAAGCATGAACTCACCATGGAGGGGGAGATCTTCATCAAGCTATGAAGCACAATCAATCAACAAAGGCAAAGCAACATTGGTGGAGTTGGATGAAGAAGGTAATGAAGTTGAAGATGATGAAGGACACATGATGGAGAAAGAAGCCACGTCAAAGAAAGAGATCAAGTTCCCAAGGCAAAGGAGGTTTATTCCTCCAAAAGGTGAAGAAAGGAAGTCTTTTAGAGTTAAGTATCCAACTCAAAGGTTTACTTATGATTCATACATGGCAACACATTATGCATATATGAACAAAGTAGTAGAAGATCATGAGCCCGATTGCTATGAAGATGCAAGCAGGTACACCGAATGGAAAGAGGCAATGCAAGAAGAGATCGATGCACTTGAGGAAAATCAAACATGGACTCTAGTGCCCAAGAAGGAGAACATGAAGGTAATAGGTAATAAGTGGGTGTATAAAGTAAAGAGGAATTCAGATGGATCTATTTCTAGGTTCAAAGCAAGATTGGTGGCCAAGGGTTTTGCACAAACCTATGGAGTGGACTTTGAAGAGACATTCAGCCCCGTGGCAAAGATGAGCACCATTAGGACACTCATTGCAATGGCTGCTAGCAAAGCTTCATCTTCAAGGATTTGGTTCATGAGGGCCTTTCCTGCTGCCAAGGATAGTTTGTGTTGTTCATGAACTCGGTTGATGGTATCATACAGTCTTTTCAATTGCTTCGTATAAGCAGGGGCACCTTCAAGTTCTGGTACAACTTCTTGCTCATATTCATGCTCTTCTTTGTCGGATAGTCCTTCTTGTTCATCCTCTTGCTCCTCTTCTGCAGTCTCCTCTTCATCTTCCTCTACTTCGACCACTTCTGGTTGGGTTGGATGGGGTTGGTCTGTAACTATCTGTTGCCAACTTACTTGCTCTGCTTCCACTTCCAAATTCGTTGCATTGATTATTCTTGCTATCTCCTCATCAGTTAGATCCTCTAGTGTGAAGCCATGAGGGAGTTCTAAATCAATTGGTATGGAAGGGAACACCAAATTAGGTCCTTCTGCACTAGGCCTTGGTAATCTGATGGTGAAAGGCTACACCTGCCTTGGAAGTCGTGGAGTTGTCTCTGGTTTCAGTGTAGCACCTTGGGCCTATGCACAGGGCATCTGAACCACTCCCCTCATTTTCTTGGATGGAGGCCATGTGGATGATAGTCTTTGTTGAAATTCTTGCACCCTAGTCCAAACAAGTGCTCTTTGAATCGGCACGTCATATGCCAAGCACCAATAAACAATTCTTGCAAGAGCACAACACCCATAAAGTACTGACTTTTGCTTCTAATACCAACGTTGATGTGCGAGGTGTATTTGGTCAATGATCCAATGAGGCATGTTGATTGTTAGATTGAAGGTATTTGCTAAGTACAAACTGAACCAAATCTTCTTGGGTGGCATCGTGAATCTCTCCCGAGCAGGGAAAGTGAAATGTTGCATGCACATTTAGAGGTGAATGGCAATAGTTGATGTCATTGCCACTGTTAGGGGGCCGCCGAACCAGGACGGATGAACCCGGACAGGTGCCGTAAAAAGTGGATTCGCGGAAACTTTGTCGCAGATTTCTATTTAAAGCGCACAAAGGGAAGCGGTAAAGATCGGCAATTTTTGGGAAGAGTCTCTGATTCTGTTGGGTATTGTAGTGAGTGGGTTGATACGTCTCGAACCGAGGTGTTTGGAAATTGCAATTATAGTATTGTGTGTATAAGTGTTCTGTCTGTTTGTTCTATTGATCCCATTTGGGAAATTGCGAGCACCTTGTTTGAGACAATGTATGAGGTGTTGATGAGAATATTGAGTTCTGTTCTATTCTATTCGCATCTAACTATTCTGCTATTCTTCCTATCGTGTCGAGTTCTATTCGGTAGTCTGGTGTTGTGAGTCTGTTTGGCGATAAGTTATATACGGTTCTGGATCTTTTTCGTCACGAAATAAGTGTGGTTTGTCATCCTGCGAGAGACTGTGTAAGGTCGAAGTGAATCATTTGCATTCTAGTATTTTTGCGGTTAAAGTGACCAGATTCGATACAATAGTCTGCGTTCACTGAGGATTCCTATCTCATGAAGAACTTGTGTCGGTAAGAGTCTGTACGTGAACAGAAGCATTGGTAAGTTTGTGATGAATCAACTGTAGTAGGAACTTGTTGCTTGAGTTGATATACGATAAGTTTGCGTAATCTCAATTATATCTGTCTGTTGTATTATTGTTCGGTATACCTATCTGTCACACGGAAGCAGCATATTGAGTAGTATCCAATTAATGAAGTTGAGCATTCTATTAGTTATAAGTCAGAATAGTACCTCTGCTTCATTACTATAGCAGATTCAGTCCCGAAGTCCTAAGTTCCCGCATGCCGAATAGTTGTCAGTAGTCAGAATTAACCACTGCGCTAAGACGTGATGGAGTATTTATGAGTGTGTGAAAAGTTGGGAAAATAGTACAGGGCCTCTGTCTAACAGACCCCTACCACTCCCAAGAACCCACGTGGCTAAGAGAATGATTGCGGTTAAAGATTTGGACCCAAGTGAAAGAAGAGCATTTGAATAGAACGAAAAGTAATGCTCAATCGGTATCAGTTTAACCCATAACCCATTTTTACATTTAACATTTGGCGACTACGATGGGATAGTGGCAACTGTTTAACAATCTCTGCGGTAAAGTAGAATTTAAATACGAAGTTACTTGTGAGAAAGTGGCATTAGAGTGCTAAGCGGTTTGTAAGAAACAAATATCCAGTAATATTTGATTTACTGACAGTAGCAACAGACCTAGATTGTTGCAAACTGCTCAGATAATATCACTTACAGAGATGAAGACCAAACTGACCGAAATGCAGACAGCCCGAGATGCGGCATTAGCTAACGACTTTTACTTACAAGAGGCTTTCCTTCAAACCCAAACCGAAATTTTGTTAAATCAAGCCATAGCCCTTAGTGCACTAAGAACCGACGCCCAATTACTAGAACCCACCACCTTAGTACAGATGTTAGAAACCCTCAAAAAGAAAATTACCCGAACATTTAGGCTCGCCCGAAGTATGTACTTAGAAGGTCTAGTATCCGAACCATAGGAACCTGTGGGTTCGAGTTCACCGTGCGTGCCAAGTGTTAGACGGCCGCCGGACAAGGATAATTGTACTTAGACAGAGGGCTTTAATGGAGAAAGAACCCTTCGGATAGACGGCCGCCGGACAAGGACAATTGTACTTAGACAGAGGGCTTTAATGCGCGGTAAAGAAAGATTCGCGCAAACCTTGTAACAGATTTCTATTTAAAGCAATGAAAGGAAAGCGGTAGAGAGCCGCAGTTTTGGGAAGAGCCCGGGTTTTTTTTTGGGAATTGCAAGTGTAGTGTTGTATGTGTATGTGTTCTGTTCCGTCTGTTCCAATGTCCCTGCTGCGTATCTGTTTGTGTGCGTAGGCGCGTTATGATGCAGTGTTACGAATCGATACTGTGTTGTAGAGATTCCGTCCGGTACTGATTGAAGTGTTCCTGAACGTTGCTCAAGCTAGAACGCGTTGTTTGATAGTTCTTCTGTGGAGCTAGGAAGTGTAAGGAGCCCCTGTTTTGTGGGAATTGTAGTGTGTTGTTTGATTAAGTCTCGTTTGAGAGTGCTGTAAGGCATTGTGTGCACGTATATGTTGTTAGGGTAAGTTCTGCTTGATCTGTTCCATCTGTATCCCTGCTAGTCGACTATACTCACCTTAGTACAGAATGACGAATCAGTTGTATTGTGTGGCTAATCTGTTCGGTGATGGTCGAGCATGACTCTGAGTGTTAACAAGTGTGGTCTGTTATTTGGCAGTTCTTCGGTAAAGTAGGTAGTGCGAAGAGTAATCTCGAACTAATTGTCTGTAAGGTTCCGTAAGCGATCGAATTCGTTACTGTATCTTGTATTTGCTGTTTACTCCAACGACGGGAGACTAGTAGCTTTAATGGTCTTAATGTGAGTAGAACATCATCGGTTTATGGTTAGTTGTGTATTACGAAGAGATTGATCGTTGAGTCCGCGTCACTTTAAGATATAAGGTCTAGTTGGTACACCTATCTGCTCTGACAGAGTATGGATTGTGTGACTTTGTTATTGAAGTATCTTTCGCGTGTAGATTACATAACCAGATTGCTATCTTCAGTCCTGAAGTTCTAATTCCAACACACTGAACAATCTTCCGTTGTTCAGGGATGGATACTGAGCTAAGGACGGAATAACATTGAGATTGTGTGTGAAATTGGGAAAATAGTACAGGGCCTCTGTCTAACAGACCCCTACCACTCCCAAGGACCCACCTGGCTAAGAGAAGGATTGCGATTAGAAGGAATTGGAACCGGTTGAACTTGAAGCATTTGAATAGGAAGTAAAGTAACGACTAAACCATAATCAGTTTAACAATTTGCATGGGATTACAAAGACATGAGAGGTTTGGACCCACGCATCTACCAACACAGGGTCATGTTGAAGCCAGAAGCAAGACCGATCAAGCAACCCAGCTAGCGGATGAATCCAAACTATGCATCACAAGTAAAGGCAGAACTGGATAGGTTATTGAGGTTGGATTCATTGTACTAGTAGAGCATGCTGAATGGATCTCACCAATTGTTATTGTGCCTAAAAAGAATAAGCAGTTACGAATATGTGTAGATTACCGGAAACTAAACGCAGCTACGGTGCCAGATCCATTTCCGCTACCTTTTCTGGACACAATGCTTGATAGAGTAGCAGGACATGAAATGTACTCATTCCTAGATGGATACAGTGGTTATAATCAAGTTAGAATGACTGAACACGATATACCGAAGACCGCCTTCATAACCAACTGGGGCGTGTTCGCATGTTTATCTTGATGATTTTTCGTTATTTGGCAAGATGGTAGCACACTTGTTCCATTTACGGTGTTGCTTTGAAAAGTGCAAAGAATACAGACTCTGTTTGAACCCAAACAAATCTGTGTTTGCGGTTTCATTTGGAAAGCTACTTGGCCACATTGTATCTGCACAAGGTATACAGGTGGATCTAGATAAAATTTCAGCTGTGTTAGAAGCTCTTGTGCCCACTACACCAAAGGAAGTAATGCGCTTCATGGGCCAAGTAAGATGGCATGGGCAACACTTACGATGGCTTGCTCACTTGGTAAAACCACTGAACAGATTAATCACCAAGACTCCTCGACAGTTTGAGTGGACTCAGGAATGTCAGATAGCATTTGGTCGTTTAAAGTGTTTATTAACACAAGTTCCCATCTTACAGCCTCCCGACTGGGTTATCCATTTCATGTATTTGTTCAAACCAGTGTACTATGCAAGTCGAAGATTAGCCCCTGCCGAAAAGAATTACTCTGTAACAGAGAGAGAATGTCTAGGTCTAGTATATTCTATCAAGAAATTCAGACATTATTTGCTGGGCCGTAAATTTACTTTTCATATAGATCATGCTACACTTCAAATATAGCAATAGGAAGCGTTCTAATGCAACAAACCGATAAGTGGTTCAGACCAGTGTACTATACAAGTCGAAGATTAGCCCCTGCCGAAAAGAATTACTCTGTAACAGAGAGAGTATGTCTAGATCTAGTATATTCTATCAAGAAATTCAGACATTATTTGTTGGGCCGTAAATTTACTTTTCATATAGATCATGTTGCACTTGTTTGTCTAGTTCGGCAACAGCATCTAGGAGGTCGATTAGCACGATGGGTCCCGCTTTTATAAGAGTTTGACTATGAAGTTATTCATTGACCAAGCAGTTCACATGCCTTACTACGCCGCCTTCCGTGATGGAATCCCTGCTGACGTAGGAGAGTTCCTACGCATTCGTGGGCTTAACAACTTCGCTGAACTGCCTTGGCATTCAGTGGAGTCCCACCCATTCTTCGCCTAGATCATTTCCGCCATCGCCAACACACCTGCCACCGAGCAGAGTTGGCCAATCACCTCCCTACCATCCCGTACATTGATCACTTTCCAAACCTTCGCTGAGTCGTTTCGACTCCCTTCGCAAGGTCGACAAAATGGCCCAAACCTCCCTGTAGCAACCATGATACAATTGTTCCCTAGGTATTCATCAAACGAATACGCGATTCTGTGTTGACCGGAACCAGAGAGATCCGCCCTTCAGTTTTTAGTAGCAATCCTAAACCTCCAGAAGCGAACTTATGGCATATCTCACCCCTTCTACTCAGCCATAGACTTAGCTTCCCGAGAACCAGTGAATTTTGCCTCATACTTTTTCCACCGCATTCACAAGGAATGCGTAGTAATAATGAAACAGGTGGACAAGGGAGGCATGCCAAGGTACAGATTGCCGCATATCCTATCCTTCCTTTTTCCGGCCATCCTTGCAGCACAACCACCACCCAAAGGACCAATTTTGCGTCATGAGGAATCTGTACAACTTCTAGAGGACGATGAAGAAGAAGATGAAGAGGAGCTGAATCAACTCTTCCAACGAAAGAGAATCAGAATAAGTTCTTCTGAAAGTGAAGCCCAGGGATCAGCCGAAGGAAACAAAGGGAATGACAAAGAAGAAGAAAAGCAAGACGAAGACACATTCCATGACACCGCCACATCAATGCAGCATGAATCTTCCGCGCAATCATCGTCAGAAAGACAACATGAACAAGAAGATCACAGTGAAGCGGACACAAGCTCATCACAAGAAGCCTCTCAGCAGCAATCTGAGCGGGAACAACAAAAAGGAGGAGAAAATGTAATCAAAGAAGTTTTCGAACACCTGCTCAGAGCGGTGGAATCCACAGCTGCTGATAACGTCGACACTACACAACCCACCGAAAAGGTAATCACCACAACTACTGTTCTTCCTATCCATCCACCCGAACCCCCAGCCGAACCCATTATCCCTATCCAACCCACCCACCCCAACGAAGCCACAGCCTCTTCTTCATCATCACCTAACTACTCTCCACCGAACTCCCAACAACTCCTCACAACATCCTCGTCCCAACCTCGTCACACTCCTCCACTCCCATCCATCCCCGTATTCTCTGAGTTAGAATCAATGGGTCATCTGCTAATCGCTTTATCACAACAACTGTCGCAACAATTGAAGCAAATCACAGACACTATTTGAGAAGACTTTCAACACAAATTGGAAGTAATGGAGGCAGATATCACTCCCCTCCAGGAGGAGTTACAAGCAGTAAAGGCTGAAAACCATGCACTAAATGCACAAATATAGCAATTACAGACCAGACTTCAAGAACAGGAACAAATTACAACTCAGCGAGATGAAGCCTTCGCAGCAACAAAAGAGAAGGAGGAATTGCTGCTTGTTGCCGATGCAGAAATGATTAAAATGAATCAATTACTCAAGGATAAGGAGGATGCCAGAGTCGCATTAGGAAATCTACTAGAAGAAACCAGAGTGCAGCTAGATGAAGTGGTACAAAAAGGCCAAGAACAATTCGAGCTAGTAGTGCAAACAACTGAAGAACTCCATAAATGTAAGATACAATTCGACGAGGTAAACGACATTCTACAGCAAAAACTGACCAAGGAAGCTCAAACACAGAAACTGATAACAGATCTCCGAAGAGAAAGGGATGCATATTCGCAAACGATACAATTCCAAAACCAAGAGATTGAACGAAGAGAAAACCAGCTTGACAATCAAAAGGAAAGAGTAATCAATATGCAGAAGCAGGTTGCAAAAATGAAGATTTCAAGAGATGCGGCTTTATCCAATGATTTTTACCTACAAGAGGCTTTTCTGCAGACTCAAGTAGAGATTTTGCTCACCGAAGCTATAGCCTTAAGTTCTGTTAGAGTAGATGTGCAACTAGTAGAGCCAGAAACCCTCAAGCAAGTACTAGAAACTCTAAAGAAAAAGATAGCCCGCACCTTTAGATTAGCCAGAAATATGTACTTAGAAGGCATAATAGATGAACAATAATTTGGTAAAACCTACGGGTTCGAGTCCACCGTGCTTGCCAGTGTTAGTCGGCCGCCGGATTGGAAAAATGTAAAACTGAATCTTGTGTTCGCACACGCGAAAAGTTGTTACATAATAGTTGTAATCTTTTATATAAAGCAATGAAAAGAGATGCTGAGTGACGATTCGTGGAATCACTAGACTATTCGTCTGGGTGATGGTCCGAGCATTGCTGTAGCGTTGTTTAACTGATTTCTGAGTATTCTGTGTATTCTGAGTGACTGATTTCTGAGTATTCTGTGTATTCTGACGATTCATCTGAGTGACTGAGCGGTGATGTTACTGTGTGCAGGGTTGGGTAATTTGGAGCATCTGTCTCGTTTTGTTGATTTGTTATCGAACCATTGTCTGAAGTGAATCGTCTGTGAATCTTTATTGCGATTGTTGTGTAGGGCCGTGTATTGTGTTGATACTCGTTCTGGGAATGTTCTGCCAGCTGTTTAGCGAAGTTTGTGAAACTGTGATAGTGTTCTAACACTACGCGGGATAGTGTTGTCTCCCGCATTGAGATCTGTCATCCTACAGTATAAGCTATAGTAAGGATTCTTGGGTTAAGTACTAGATCTTCAGTACGGTGTATCTGAACAATTGAATTCTCTATGTTTCGGATGTTGAACGGATTGTGGTACCTATTCGGTAAAGGTTGAATTATCACTCTTGTCTCTCGTATCTTCAGCAAGTTTAGCAATATAGCATCTTAGTGTATTTGGCACAGGTTGGCCGAGCTACGACGAGAACTGTAAGTGTCATGAAATCTTGATAGAGTTCCTAGCATCAGTATATTACTGTAACTAAAGTGGTTATTTTGGGAACTAAGTACAGGGCCTCTGTCTAACAGACCCCTACCACTCCCAAGAACCCACTTAGGTGCTTAAATGCATTTCTGAGAGTTAGTCTCGTGTTTAAGCGTTTAACACTCCTTCTTGATCATCTTTATCACACAACATATTGTCTATTACTTCATTGTGTATCCCATTTTCTTCAAAGACCTCTTCATCCCGAACAATCATCTCTTCCTCCTCAACTATCGAATGAGTCTCAACATCCATTATAGATGGAATTTCTTCTACATATATGTTCTCACAAATATTTCCACTATGTGGGGAGACTTGTAAAACAAATAGCCACTTTGGTTCTTTTGAATTTGGCATAAAAACAAATTTTTTACAATGTTCGGGAAGTACACATGTATCTGTTTCATCTATCCATAGCTTTGTGGAGTCTACTTGAAGCAAACCACTCTTACCCCACCTCATTGTTGTGTTTCTTCCAGAGGTGACCACTTTGAACGATTTCACATCAAAATGAAAGTAATCAAAATTTTTGAAGGATAGCTTTAAGATATCTTGGATCACTCCACAATAATTGAGTTGGCCTTCTTGAGCATTGTCGTCTCTTGCACTAGCTCTACTTTTTTGGAAAAAATTAACCATCACCCCACTATCAAAAGTAGACCTATTTTCATCATTTCATGCGATCCGAAAGTGTTGTCCATGCAATCATAGTGCACCATATTTAGAATAATCCCAATCATATCCCTTTGCGAGTTCCTCCTCTTCTTCAGAGATATATTCACTTACTGCCTTTGCTTGTGAAACTATTGTATCTAGCCGTTTGCTCATTGGAAAGGGTGGAAGAGGTTGAAGACTTTCTAGAAAAGGAAAAAATCGAGTGGAATGGTTCTTTTGAAACTAATATCTTTTCTTTGCATTTGTCTCCTTGGCAAGCCCATACCTCTCTAACCACTTCTACATAGGCTAAGAGTTAATCATGCAAAATTTCATTGCCTTTTCTCTGAAAGCTGCATCCATTTTTCTTTGCATCCCCTTACCTTGAGGTTCATCGCCTACAAGACGGACATCTTCATCATCGTTCCATAAGCAAGGCATTTGTCGATCTGACATACGTAGAAACTGTGTTATGAATATAAGAGCCTCTTCTACGAGCCATCCATCTACTATGTTGTACTCTAGACATGCTCTTTGTCAAACAAACCCTTTTTATGTCTTCATGAAGTGATCTAAGAAGAACATCCATCGACTATGGACAGTTCTTGCTATTGCAACTTCATCAACCACATGAACTAGTAAATGCAGCTGAATTGTGAGAATACTTGTGGAAACGTATTTCTCCACCATACAGACCACCTCTATAGCATTGAGTCTTGCACTGTCTATGCTATCTCTCTTTATCTCTTTAGAAGAGATCCACCGTACCAAGGAACTTGTTTTATAAATGGTTTTTTACACATCCTCTGTAAGACAATCTTTTAAACCTACAGAGAGCACAAATCGTAAAAACTTGTGCCAATCATGAGACTTGAGCCCTCTCAGATCATTGTTTCATGTGAAGGTAGTCATTCGACACCTCATGCACCCAATAGGTTTCTGAAACTCTAAAAACTCCTTCTTCACTTGTTGCTCTTCCATCTTACAAATCACCCAAGGAGCTCTTGGTAGTGATAATTTTCCATTGGGCTTAGTAATTGCCCACAACTCTTGTATATAACCACTCTCTTCCAAGTCCTTCCTTTGTGCTTTGCTCTCTCTCTTTTTGATCAAATTCTTCCATAGTATCTCCCCCACATTCTTGAAAATATGCATCGGATCTATCAAATGATTGATCAATAACTCACTCCAATGAGGGAGTTCGTGAAAGATCAACAACCATTTCATACTAGCAATAGGTATAACTATTTCCAATCACTTGCTTTCATTTGGCACTGCACTTGTTGGCCAATTTCCCTTTCACGTAAAACATGTCCATGAGGAAAATATCTATGATGTCCTTCATAGACAGTTTTTCGAAGTCCTTTGGAGTAGCGTACTTTGATTCGTGGTCTGCATAGGGGACAAGCATGGTGACTTGAAATCAATAAACCTAATCACTCACCATAACTAGGTCAATCATGCATCGTCCACATAAGTACACCTTGGACTCACATGTCTCATCTTTTTATAGGTTGAGATGTGTTGCACAAAATAATCACATCCCATAAGGTACAGAGCTCTTCGACAAGTGGTGCAAGGTGTACATCCATGTTTTTTACCTTATACTTACCTCGCACAATAAGAGCTAATGATAAATGACCCTTTTTTGTGGTCATCCATGGTGGGATGTTATAGTTGACCAAACATACATGCCATGTGCTCCATGAAGATCTTCGTAAACCAAATGGATTTTATCCATCCATACCTAGGCCTAGATGAAAGTTTTAAGACTCACTAGCAAACTATGGCCACTTACTACCTATGTGTTTCCATGCATCACATTCACTAGGTACTCGTATTACAACATCTGTAGACCAGCTGTTTACATGCCATGACATTAACTCAGTTATGGATTTGCATCTGAACATACTCTTAATTCTTGGAATAATAGGAAAGTGGTGAAGAACCTTTGCGGGTACTACTTCGCCCACAAGGTCTTCTCTAGAGTTCTTCACTACACACTTTGGACATATGTTGAGATGCTCATACTCGTTACACAAGAGAATACAATCATTGGGACAAGCATGAATCTTGGTGTAGTCCATCCCAATGTATTGCAAAAGTTTTTTTGCATTTCCACATGTTGGAGGGATGTCATTACCATCTAGCAAAAATTGAGCTTTAAGAAGCCTATAATAAGCAATTAGAACGATGTTAGGAAATAAAGTTATTTTGATACAACAATGAAATTTTATTTCAAATCCATTTACATGAACAATTCAAAGACACTGCTATCTGACCATCCATAAATGGATTGAAGATTGAGCATCATGAGTGGTTGACATAGTACAAATATCTTTGCCCCAGTATACAGTTGTACATGGGCTAGTCTAAGCTTGTTCTGGTATCCTTCATCGACTTCTGATCCTGGAAACTATGTCTTGTCCATAGAACCTATGACATCTTCTCCACCATCGTTATCTTCATCCATCTCATAAAACACTTTGAGCATTTCTTCCATGTGTTCATTCTGTGTAATGCTACCAGTACCTTACCTTGCAGTTCTACCTCCCTCTTTGTTCTCTTCTGTCCACGAGAGGTTACTACTGCAATATCGTTTGGGTCCACCTATTCACTAGGGGGACCATGTGAATGGTAGTGTAGGTTTTGTATCCGATTTCTATCAAAGGATCCAATTCTCTAATATGTGTAATACAGATCCATTGTTTTCAATAAATTTGATACTTGCACTGAGTGCAAGGACATGCCATTCTCTCCTTTGGATCCAAAGATGCCCTTTGATACCATGTAGACATGTTAGAACGTTTGATTCTAGAAACCTAATTTTTCTTATTAAACCTAAAGACCGTAATCCTAGAGATGTATACTTAAAACATGTTTATATATGTATGCATTTCTTATATATATTTAGTGTAATTAAAAAATCGTAAAACCCTAAAAATCCTTAAGACCTATTTTTCATAAATTTACTTAAATATATTTATTTTACTGTATGTATGTAAAAAACCTAAAAGGCTATTCCTAAAGCCCTACACCTAAAATATGTATATATGTGCATGTATGTGTATGTGTATATATATTATGTGTGTATACATATGTAAAAAGCTTAAAAACCCTAATCCTATTTTTTATATATATTTGATTAAATATTGTACTTTTTTCATGATATTTATAGATATATGTTAATATCAACCTAAAACACTATTTCTTATATATTTAATTATATATATATTTCATTTAATATATATATTATTATATATATTTAATATACTAGCTCTTTTTTCAATAAATATTTATTTATATATTCAACTTTTCTCTTATATTTTTTTCTTATATATATTTAATTTAATTAAAAACCCTAAAACTCTATTATTTTTATATTTTATTATATATATGTAAGAAAGCTAAGATCCCATTTTTATATCTTTTATTATATATATATATATATATATATATATATATATATATATATATATATATATATATATATATATATATATATATATATATATATATATATATATATATATATATATATATATATATATATATATATATATATATATATAACTAGTTCGTTTCGTATTAATTCATCTATACTGAAATCATAAGGTTTTTTCTTATTTTTTCTTAATTTTTTGATATATTTTTAATTTCATTAAAAACCCTAAAACTTTATTTTATATATATTCGATTATATATATGTAAAAAACCTAAAAGCCTAATCCTAAAGATGTAGACCTAATACATGTTATGTGTGTATGTAAGTGTATATACATATGTATGTGTATATGTATGCATGTGTGTATATGTGTATATACATGTATACATGTGTAAAAACCCTAAAACCCTAATCCTAATGACGTAGGCCTAAAACATGTATATGTATGTATGCATGTGTACATACATGTGTATGTGTATATGTATTATGTTTGTATATGTATGTATGCATATGTAAACTGCCTAAATTCCTAATCATATGTGTATGCATGTGTAAAAACCCTAAAGCCCTAATCTTAAAGACCTAGGGCTAAAACATGTATATGTTTGTATGCATGTGTATATATATGTCTATGTGTATATGTATTATGTGTGTATATGTATGTATGCATGTGTCAACAGCCTAAAAACCCTAATCCTTAAGACCTAAACCCTAATCCTATATGTATATGTGTCTGTGCATGTGTAAACATCCTAATTTTTCTTGATTTTTATAAATATATGATTATATATGTTAAAATTAAACCTAAAACTCTATTTATTATTTATTTAATTATATATACTTAATTCAATAAAAAACCCTAAAATACTATTTTTATATATTTAATTATATATATGTAAAACAATATCTCATTTCATATTTATTTATCTATACTAAAATCCTATTCTTTATACATATTTATTTATATATTTAAACATTTTTCTTACTTTTTTTCTTGCATGTGTATATGTAATATTGTATGTGTATGTATAAGTGTATGTATGTGTGTGTATATATGTGTGTGAATGTGTGTACGTATGTGTGCGAATGTGTGTGTATGTGTGTGAATGTGTGTGAATGTGTGTATACATGTGTGTGTATGACTGTGTGCGTGTGTGAATTTGTGTGAATATGTGTGAATGTGTGTGTGTATGTATGTGTGTATATGTATGTGTGTGTACGTATGTGTGTGTACATATGTGATGGAATGTATGTATGCATATATTTATGTATGTATGTGTCTATATGTATGTGTTTGAATGTGTGTATGCATATGTTTGTGTATGTATATGTGTATGTATATGTGTAGGTATGTGTGTGCACATATGTGTGTGAATGTATGTATGCATATGTATGTGTATGTATGTGTATATGTGTGTGCATGTATGCACGTCTCTATATGTGTGTGTGTATGTATGCATATGTATGTGTATGCATGTGTATATGTGTGTGTATGTATGCATGTGTGCATATGTGTGTGTATGTATGCATGTGTATATGTGTGTGTGTATGTATGCATGCATATGTATGTGGATCAATGTGTATATGTGTCTGTATGTATGCATGTGTGCATATGTGTGTGTGTGTATGTATGCATGCATATACATGAGTATGTGTGTGTATATATCTTTATCTCTCTCTCTTTCTCTCTCTTTATCTCTCTCTCTTTCTCTCTCTCTCTATCTCTTTATTTTTCATCTCTCTCTCTTTCTATCTCTCTCTCTCTTTAATCTCTCTCTATTTCTCTCTTTTTAATCTCTCTCTCTCTCTCTCACAATAGAGAACAAAATGATCACTTGCATCAATGTAATCGTTTGGATCGTTGTCATCAAAGTCTAATGAACATTGTTTCTCATCAAATTCCAAAGAATCGATGCCAAAAAACTCTTGCAAAACTGAAGAGAAGAGAAACTATACAACAAAAAACATACAGAAAGAGAAAGGTTGAAAGAGTACATGCATGAATTACCAAGATGCGAGATCTAACGAGAGAGTGTGTGTGTGTGTAGAGAAAGAGATCTTTGTGTGTGTGTGCGCAGAAGACTATGTAGATCACAATTGATTTGATGCACACAACTTTGACAAAACCACTAATCAGTTCAAAGCACACACAACGTCTCTTAGTAACTCTTCAGGTAGAAGAGTAACCATTGCAGATGGTCATGATTTGGATGTTGAAGGTGTTGGAAGATCTTGTAAATGTGTGATTTATTGTTATTGAGGCCCAGCCCACTTCCACCACTTCTCTTAGTAACTCTTCAAGTAGAAGAGTAACCATTGTAGATGGTCATGATTTGGATGTTGTAGGTGTTGGAGAGGTGAATCTTAAGTCAAGAGCATGTGGAAATGTTACAATTTCTAATGTTCTTTATGTTCCAAACATGAAGATGAATTTTCTCTCTATCTCTACTTTCTTGTTAGATGGTTATAAAGTTGTTTTTAAGAAAGATTCATGTGAAATTCTCTCACCTGACTAGGAGAATTGTTTACTACAAGCTAAAAACAGAAGTGGCATGTTTGTATTGTCCAAAATAATTCTTGCTAATGTTTTTAGGTCTTTTACACCCAAGGAGAACATGAAGTTATGGCATGCTGGATTTGCTCATATCAGTTACATAGATCTCAAGCATATGAAAGATCAAGGTATGGTGTAGAGTTTGCCTACTCTTCCTTTACTAGATGATGCAGTCATGTGAAGGTTTTCTTGAAGGAAATCTTCATAAAGTTCCTTTCAACAAGCATGGATACATCACGGCCACAAGTTGCAAATCATAAATTTAGATGTGTGTGATCTGAAGAGAATAAATTCTATTCAATGTTTGAGGTACTTTTTTACTTTTATTGATGATTTTGCAAGATATTCATGGATTCACACTCTTAAAGAGAAGTTAGAGGTTTCTCATACTTTTAAGTTCTTGGTTGAAAATGAAATTCACTCAAAAATCCAGATTTTGAGAAGCGATAGAGGAGGACAATACATGTCAAAATACTTTAAGTCTTTTTTGGAAGAAAAAATATCTCTCATCGTCTCACTGTTTTTTACATGCTAGAGGAGAATGGTATTGCAGAGAGATAGATGAGGATACGTGCTCAGATGATGCATACTATGATTTCATCAAAAAAGCTTTCTCCCAAGTTTTGGTTTGAGGTAGTACATAAACCTATTCACATTCTGAATAATTCTTCTATAAAAGCTTTGAAGGTCATTACACCTTATGAAGCTTATTATGGGAAGAAATCCAATGTGATTTATTTCAACCTTTTTGGTTCCTTGGCTTATGTTCACATTGAAAAGAAGGATCATGGTAAGATTGATGTAAAAGCCATTAAAGTTGTATTTATTCATTATGCGATTGAAAACAAAGGATACAAATTCTATGTTCCAAATATAGGTGATATCCTACTCTTACACAATGCATATATTGCAAAAAAGTCAAATTTTTTATAAGAAGGAATAGATGCCAGATTTCATAAAAGTAGATGAGTATCCATTTTTTAGAAGGAATTTGGATTCTTATATCTAGCCATTCTACGGGGGTGATGAACCTTCTCAAACCCTAAGAGATGCACTTGATAAAGGTGAAGAGAGAGTTACATTATGTACGTCGATACCTAGTCCATCATTGGAACCTCTTGAAGTTCTTACTTATGAAGTTGGAGAAGGTTCCAAAGTTCGAAGAAAGTGATACTAAAGAACTAGAAAAGGAATCCACCACTTTTCAAGAATATGCCAAAGTGGTTATATCAAACTTGGAAGGACAAGGGTATAAAGTAATACACTAGAAGATCAAGAATTCAAACAAGGAGACAACAAACAGACTAGGAAAATTATGTAGAATATTTTGAGATTCATAATATTTTAGCTCTTTAGTTGAGAATGAACCAGGGAGTGTTCAAGATACACAACATATTCCTATATGGAAGAAAGCTATGCAAAAAGATATTGATTCTATTCTTAAGAATCATTCATGGAAGCTTTGTGAGTTACCATAAGGTAAGAAAGCTACTGGTGTTAAGTGGATCTTTAAAATCAAAAGAAAAGCACATAGTACTATAGACATGTATAAAGCAAGATTAGTTATCAAGACATGTATAAAGCAATATTAGTTATCAAAGGTTATGCACAAAAGAAAGGTATTCACTATGATGAGAATTTTTCTCCTATATCTAGAATGACAATAGTCAAGATAGTACTTTCTTTAGTTGCATTCTTTGGTTGGAAAGTATACGAGTTAGATATCCAAACTACATTTCTTAATGGTGATCTTCATATAGATGTTTATGTTCAACAACCAAAACGTTTTGGAGAGGCACATACGGACCATTTAGTATCCAAGCTTATAAAAGCTTTCTATGGATGAAAGCAGACACCAAGATCTTGGTATGAGAAGATACATGTTTTTCTTCTATATATTGGTTTTGAAAAACTTAGATGAAGCTCCCACATTTCATGTTAAAGGTTTGAAAGTTTTATTATTATTATCATACATGTTGATGATATGATCATGATAGGTCCCAAGGATTCAAAACTTTTGTATTTCAAAGATGAACTTAATCATACATTTGATGTAAATGATTTAGGTATTTTTCATTATTATCTTGGGATTGAATTCATATATAGAGAGGCTTGTATCGACATGACACAACAAAAATACATTGAAAAATTATTTGAAAGCATTGAGATGAGAGATTCCAAAGCTATGTAGACACCTATGCATTTCAATGTGTCATTAAAAGTGGAAGCATATTAAGGACCATTTAATGCTACATGATATATTCAAGCAATTGATTGCTTGATACATCTATGAACTACACATCACAACATTCAGTTTATAGTTTCTCAAGCATCTAGGTTCATGCAGAGTCAGGCAAAGATTCAATAGGATCATTTAAGAGATATTTTTGTAATCACAAGAAGTTTTGGAGGTTATTAAATCTTGTACCATTGTGAAATTGAAGGGAGGATTATTGGAAACAATGTCAATATGTCCAAAATCATGAACCTAGAACATGTCAAGTTTTATATTCTCCACATGAATACACAACAAAAAGAAGAAAATCCCTTGGCTAAGGTAGGTGCTTTCCAAATATATGGTGCAAGCTCAAATCCTTTAGAACGTAGTTTGGAGGACAATGCACATCAAAGATGGGGCCTATTTTTTATTTTTCAAAAAATGTCAAATAGGGAGTAGCACAATTCATTTTGGGAGTATCTTTCATAGCAATCCTACATGTGAACATTATTTTATTTAACTTGCTTTTCAACAGTTTAAGTCCTATATAATAGAGGCATTGCTCATTATTTAAGCATCTTCTTCTGAAGCTCAAGAAAGTGCTACACAAGCTTTGGAGGAGATCTCGGAGGTCCTCTATGTGAGGAAGAGTTATACACTATCAAAGGAGTTGTGCTCTACATCTAGAGACATCTAGAGGAGTTCGTATAAACCAACATATTGTGAGTGACAAGTCTACATATGTCACCTCTTCTTCATTCATTAGTTTTTTTATTTAGGTTAATCTCAATTCGAGTTCATTGTAAAACACTTCTAAAGTGTTCATACAAAAACTCTTCATACCTCCAAGGCACACAATCTCTTGTATCTAGTTCCTATTTTTGCCTACATAGATCTTGTTAGTTTGTACCATATTCACACATTGTAATTTGGCATATAAATATAAGATAGTATAGTACACTTTGAAATATCTGGAATATTCTCTCTCTATCTCTCAACTATCTCTTTTCCATAGACATCACTATGTACAAGCTGTAATTTTTGAGTAGCCCGAACTGAACCATCTTTTGGAAAGGATGAATGCTGCATTTTGCCCAAAATACCACCTTCACAAACATGTTTTCCACATGCCTCACGTTTGGGCAAAGAGGACACCATTTCAAATTTCTACAGGCATAGCAAACTAGAAAAACTCAGATGACCAAAGCGTGCATGCCAAAGCTTTGCATCTGACATAGCTTGAGAATCATGTACTGCACATGCCGAATCACTTACAGATCTTTCATAGTCTATGAGCTTATATAGCCCATGAAATAAAATGCTAGAAGAAATAATCACGTTGCCATTTGATAGATCATGAACTGTACACCTGTCATCAACAAATTTCACAACTAAGCCAATCTTGGCTAATGCAGGAACTGATAACAGGTTCTTCTTGATCCCTAGCACTGACAAAGTGAAAGAACTACCATCTGCAATAGTCAAAATGATCTTACCAACTCCCATAATAGGATAAGAGGTGTTGTTGGTGCATGTAATAGTATTCCTTGTAGGGGAAGGCTCGAGTGACGAGAAGGCACTCGACTCCAAACAAAAAGCAAGATGAAGAAAAGCAACAAAGCAAAGCACTCCAATGGTGCACGGATCATGCAAATCAAAAGGAACTCCTACACGCTCTTCCACAAAAGCTCCATACTTGCAAAAGCTTTGTCAAGGATAACAAAGTCAAGGAGGGGGGGAGTGTTGAAGATACAACATATATTTCTTGGATCCACTCTTTTTTCATCATCATTTGTACCTTTTTCTATCTTTCATTTAGTTAATAAAGCACTCTTGTATAGGTGTGTGTGAGTGCCACACTAGAGAATAAGTGGGATTCATTCTCCTTTCAGTTTAGAAATCCCACATAGCATACGTTTTTGCCATTTTGTATATAAAGAGGTCTCCACCTCTTCTTTTGGGGAGAGCTTTTCTAGAAGTAATGAGATAATGCTAGTTTGTAGTTAGACTCTTGCTCTTTTGTCGTCATGATGTGCATGCGTGCTTGTTCTCTTCTTGTCTAATGCTTTTGACACGTTGATGTATGATTACGTCGCTATTATGCTTGTGATTACGATTTTGTGCATCATTCGTGATGCTTATGTTGTATCTTCTTGTTAATAAGGTTATTAATCATATGTTGAAGAAGCACCATTACGTATGCTGAGTGCTTCTACGCAAACATTTGGGTCTCATGAGATGCTTCCTGGTTTGACAAGTATGAGTTGTGATGCTACATCATCAACACATCTCTGCTTACTAACTGTGTCCACACTGCACCGCACCACCCCAATTAGCACATGGAAACCCTACATCTTCTAACCACACTTCACACTCACAACCACACGAGCACTAACTAACTAACTCATAGTTCATCATGTTAATGTTGTAATGGGGACACATGACCAGCTTGTGTCCATTTGCAATGTTAACATTCGTTTGTATATTCTCACAGAACTGACGACTAATTTCTTCAATATGGTCGATGCTGTAGGAACAAGCTCCTAGGCAAGCACCAGTCCTCAGATCGTAGACCTCGAAAGTCCCCCAATTGAGGAGGAGTTGAAGAAAAGGCCACAAGCATTGAAAGCATTACATGTCATACCTATTCAGAATCCTCCCCAAGGTCACACATCACGAGTAAGAAAAAACTCGCATTGGTTCAGTGATGTGGCCGGACCTCTTGGAGAAGGCACTTATTTATGGGAGGCAAAAATAGAGTTCAACGGACGTTGGGGCCGGTATCACTTCTTTACAAGCGAGTTTGAGAGGCTTCAAAACAATGAAGGGTTGAAACCAATTTGGAGCGAGACTTTCTAAGGTGTTCATACCTGATTAGCACCCTCACTCCCAGTAAAGAGAAAAAGGGGTATAGCACCTTTGTCCTACCATCTCTTACAAGAGGAAATGAACTGAAGCGCTTCAGATTGACAAACAATTTGGTAAGGGAAGCTCTTGATATGAAAGGTATGCACATCCCCATAGAGAAAGAGACAATGATCCCAGACAACATGAAGAACAGGAACTTGACTAAACTAAAGGACATGGTGGTGTTAAATGTAAAAATGGGTTATGGGTTAAACTGATACCGATTGAGCATTACTTTTCGTTCTATTCAAATGCTCTTCTTTCACTTGGGTCCAAATCTTTAACCGCAATCATTCTCTTAGCCACGTGGGTTCTTGGGAGTGGTAGGGGTCTGTTAGACAGAGGCCCTGTACTATTCTCCCAACTTTTCACACACTCATAAATACTCCATCACGTCTTAGCACAGTGGTTAATTCTGACTACTGACAACTATTCGGCATGCAGGAACTTAGGACTTCGGGACTGAATCTGCTATAGTAATGAAGCAGAGGTACTGTTCTGACTTATAACTAATAGAATGCTCAACTTCATTAATTGGATACTACTCAATATGCTGCTTCCGTGTGACAGATAGGTATACCGAACAATAATACAACAGACAGATATAATTGAGATTACGCAAACTTATCGTATACCAACTCAAGCAACAAGTTCCTACTACAGTTGATTCATCACAAACTTACCAATGCTTCTGTTCGCGTACAGACTCTTACCGACACAAGTTCTTCATGAGATAGGAATCCTCAGTGAACGCAGACTATTGTATCGAATCTGGTCACTTTAACCGCAAAAATACTAGAACGCAAATGATTCACTTCGACCTTACACAGTCTCTCGCAGGATGACAAACCACACTTATTTCGTGACGAAAAAGATCCAGAACGGTATATAACTTATCGCCAAACAGACTCACAGCACCAGACTACCGAATAGAACTCGGCACGACAGGAAGAATAGCAGAATAGTTAGATGCGAATAGAATAGAACAGAACTCAATATTCTCATCAACACCTCATACATTGTCTCAAACAAGGTGCTCGCAATTTCCCAAATGGGATCAATAGAACAATCAGACAGAACACTTATACACACAATACTATAATTGCAATTTCCAAACACCTCGGTTCGAGACGTATCAACCCACTCACTACAATACCCAACAGAAGCAGAGACTCTTCCCAAAAATTGCCGATCTTTACCGCTTCCCTTTGTGCGCTTTAAATAGAAATCTGCTACAAAGTTTCCGCGAATCCACTTTTTACGGCACCTGTCCGGGTTCATCCGTCCTGGTTCGGCGGCCCCCTAACACTGGCACGCACGGTGGACTCGAACCCGCAGGTGCAGTACTGTTGGCAACATCCTTTTGCATTGCCTGTCGGTCCATACCAGGGTTTGACTCCCCAATCCTTTCTGACCGCACTTGTTCTAGTGGCGGAACAAGTATAGCCAGCCATCTCCTGCGAAAAAGTGTCCAGCTATTTTGAACACGGCTATCCAACTGTTGTTTTAATAAATCTATGTCCACATTTGTCATCAATGTGGCATTTAGTTCTACACCCTCATCCTTTAATATCTGCTTTTCGAACTCCTGCAATACTTGTATCCTTGACTGCAAAATTTCATTTTCGGCTTGCAGGTGAGCATTCAGGGTAGAAAAACTGGACATTTCGGTTTGAATTTGTGTTTGGATAGTTTGTTGCCACTGATTAAAGTCTTGGACACACTTTTTTGTGGTGATCAATTCTGCCATAAGATGCTGGTTGTTTTTCTGTAACACCTGTATTAACGCTTCTTTGTCATCCAATTCTTTTTGCATCTGTGTCATTACTGAATTGGACTTAGTCATCGTGGCCAATAATAACTCGTTTTTGTGCTGAATCGCTTGTTCTTGTTGCCGTAAATATTGAGAAACCTCTTGGAGTTGGTTTTGCATCCTTATGACAAAATCGGGTTGGGGGTCATCCGGTGCTTGCTCTGGACTGGCAGTTGGCAAGTTGTCTGCCATTCGTCTTTTAATGGACAGCCGAAACGGCGTCCCTACTGTCTGATTCTGTGCGCTGTTACCTATGTGGAATAAAGATGCAGACGAGGTGGAGGGTTGAGCTGCTTCCTCATGCTCTGTGTGGTGCTCTGCATTTATTTGATCATGTTCACCGGGATAAAAAGGGGGGGACCAGTGTAACTGCTTATCCTTTACAGATTGGACAAAATTAAATATAGCAGCTAAATAGGCTGCTAGTCTGCTGTTGGTGTGGGATCTTCTCTTATCCCCAACAATGATTTGTGCGTAAAGGTGGTCATAGAGCCAATGTGTCCAGCTAACCGGACCTCCTTCTTCGGCATGCAATAGGGGGGAAAAATTTTCTTTCGACATTAAGTCGAATTTGACTAGTAAACAAAGCTTTTCTAAATACCATTTAAATTGTTCTCGTCGGTGATAGGTGGCGTTTTTCAACATGTAATACCGTCGGGGGCCTTCACAGTCGCCAAATTCCTTCCTCAAGTCCTCATTTGAACATTTAAGATATCGGGCGCCATCGTAGAGTGGTAGTTTAAATACGGCTGAGACGAGCTGGGGTGAAAATCATACCTGATTGAGAATGAAGCCGTTGGTTTGTCGCATACTATGTAATTGGTCCTCTGCATCGTCATTAGCAATCCATTGTTTCCACGGTAATTGGGCAAACTGGTGGAGCCCTATCTTCTTGAGCCAATCTTCATTCTTTTGCGATTTGATGTCGAGCTCGATTTTAAATTCGGTGGAGAATTTATGCTGGGTCTTTTCTGATGCAGAAGTTACTGCGTCATCTGCTTCATCTTGTAGGGTGGTATCTGTTGTTCTTACCACATAGGTCTGCGTATGGGCGCGCTTTCTGAATTGCCAGCGGAGAATGTCAGATTCCAACATGCTTGGTTAAGGTTTGCTGAGAAGAATATACTGGAAGTTGCTAACAGGTGCTGAATCTCGAAGAATGCTAATTTAGAAAGCTATACTCTGTAAACGCATTTTATAAACATCGGTGCTTGAACGGCCATTTGCTCTACTGATTGTATGTCAGTAGGATATGACTCTTCCCTCCCTTGATAATATTTGTATCCGAGTAAAAATCATTATGCCGCATGTTACACTGTTGATTGGTGCTAGACTGAACAAGATTTTTCATGTGCGAAAATGTCAGAAAACCAAAATTTGATTATCATATTCATACATTATGAATTTGGATGGCGAATATACTCATTCGTCGATGAGACCTTCGAGATACATACTCCTAGCCGATCTAAATGTCCGAGCTATCTTTTTCTTGAGAGTTTCTAATAGTTGTTTTAGCATATCAGGCTCTAGAAGCTGCGCATCTATTCTAGCAGAGCTAAGTGCGATTGCTTCGGTGAGCACATTCTCGGCCTGGGTCTGCACAAAAGCTTCCCGTAGATAAAAATCGTTGGCTAGTGCAGCATCCTTGGAAGTCTTCATTTCGTCTAGTTTGGTCTTTAGCTCTTCAATATACTCCTTCTGGTTGCGCAGTTGGTTGTCTTGGCGTTCAAACAGCTGGGTTTGGAAATCCATAGTTTTCTTAAATGCATCTCGTTCTCTGCGCGTCTTGTCGATATCCTTGAGGTATTGTCCTTCCCGTATCAGCTGGCGTTTTAGGATACTGTTAACTTCATTTGCGCATTCTTCGGCTTGCCGTAACTGTTCTTGGATTTGTTCGGTTTCTTTCTGTTGATCCTGATTCTTCTGGATGGCTTCCTGCAATTGAATCTTCGTCTCTGCGATCAATTTTTCGAGGGAGGTGTTGATATCTTCTTTTGCGTGGATGGTGGCCTTCAGGGCTTGGATTTCTTCATGCGCTGTGTGTAGGAGTCGATCTTTGGCTGCAAGTTGCTCAAGGGTTGTATCTCGTTGCTCTACTAGGGTCTGTTCTGCCGAGAATTTGGCTTGGAGCTCTGCTAACTGCGTCTGGAGCTGATGGTTCTCAATCTTTGTGGCTTCGATTTCTTCCAGGAGGGGGGTGATATCAGCTTCCAGTACGTCGACCTTGTATTGATATTCGGCCTTCAGGTTGTCCGTGGCTTCCTTAAATTGTATGGGCAGTTGGTGTGATAACTGCATGAGGAATTGCCCCATAGAGGCTAGTTCCGAAAATACGGTGGGTGGTGGTGGTGGTTGACGAGGCTGAGAGGAGGTATCGGTGAGGAGATTCTGAGAATTTGGCGGAGAGTAGTTAGGGGAGGAAGAGGAGGAAGGTGTAGGTTCAGAACCGGGTCGGTGGGATGGTTCCGGTGGGAGGTCGGGGTTGACAGGTGGGGTAGGCAGAACAGAGTCAGTCGTAGTTACCTGTGCAACGGTCTGTTGTTCGGCTTCTGTATGATTGATGGCCGCAATAAGTTCATCCAGTGCTTTTGTGGCGGTTTCCGGTTCATCCTGTTGATGCTCAGATTCCTTTTCGGTGGACAGTATCTCTGTATCTGCTTGGTTTTGTTGGTCTTGTTGCTCTGTCGAAGTGTCGTTGTGTATTGAAGTGGCGGTGTCGTGGTAAGTTTCTTCTTGCTTATCTTCTTCGGCGTCATGTTTCTTTCCGGCGGATCCTTGGACTTCACTTTCTGAAGAGCTGATCCTGATTCGCTTCGTGTGGAAGAGTTGATTGATCTCTTCGTCGTCTTCTTCAGTTTCCTCGAGTGGTTGTGCTGATTCTTCGTGCCTAATTGCTGGGCCTGTGGGTGGGGGTTGTGCGGCGAGAATGGTTGGGAAGAGGAAGGAGATGATGTGGGGAAGGCGAGAGCGCGGAGAGCTGCGTTTCTGGAGTTGTTTTACTATAGCGACGGATTCTTTATGGATTCGTTGGAAGAAATAAGAGGCAAAGTTTACGGGTTCGCGGGTGGCTAATTCTAGGGCGGAATAGAAGGGGCGAGAGATGTCGTAGGTTCGTTTTTGCAGGTTGAGGATTGCTACGAGGAACTGTAGGGCGGATCGTTCGGGTTCTGGGCGGCAGAGAATGGCATATTCGTTGGATGAGGAGCGGGGAAAGAGTTCGGTCATGCGAGCGATAGGGATGCTAGGACCATTTTCGCGTCCTTGCGGGGTGAGGCGGTAGGCTGCAGAGAAGGCTTGGAAGGTGATGACGGTTCTATATGGGAGGGAAGGGAAGACCCACTGTCGTTCGGTGATGGGAAATTGGGCGATGGCGTGGATGATTTGTGCGGAGAAGGGATGGGCTTCCACTGAGTGCTAGGGCAACTCAGCGAAGTTGGACAATCCTCTGCAGCGCAGGTATTCGCCGACGTCTGTCGGGATACCATCACGGAAAGCAGCGTAGTTGGCTAGTGCTTCCATGGTGTTTACAAGCACACTACAGGTAACACAGAAGACAAAGATAATGCGTATAGTCTCGAGAACACAATAGTGTTGTGGCGCAACCGAGGGGGTTAAATAAGGAGAACACGGTGGGAGGGGGAAGGGGGATGGGTATCATTGTGCGGTGCGGGAAAGGTACTGTTTGCATGCTGGCGTGTGTGCTTGAGTGACCGGTAGGGAGAGGCGGCTAGTAACATAAAGATTCGTACAAAACACTACTAAAAAGGGAGAAAAGAAAAAAAGAAAAACACAAAAATTTATACAAAATGCGGTTCGCCGCCAAATAATTTAATGCGTACTAGTAGTGGGATAATACGGCCGCAGCTTCGACCCATTGATTACCTTTGGAAGTGGATTTCCGGTCAACGTAGTCAACCGAAAAGTTGTCGGACCGATTTGTTCTGAGATCTTGAAAGGGCCGAACCATCGTAGTTTGAATTTTCCTGCTGCTCTATCCGATTTTGCGTTATAGAAGAGTACAAGCTGTCCTACCGAAAAGATTGGAGTCTTCAAATATCGATCGTGTGTCTTGGCTTGCCTTAGTTGTATTTCGCGCATAGTTAAAAAACTGAGCCATCGGTGCTCATCAAGTTCTCTGAGTGCGTCCATTCTTGCTGTTAGCGAATATTCTGGTAGCATTTTCTGAGTGATTGCTACACGCAGACTTGGGATGACTACTTCCATGGGTGCTATTGCTTCTAAACCATAAGCTAGTTTGAAAGGTGTCAAGCCTGTTGTTACCTTATATGTAGTCCGGTACGCCCATAATAATGCAGGTAGTAGTTGATCCCATCTTTCCGGTGCTTCCATGATCAATTTCTGGAGGATATTCAAAAGTGATTTGTTTGTACTTTCGGCCAATCCATTGGCACGTGGATAATAAGGAGAGCTAAAGTTATGTGTGACCTGGAATGATTGTGTAAGGGCCTTCATTAGATTGTTCACAAAGTGAGTACCTTGATCTGAGACAATTTCCAGGGGTAAGCCAAATCGTGGGAAGACATCCGTGAGTAGACATTTTGCTACGGTGACCGCTGTAGCAGATCGTAAAGCCCATGCTTCAACCCATCTTGTTGCATAGTCTGTACAGGTTAGTATGTATCTGTTGTTACTGAAGATTGCTGGGGGTGTGATTGGACCGATAAAATCTAATCCCCATTTCTGAAATGGTTCGAGTGGCAAGATAGGTTGCAGAGGAAAAAGATGCCTTTGCAAAGGCTGACCAGTTCTTTGACAAGTATCACATTGTTTAACAAACTGTGCGACATCTTTGTACATTGTCGGCCACCAGAGACCTCCTTGCAGAATTTTCCGTTGAGTTAAGTCTACTGCAAAATGGCCACCAGAAGGAATTGAGTGCGCCAAAGTGATAACTGAATTAACCTCATGAGGTGGAATACAGTGAAGTAAGATTCCGGTATGATCTGCATAATATAGTTCTCCTGCTACTAGTCGGAATCGACGGCTAAAAACTGCCAATTTCCTTCGAACTGCCTTGGTGGTCTCAGATGGGAAGCATCCTTCGGTGAGAAAAGTTAGAATCTGATCATAGTATGTAGATGGTGCTTGTGGGTGGGCCGTCTCATCGGATAGTAGTTCAGCATTATAAATCGCAGGAGTCGTGTCATCTATACCTAGTGGAGCTTCACCGGAATCCAGGCGAGATAAGAAATCTGCTAGGGCATGTGCATTTCTGGGTTGGTGAATGACGTCATAGTCGAATTCTTGTAAAAGTAGCACCCATCATGCTAATCGTCCACCTAAATGCTGTTGTCTTACTAGATAAACAAGGGCAGCATGATCCACATGAAAGGTAAATTTCCGGCCTAATAAATAATGTCTGAACTTTTTGATTGAGTAAATCAATCCTAGGCATTCTCTTTCAGTAGTAGAGTAATTCTTTTCTGCTGGTGCAAGCCTTCTACTGGCGTAATAAACAGGGCGAAACCACTTATCTGTTTGCTGCATCAGAATACTGCCAATTGCAATATCTGAAGCGTCGACAAAAACATGGAACGGATTGTCCCAGTCCGGTGGTTGTAAAATTGGAGCTTGCGTCAAGAGATACTTGAGCCGATCAAATGTAGTTTGGCATTCTTCAGTCCATTCAAACTGTCGGGGAGTTTTTGTGATTAGACTGTTTAATGGTACTGCTAGGTGGGCAAGCCATCGTAAGTGTCTACCATGCCACCATATTTGACCCATAAAACGCATTACTTCTTTTGGGGTTGCTGGTACCGGGGCTTCTAATATTGCCGAAATTTTATTTGGGTCTACTCGGATACCTTGAGCAGATACAATATGCCCAAGTAGTTTGCCACATGAAACCGCAAACACGGATTTGTTTGGGTTAAGACAGAGTCTATATTCTCTACATTTCTGAAAACAACATCGTAAATGACTTAAATGTGCTATCATCTTCCCAAAGATCGAGAAGTCGTCAAGATATACTTGCATGAATGAAGTGAGATAAGGAGAAAATATCTCCTACATACATCGCTGAAATGTGCTTGGTGCATTTCTTAATCCGAACCACATTACGGTGCAGGCGAAGACACCCCAATTGGTAATGAAAGCAGTTTTTGGTATATCTTCTTCAGCCATTCTAACCTGATTGTAACCGCTGTATCCGTCTAAGAATGAATACATTTCGTGGCCTGCTACCCTATCAAGCATGGTATCCAAAAAAGGGATCGGGAAAGGATCTGGTACTGTTGCTGCGTTCAATTTCCGGTAATCTACACAGATTTGTAGTTGTTTATTTTTCTTTGGCACAATCACAATTGGTGAAATCCATTCAGCATGTTCTACTGGTACGATGAATCCTACTTTTAACAATCTGTCAAGTTGGTCTTTTTCCTGAGAGGCATAATTGGGATTCATCCGATAACTGGGCTGCCTATTCGGTTTAGCTTCAGGCTTCAGCATGACTCTGTGCTGATATATGCGCGGGTCAAATCCCTTCATATCTTTGTAATCCCATGCAAAGACGTCTGAGAATTCTCGAAGGAGCTCAATCAAATTAGCCTGAAAAATTTCCGGTAAGTTTTGCTTTATTTTTACAGGTCGAGGATTATTCTTGTCTCCCAGATTGTACGTGATCAACTGGTCTTCAGGGACATAAAATTGTTGTGGGTTCTCTGTATCCTCTGTTGGCTTGAATAATGGTTGTAATTCATTATCTGCTTGGTCAGACTGTTCGGTGATAGCTACTACTGCACAAACTGAAGTGTTCCAGTTATTAATGACAGACTGTAGATCAACAGTTCCTAGAGACATTAAATCGGCGTTATTTTTCAGAAATTGCTCTTCTTCATCATCTGATAGTCCATCTAACATATGAACTGGTTCAGCGAGATAAGGTCTGGCGTGAAGTTCGCAGGGTTGTATAGCATCTAGTTTTACTACATATTTACGATTGGCATCCTTGAAGGTGAGCTCTTGCGCAGACCAGTCCTGTATTACTTTTGCATGCTTCAGCCAAGGTCGGCCGAAAAGAAGATTGTAATCCAAGGTGGATTCGGGTAGATCTAGTATAACAAAAGTCATTTTGAAAGTCGTACCTTGTAGAGTAATGGGTACATTCCGTACAAGTCCTACGGGATGGACTCTAGATTGATCAGCCATTCTGACGAAGAATTGAACTGGTTCGATTTCGGTCCAGCCTAGCTTTTTACATAATGCTACGGTTGCAATGTTTACGCCGGAGCCCCCGTCAATTAATACCTGCGTGATCTTCTGATCTTTATACCATACTGTAATCAAGGGCACTGCATGATCAACCGTAGAATCAGATTCTGGTTGAACTGCAGCGGTTGCTGGAATGCAAGAGGGTGCCGGGATAAAATGTAGTTGAAACTGTTGCCGGATTCCAGGTACTAACGTTAAAAGTTGGCCGAGAGGTAGGGTGATAGATGCTTTGGATAAAATTTCCCAGGCCTGTTGAGATTGGTTATCCTGCTCTTTTGAACTTGAAGTTTCTGCTGTTGCTGAAGTATCTGCTGTTATGTCTTCTGCCGATGGTTGTTCTACTGCTGCTTCTTTTTGTTGCATTCCTTCCTTTGCTGCCGAGGTTTGAGTCACCGGAATGGGTTCTGGGAACACTGGTGGTTCTGTAGCGGTCCAGTGACTAGCCTTGTTATACATCCTATGTTGTTCTCGTATCCCTGGTTCAAATACTTCTGCTGCTGGCTGTAGTTGTTTACCTGATCGGGTCTGGACTGTAGCAGTTTGTGTTTCCACCGGAGTAATTTGTACCATTTTGGCCATTGGGTTTTTCCGCTCCTTCTTCCTTTGATCATACTCAGCTGCATCTTTGCAATATCTTCTAATGTGTCCAAATTCACCACAAAAATGACAGCGTGGTGGTGGTAAATTGGGGTTTTCCGGTGGTGGTCCGTTCTGCCATCGGTTGGCATTATAATTGTTGTTCCTTTGTCCTCGGTAGTTCCGATATCCCTGTGGTTGATTGTTTCTCAGTTGCAGAGGTACATAGTGATTTGCTGCCTGCCCATGTTCTTGAATAACAGCATTGACTGTCGCTGCTCCCTGTATTCTAGCATTGTAGATACAATTTCCGGTGGAGTGTCCGGCAGTGTTGCAGATAGCGCAGAATGTTTGATTTAGCGCACAGTTAGCACTTGTATGTCCTGAATTTTTGCACGTGGTGCAGTATACTTGCCTAGTTATATCTTCAGTCATATTTTTGTTTGTTCTTAACCATTCCAAGTCTTCTGAAAATCCACCAACCTTGGATTCTAGTTGCAAAGCCATGGCGATGACTGCATCTAATGTCATTGCTCCGACACATCTGATAATCATGATCTGCTTCAATTGCGGGTTTAAGCCATTGATAAACCACTGAGTGATGACATCATCAGGTAGATTAGCATGTGCCTGTGGTATCTACCGTAAATGTGTTCTGAAGAGAGTAGCGTATTCCTGGACAGTCTGATTTGCCTTCTGTCGGTTGCTCTATAGATACTCAAAGATTTCAGCAGGATTCTTCTTTAGTCTAAATTGTTGTAGAAAGGCATCTCGTACTGCATCGTAGGTACCGAAATGATTAATGTCGTATTCCGTAAGCCATCTAGCCGCTTCATTGACCAACGTAGATTGAAAAACAATGGCTTTGTATGCCTGATCAGGTGGATGGTTGAGGACTGCATAACTGATCTCGAAAGTGCGTACGTGAGCATCTGGGTCATCTCCTGGGAATCCACCAAATTTCGTGTAGGTTACTCCTGTCGGAGGGAGCCTCGGTTGACCTAACTGTTGTTGTTGTTGTTGTCCGTTCATCGTGGGTGTCTCCGATCCTGTATCTTGAGGTTGATTAGTTGAACTATCAGAATCTGGCTCGCCGGACAGCGTGCCTTCCGGTGTGCTGTTTTTGCGCAGGATACTTCGGATCTCTGCTTCGAATAAGTCTCCTTCCTTTTGGATATCTAATATCCGAAATCTTTCTTCCAGACACGCGGGTCTAGCTGAGGATTCTGCAACAAATGCTAATCCTTGACCGCCAGTTGGTGTTTCTATCACCGGAATATCGCCGGAATGAGCTAACAGTCTCCCAGACTGTAGCGGTTTTTCGCTATGTAGCTGATGATTCTCAGTCTTTATGGCTTTGATTTCTTCCTGGAGGGGGGTGATGTCGGCTTCCAGGACATCGACCTTATATTGGTATTCTGCCTTCAGATTGTCCGTGGCTTCCTTAAACTGTGCGGGCAGCTGGTGTGATAATTGCATGAGGAACTGCCCCATGGAGGCTAGTTCCGAAAATATGTTGTGTGGTGGTGGTGGTTGACGAGGCTGAGAGGACGTATCGGTGAGTAGGTTCTGGGAGTTTGGCGGAGAGTAGTTAGGGGAGGAAGAGGAGGATGGTGTAGGTTCAGAACTGGGTTGGCGGGGTGGTTCCGGTGGGAGGTCGGGGTTGACACGTGGTGTGGGAAGAACAGTGTCAGTCGTGGTTACCTTGGCAACTGTCTGTTGTTCGGTTTCTGTATGATTGATGGCTGCGATGAGTTGATCTAGTGCTTTTGTGGCGGATTCCGATTCGTCCTGTTGATGCTCGGCTTCCTTTTCGGTAGACACTATCTCTGTCTCTGCTTGGTTTTGCTGGTCTTGTTGCTCCGTCGAGGTGTCGTGGTGTATTGAAGTGGCGGTGTCGTGGTATGTTTCTTCTTGTTTGTCCTCTTCGGTGTCTTGTTTCTTTCCGGCCGATCCTTGGACTTCGCTTTCTGAAGAGCTGATCCGGATTCGCTTAGTGCGGAAGAGTTGATTGATCTCTTCGTCTTCTTCGTCAGTTTCATCGAGCGGGTGTGCTGATTCTTCGTGCCTAAATGCTGGGCCTGTGGGTGGGGGTTGTGCGGCGAGAATGGTTGGGAAGAGGAAGGAGATGATGTGGGGAAGGCGAGAGCGTGGAGAGGTGCCCTTTTGGAGTTGCTTTACTATAGCGACGCATTCCTTATGAATTCGTTGGAAGAAGTAAGAGGCAAAGTTCACGGGTTCGCGGGCGGCTAACTCCAAGGCGGAATAGAAGGGGCGAGAGATGCCGTAGGTTCGTTTTTGCAGGTTGAGGATTTCTACGAGGAACTGTAGAGCGGCTCGTTCGGGTTCCGGGCGGCAGAGAATGGCATATTCGTTTGATGAGGAGCGGGGGAAGAGTGCGGTCATGCGAGCGATAGGGATGCTAGGGCCATTTTTGTGGCCTTGCGGGGGGAGGCGGTAGGCTGCAGAGAAGGCTTGGAAGGTGATGACGGTTCTAGATGGGAGGGAAGGGAAGAACCACTATCGTTTGGTGATGGGGAATTGGGCGATGGCGTGGATGATCTGCGCGGAGAAGGGATGGGCTTCCACTAAGTGCCAAGGCAATTCAGCGAAGTTGGCCAACCCTCTACAACACAGATATTCGCCTACGCCTGTGGGGATACCATCACGGAAAGCAGCGTAGTTGGCTAGCGCTTCCATGGTGTTCACGAGCACACTTACAGTCAACACAGGGGACAGGGATAATACGTATAATCTCGAGAACACAATAGCGTTTTTGGCGCAACCGAGGGGGTTAAATAAGGAGAACACGGTGGGGGTGGAAGGGGGGGGTGGGTATCATTGTGCGGTGCGGGAATGATACTGTTTGCATGCTGGCGTGTACTGGTAGGGATGGGCGGCTGGTAACATAAAGATTTGTACAAAACACGACTAAAAAGGGAGAAAAAGAAAAACACAAAAGTTTATACAAAACGCGGTTCGCCGCCGAATAATTTAATGCGTACTAGTAGTGGGATAATACGGCCGCAGCTTTGACCCATTGATTACCTTGGGGAGTGGAGTTCCAGTCAACGTAGTCAACCGAAAAGTTGCCGGACCGATTTGTTCTGAGATCTTGAAAGGGCCGAACCATCGTAGTTTGAATTTTCCTGCTGCTCTATCCGATTTTGCGTTATAGAAGAGTACAAGCTGGCCTACCAAAAAGATTGGAGTCTTCAAATATTGATCGTGTGTCTTGGCTTGCCTTAGTTGTACTTCGCACATAGTTAAAAAACTGAGCCATCGGTGCTCATCAAGTTCTCTGAGTGCATCCATTCGTGCTGTCAGCGAATATTCTGGTAACATCTTCTGAGTGATTGCTACACGCAGACTTGGGATGACTATTTCCATGGGTGCTATTGCTTCTAAGCCATAAGCTAGTTTGAAAGGTGTCAAGCCTGTTGTTACCTTATATGTAGTCCGATATGCCCATAATACTACAGGTAGTAGTTGATCCCATCTTTCCGGTGCTTCCATGATCAATTTCCAGAGGATATTCAACATTGATTTGTTTGTACTTTCGGCCAATCCATTGGCACGTGGATAATAAGGAGAGCTAAATTTATGTGTGACCTGGAATGATTGTGTAAGGGCCTTTATTAGATTGTTCACAAAATGAGTGCCTTGATCTGAGACAATTTCCAGGGGTAAGCCAAATCGTGGGAAGACATCCGTGAGTAGACATTTTGCTACCGTAACCGCTGTAGCGGACCGTAAAGCCCAGGCTTCTGCCCACCTAGTTGCGTAGTCTGTGCAAGTCAGTATGTATCGATTGTTACTGGATACGGCCGGAGGTGTAATTGGCCCGATAAAATCTAGAGCCCATTTCTGGAAAGGGTCTAATGGTAAGATGGGTTGCAGAGGAAAAAGATGCCGTTGTAAAGGCTAACCAGTTCTTTGACAAGTATCAGATTGTTTAACAAACTGTGCGACATCTCTGTACATTGTTGGCCACCAGAGACCTCCTTGCAGAATTTTTCGGTGAGTTAAGTCTACTGCAAAATGGCCACCGGAAGGAATTGAGTGAGCCAAAGTGATAACTGAATTAACCTCATGAGGTGGAATACAGCGAAGTAGGATTCCGGTATGATCTGCATAATATAGTTCTCCAGCAACTATCCGGAATCGGCGACTAAAGACTGCAATTTTTTTTCGAACTGCCTTGGCAGTCTTGGCTGGAAAGCGTCCTTCGGTGAGAAAAGTTAGAATCTAATCATAGTATGTAGATGGTGCTTGTAGGTTGGCCGTCTCATCGGATAGTGGTTCAGCATTATAAATCGCAGGAGTCGTGTCATCTATGCCTACCGGAGCTTCACCAGAATCCACGCGAGATAAGAAATCTGCTAGGGCATGTGCAGTTCCGGGTCAGTGAATGACGTCATAGTCGAATTCTTGTAAAAGTAGCACCCATCGTGCTAATCGTCCACCTAAATGTTGCTGTCTTACTAGATAAACAAGGGCAGCATGGTCCACATGAAAGGTAAACTTCCGGCCTAGTAGATAATGTCTGAACTTTTTGATTGAGTAAATCAATCCTAGACATTCTCTTTCAGTAGTGGAATAGTTCTTTTCTGCTGGTGCAAGCCTTCTACTGGCGTAATAAACAGGGCGAAACCACTTATCTGTTTGCTGCATCAGAATACTGCCAATTGCAATATCTGAAGCGTCGACAAAAACATGGAACGGATTGTCCCAGTCCGGTGGTTGTAAAATTGGGGCTTGCGTCAGGAGATACTTGAGCCGATCAAATGTAGTTTGGCATTCTTCAGTCCATTCAAACTGTCGGGGAGTTTTTGTGATTAGCCTGTTTAGTGGTACTGCTAGGTGAGCAAGCCACCGTAAGTGTCTGCCATGCCACCGTATTTGACCCATAAAACGCATTACTTCTTTTGGAGTTGCGGGTACCGGGGCTTCTAAAATTGCCGAAATCTTATCTGGGTCTACTCGGATACCTTGAGCAAATACAATATGCCCAAGTAGTTTGCCACACGAGACCGCAAACACGGATTTGTTTGGGTTAAGACAGAGTCTATACTCTCTACACTTCTGAAAACAACATCGCAAATGACTTAAATGTGCTATCATCTTCCCAAAGATTGAGAAGTCGTCAAGATATACTTGCATGAATGAAGTGAGATAAGGAGAAAATATCTCCTGCATACATCTTTGAAATGTGCTTGGTGCATTTCTTAATCCGAACCACATTACGGTGCAGGCGAAGACACCCCAATTGGTAATGAAAGCTGTTTTTGGTACATCTTCTTCAGCCATTCTAACCTGATTGTAACCACAATATCCATCTAAGAATGAATATATTTCATGACCTGCGACTCTATCAAGCATGGTATGCAAAAAAGGGATCGGGAACGGGTCTGGTACTGTGGCTGCGTTTAATCTCCGGTAATCCACACAGATTCGTAATTGCTTGTTTTTCTTTGGTACAATCACAATTGGTGAGATCCATTCAGCATGCTCTACTGGTACGATGAACCCCACTTTTAATAATCTGTCAAGTTCGGCTTTTACCTGTGATGCATAATTGGGATTCATCCGGTAGCTGGGTTGTTTGTTTGGTTTAACTTCAGGTTTCAACATAACTCTGTGTTGATAAATGCGCGGATCTAATCCTTTCATGTCTTTGTAATCCCATGCAAAGACGTCTGAGAATTCGCAAAGAAGCTGAATCAAATTAGCCTGAAAGATTTCCGGTAAGTTTTGCCTTATTTTTACAGGTCGAGGATGGTCCTTGTCTCCTAGATTGTACGTGATCAGCTGGTCTTCAGGGACATAAAATTGTTGCAGGTTCTCTGTATCCTCTGTTGGCTTGAATAGTGGTTGTAATTCAATATCTGCTTGGTTAGACTTTTCGGTGATAGCTACTATTGCACAAACTGAAGTGTTCCAGTTATCGATGATGGACTGTAGATCAACAGTTCCTAGAGACATTAAATCGGCGTTACTCTTCAGAAATTGCTCTTCGTCATCATCTGATAGTCCATCTAACATGTGGACAGGTTCCGCAAAATATGGTCTGGCGTGCAGTTCACAAGGTTGTATAGCATCTAATTTTACTACATATCTACGGCTGGCATCCTTGAATGTGAGCTCTTGCGCAGACCAGTCCTGTATTACCTTCGCATGCTTCAGCCAAGGTCGGCCAAAAAGAAGGTCGTAATCCAAAGTGGATTCGGGTAGATCTAGTATGACAAAATTCATTTTGAAGGTCGTACCTTGTAAAGTAATGGGTACATTTCGCATATTGCATAAGGCCGTAGTTGCAATGTTGACACCAGAGCCTCCATCAATCAATACCTGTGTAATTTTATGATTCTTATACCATACTGTAATCAAGGGGACTGAATGATCAACCGTAGAATCAGGTTCTGATTGAACTGCTGCTGTCGCCGGAATACAAGAAGGTACCGGACTGAACTGTTGCTGGAACTGTTGTCGAACACCAGGCACTAATTCCAGTAGTTGGCCGAGAGGCAGAGTGATAGATGCCTTGGATAAAATTTCCCAGGCCTGCTGAGATTGGTTATCCTGCTCCTTTGAACTTGAGGTCTCTGCTGTTGCCGAAGTATCTGCTGTTATGTCTACTGCTGATGGTTGTTCTGTTGCTGCCTCCTCTTGTTGTGTTCCTTCCTTTGTCGATGAGGTCTGAGTCACCGGAATGGGTTCTGGGAACACTAGTGGTTCTGAGGCGGTCCAGTGACTAGCCTTGTTATACATCCTATGTTGTTCTCGTATCCCTGGTTCAAATACTTCTGCTGCTGGCTGCAGTTGTTTACCTGATCGGGTCTAGACTGTAGCAGTTTGCGTTTCTACCGGAGTAATTTGTACCATGTTGGCCATTGGATTTTGCCGCTCCTTCTTCCTTTGATCATACTCAGCTGCTTCCTTGCAATATCTTCTAATGTGTCCGAATTCACCACAAAAATGGCAGCGTGGCGGTGGTAAATTGGGATTTTCCGGTGGTGGTTGGTTCTGCCAGCGGTTTACATTATAGTTATTGTTCCTCTGTCCTCGGTAGTTTCGATATCCCTGTGGCTGATTGTTTCTCAGTTGCGGAGGTACATAGTGATTCGCTGCCTGTCCATGTTCTTGAATAACAGCATTGACTGTTGCTGTTCCCTGTATTCTGGCATTGTAGACACAATTTCCGGTGGAGTGTCCGGCAGTGTTGCAGATAGCGCAAAATGTTTGATTTAGCGCACAGTTAGCACTTGTATGCCCTGAATTTTTGCACGTGGTGCAGTATACTTGCCTGGTTATATCTTCAGTCATATTTTTGTTTGTCCTTAACCATTCCAAGTCTTCTGAAAATCCACCAACCTTGGATTCCAACTATAGAGCCATTGCAAGGACTGCATCCAGTGTCATTGCTCCGACACATCTTATGATCATAATCTGCTTCAGTTGTGGGGTTAGTCCATTGATAAACCATTGAGAGATGACATCATCAGGTAGATTAGCATGTGCCTGTGGTATCTGCTGTAAATGTGTTCTGAAGAGAGTAGCGTATTCCTCGACAGTCTGATTTGCCTTCTGTCGGTTGTTCTGTAAATAATCAAAGATCTCAGCAGGATTCTTCTTTAGTCTGAATCGTTGTAGAAAGGCATCTCGTACTGCATCGTAAGTACCAAAATGTTTAATATCATATTCTGTGAGCCATCTCGCTGCTTCATTGACCAGTGTAGATTGAAAAACAATGGCCTTATACGCCTGATGTGGTGGATGGTTACTCCTATTGGAGGCGGCCTTGGTTGACCTAACTGTTGTTGTTGTTGTTGTCCGTTCATCGTGGGCGTCTCCGGTCCTTCTTCTGTATCTTGAGGTTGATTAGTTGAACTATCAGAATCTGGATCGCCGGATGGCGTGCCTTCCGGTGTGCTGTTTTTGCGCAGGATACTTCGGACCTCAGCTTCGAATAGGTCTCCTTCTTTCTGGATGTCCAATATCCAAAATCTTTCTTCCAAGCACGCGGGTCGGGCTGAGGATTCCGCAAAAAATGCTAATCCTTGGCCGCCAGTTGGTGTTTCTGTTACCGGAATATCACCGGAATGAACTGACAGTGTACCAGCCTGTAGTGTTTTTCCGCTTTTACTGATTTCTTTTCCTAGAGTTTGTCTAATCTCCAGCTGCGTCTTGATAGATTCAGGAATTACTGTACTTTGGTTAGGCTGGGTCGAGATGACACCAGAATGTACCAAAGGCGTTGATCGTTCCACCGGAATATGACCGGAATTAATTCTAACGTCCTTAACTTGCTTGACCACTAGGTCAGGTCGCGTTATACCTTCTTCTCCTAGGGTTGTTTTTAATACTTTTCTTGTTCCAGTCGTATGGTTCCTAGGATACGTTTCGCCAGACCGAGTAACCGGCATGTATCATTGCTTTAGTAGCACTATCTGAGCAATTTGCAACAATCTGGGTCTGTTGCTACTGTCAGTAAATCAAATGTTACTGGATGTTTGCTTCTTACAAACCGCTAGCACTCTAATGCCACTTTCTCATAAGTAACTCGTAATCAAATGCTACTTTACCGCAGAGACTGGTAAACAGTTGCCACTTTCGCACAGACGGTGCCAACTGTTAAACTGATTATGGTTTAGTCGTTACTTTACTTCCTATTCAAATGCTTCAAGTTCAACTGGTTCCAATTCCTTCTAATCGCAATCCTTCTCTTAGCCACGTGGGTCCTTGGGAGTGGTAGGGGTCTGTTAGACAGAGGCCCTGTACTATTTTCCCAATTTCACACACAATCTCAATGTTATTCGGTCCTTAGCTCAGTATCCATCCCTGAACAACGGAAGACTGTTCAGTGTGTTGGAATTAGAACTTCAGGACTGAAGATAGCAATCTGGTTACGTAATCTACGCGCAAAAGATACTTCAATAACAAAGTCACACAATCCATACTCTGTCAGAGCAGATAGGTGTACCAACTAGACCTTATATCTTAAAGTGACGTGGACTCAACAATCAATCTCTTCGTAATACACAACTAACCATAAACCGACGATGTTCTACTCACATTCAGACCATTAAAGCTACTAGTCTCCCGTAGTTGGAGTAAACAGCAAATACAAGATACAGTAACGAATTCGGTCGCTTACGGAACCTTACAGACAATTAGTTCGAGATTACTCTTCGCACTACCTACTTTACCGAAGAACTGCCAAATAACAGACCACACTTGTTAACACTCAGAGTCACGCTCGACCATCACCGAACAGATTAGCCACACAATACAACTGATTCGTCATTCTGTACTAAGGTGAGTATAGTCGACTAGCAGGGATACAGATGGAACAGATCAAGCAGAACTTACCCTAACAACATATACGCGCACACAATGCGTTACAGCACTCTCAAACGAGACTTAATCAAACAACACACTACAATTCCCACAAAACAGGGGCTCCTTACACTTCCTAGCTCCACAGAAGAACTATCAAACAACGCGTTCTAGCTTGAGCAACGTTCAGGAACACTTCAATCAGTACCAGACGGAATCTCTACAACACAGTATCGATTCGTAACACTGCATCATAACCCGCCTACGCACACAAACAGATACGCAGCAGGGACATTGGAACAGACGGAACAGAACACATACACATACAACACTACACTTGCAATTCCCAAAAAAAAACCCGGGCTCTTCCCAAAACTGCGGCTCTCTACGGCTTTCCTTTCATTGCTTTAAATAGAAATCTGTTACAAGGTTTGCGCGAATCTTTCTTTACCGCGCATTAAAGCCCTCTGTCTAAGTACAATTGTCCTTGTCCGGCGGCCGTCTATCCGAAGGGTTCTTTCTTCATTAAAGCCCACTGTCTAAGTACAATTGTCCTTGTCCGGCTACCGTCTAACAAAATACATCAGAAAATTCTTGAAGTAGCTGAATTAAGTTCGCTTGAAATATTTCTGGTAAGTTTTCCTTTATCTTGACAGGACACGGATGGTCTTCGTCTCCTAAATTATAAGTTACCAATTGATCCTCTGGAACATAAAATTGTCGGGGCTTCTCTGTATCGTCAACTAGCTTAAAAAGTTGTTGCAATTCAACATCATCTGTAGCAGTAGTATCTTCTTTGTTATCTTCTTCTGTTACAGGCATCACCGTACAAACTGCGGTATTCTAGTTATCTACAACAGATTGTAGATCCACAGTTCCTAAGGAGATCAAATCAATATTGTTCTTTAAAAACTCTTCTTCTTCATCATTTGACAACCCATCTAGCATATGGACTGGTTCTGCAAAATACGGTCTAGCATGCAACTCGCAAGGTTGTATAGCATCTAATTTTACCACGTATTTGCGATTATTATCTTTGAAAGTGAGTTCGCGTGCAGACTAATCTTGTATCACTTTGGCTTGCTTCAGCCAAGGACGGCCAAAAAGAAGATTATAGTCCAGGGTGGATTCCGGTAATTCTAAGACGACAAAGGTCATCTTGAATGTGGTACCCTGCAAAGTTATTGGTACATTCCGGACAAGTCTTACTGGATGGACTCTAGACTGGTCAGCCATTCTGACGAAGAATTGAACTGGTTTGATTTCGGACCATCCTAACTTCTTACACAGTGCAGCAGTAGCAATGTTGACACCAGATCCTCCATCAATTAATACCTGTGTGATTTTATGATTTTTATACCATACCGTAATTAAAGGAACTGAATGATCTACCGTAGAATCAGGTTCCGTTCGCACTGTTGCTGTTACTGGAATGCAGGAAGGCACAGGACTGAACTATTGTTGGAATTGTTGTTGAACTCCCGGTACTAGTGTAAGTAATTGGCCCAGAGGAAGAGTGATGGATGCTTTAGATAAAATTTCCCAGGCCTTTTGTGATTGGGTTATATTTTCCACAGATTCTGAAGATGATGCGCCTGCTGAAGATGATGTGCCTGTTGCTGAATTAGAATCCTGTTGTTGTGTTCCTTCCTTGGTTAACGGAGTCTGGGTCACCGGAATAGGATCTGGGAAGACTAGAGGTTCTGCAGTGGTCCATTGACTAGCTTTATCGTACATCTTTTGTTGTTCGCGTATGCTTGGTTCAAATATTTTTGCTGCTGGTTGCAGTTCTTTACCGGATCGGGTCTGAATTACTGCAGTGTGTGTTTCTACTGGTGTAATTTGTACCATATTAGCCATTGGGTTTTGACATTCTTTCTTCCTCTGATTATACTCAACTGTATCCTTACAAAATCTTCTAATGTGACCAAATTCACCACAGAAATAATAGCGCGGTGGTGGCAAATTGGGATTTTCCAGTGCTAGTCCGGCCTGTGAGCGGTTTGCATTGTAGTTATTATTTCTCTGGCCTCTGTAATTTCGGTAGCCTTGTTGCTGGTTGTTTCTCATTTGTGGTGGTACATAGTGATTGGCTCATTGTCCTAGTTCCTGTATAATAGCATTGACAGTTGTTGGCCCCTGTACCTTGGCGTTGTATGCGCAGTTTTCGGTGGTGTGTCCGGTAGTGTCGCAGATAGCACAAAACAACTGATTAAGTGCACAAGTGGCACTAGTATGGCCTGAATTCTTGCATGTGGTGCAGTACACCTGTCTGGTCAAGTCTTCGGTGACATTTTAATTTACTTTTAACCACTCCAGATCTTTTGTAAATCCTCCAACCTTCTTTTCCAACTACAAAGCCATTGCAATCACTGCATCTAGCGTCATAGCTCCTACACAGCGTATGATCATAATCTGTTTAAGTTGTGGAGTCAAGCCATTGATAAACCATTGAGTAATAACATCATCCGGTAGGTTGGCATGTGCTGGTGGTAACTGCCTCAAATGAGTCCTGAATAGCGCGGCGTATTCCTGTACTGTTTGATTTATCTTCTGTCTATTGTTTTGGAGGTAGTCAAAAATTTTGGTTGGATTCTTCTTTAGCCTGAATCTCTGCAAAAAGGCATCTCTTACTGCTTCATAAGTGCCGAAATGGTTAATATCATATTCTGTAACCCATCTAGCTACTTCGTTGACCAATGTTGATTGGAAAACAATAGCCTTATACGCCGAATCAGGTGGATGATTGAGCACTAGGTAACTTATCTCAAACGTGCGTACAAGAGCATCCGGGTCATCTCCTGGGAATCCACCAATTTTGGTGTACGTTACTCCGGTTGGAGTCGGCCTGGCTGGACATAGTTGTTGTTGTTGTTGTTGTTCGTTCATCGTGCTGATGGTTGTATGGTGAATATCTCTTGTATTCCGAGGCTGAATATCTGAACCGTCGGAGTCTGTATCAGCCTATGCACTTTCCGGTTCGATAATCTTGTTCAGTATATTTCGAATCTCAGTTTCCAACAAGTTTCCTTCCTTCTTGATGTCCAATGTAGGAAGGCTTACTCCCAATAGCGGTGACTGGGCTGAAGATTCACCAAGAAATGGTAAATCGTCACCAGAAAACTGTAAATTCTCAGTGACTTGTACCAAAATGACACCGGAAGGTGTCCATTTTTCACCAAAACAAAGTACTCCTTCTCCTTCACTGGTTTCTTTGGCTAAGGCGTTTCTATTCGTGAACAAATTTGAATCTTTACCCAATGTTGTTAGACTAACTTCACGCTACGTCCTGGTAGATTCTGGAGTTACTACCTCTTCAACAGACTGGGCGGGAATCGTAACGGAATCTACCAGAGATGTAATACGTTCCACCAGAATATGACCGGAATCACTACTAACGTTCTTTACCTTCTTGTCAACTGGTTTGGACCTTCCGGCGCTTCTACCTCCTGGAGGCGTCCTTAGCAGGTTAGGTACCCAAGGCAGTCTGTTCTTTGGATACGTTTCACCGGATCGAGTAACCGACATGTATCATCTTTTGGTACTAATCGAGTACTAGTAATGTTGATTTACAATCTTCAGTCACATTTCCACAAGTGGTTTGCAACAATCTGATCTGTTGCCACGTTCCCATAGATAAATGGCAATCTTGATGCCACCTTCCCATAGACGGCACCAGTGTTAAACGCTTAAACGCGAGACTAACTGTCAGAAACACATTTAAGCACCTAAGTGGGTTCTTGGGAGTGGTAGGGGTCTGTTAGATAGAGGCCCTGTACTTAGTTCCCAAAATAACCACTTCAGATACAGTAATATACTGATGCTAGGAACTCTATCAAGATTTCATGACACTTACAGTTCTCATCGTAGCTCGGCCAACGTGTGCCGAATACACTAAGATGCTATATTGCTAAACTTACTGAAGATACCAGAGACAAGAGTGATAATTCAACCTTTATCGAATAGGTACCACAATCCGCTCAACGTCCGAAACATAGAGAATTCAATTGTTCAGATACACCGTACTGAAGATCCAGTACTTAACCCAAGAATCCTTACTGTAGCTTAGCCCTTACCGTAGGATGACAGATCTCAATGCGGGAGACAACACTATCCCGCGCAGTGTTAGAACACTATCACAGTTTCACAGACTTCGCTAAACAACTGGCAGAACATTCCCAGAACGAGTATTAACACAATACATGTCCCTAACACAACAATCACAATAAAGATTCGCAGACGATTCACTTCAGACAACGATTCGATAACAAATCAACAGAACGAGACAGATGCTCCAAATTACCCAACCCTGCACACAATAACATCACCGCTCAATCACTCAGATGAATCGTCACACTAGATCAAACTCCGAACAGACAAAACAAGACACAGCTGCGCACAGAATACACAGAATACTCAAAAATCAGTTAAACAACGCTACAGCAATGCTCGGACCATCACCCAGACAAACAGTCTGGTGATTCCACGAATCGTCACTCAACATCTCTTTTCATTGCTTTATATAAAAGATTACAAGTGTTATGTAACAACTTTTCACGCGTGCGAACACAAGATTCAGTTTTACATTTTTCCAATCCGGCGGCCGACTAACAGGAGCTAGCATCCCAAGAGATCTAGAAGTCTCCAATGTAGAGATTAATATCTTTTCTGCATGAGATCTCCAAGAGGATGCTAAAATACAGGATTTCTGAAGCAAACACTTGTATGTACTAATTCTGGTTTAGAGAAGGATGGAAGATAGTCCTCCGATCACTCAACATTCCATAATAGAGAAGCAGTTCGTGGAGTTTATATCTAAGGTACCTCCTATGTACATTGTTGAAGGACATGGTGGATAAATTCCAAAGATGAAGTGTTGCTGCAAATCCCTACTTCACACTAGCCAAGAACAAGTTGAGATGTGTAAAGAAGACCTCTTGAGATTGAAATGACCTTAAATAATCACCTAAGTGCTTTAGAGTATGATCCTCTAATCAATGGAGCATGAAAACAGGTGAGTAGGAGATTCAACTTTGAGTTAAGACTTGCTATTTTGGTCCATACACATGCTCATTAAAATGAAGAGTGCTTTCAACCTGCTAGCAGTTGATCAAATTCCTTTTGGAAGTATCTAACTGACTTAGATAGCTACCAATTGCAAGTTATTTCAATAAAAATGATCAATTTTACATTGGCAATGATGCTTCGCAAGTTGGATGACCATCCCCACATTTTTGGGCTTCTACAAAATGCAGACTTGTGAGCAAAGTTGCAAAGATATCTCGAGATTGAGTAAAGCAATGAAAATGAAATTTTGTAGCAACAATAAAGATAGTATGTTGAATCTATACCACTTTAAATCACCTCAAATGAGCAAGTATGCACTGAGAACCAAGTCTGCAAAGTTCACTTTTCTAAGATGATCATGACTGAGAAGTGAAGTACAAATGTGATCAATGTATATGTATAAAATCACATAGAGTTACAAAGGCATTGGCAATGTATAATTGCATAATGTGAGGATAGTGGTGGAGCTATAGAATGAGCTCACTAAACACTAAAGATCCCTCTCAAATGATCTCAAAATCAGGCTCTCTTATCACACGAGATTTTGATCCACATTTTATAGCTACAATTGGAGCCAACTTTTGAATTCAAATTCAAGTTCTTACCATAAAGTGGATCCTAAACTTTAGGACTTACTTTCTCATCAATCAACTACCAAATGATTCATAATTTGATTCCTTCTAACTCCACGTGAGAGTAAGTGCTATGCACTTTTACAAAATGTAAATGCATTTTACAAGAGGATAGTTATATGTGACTCTAAATGACTATATGAAATGAATACTAATTATCCAAGTATGTAAGGCTTGGTCTTCATTTCTCCTTGACTTCTTGCAATCCAATCATCATCTTGAACATGTTCATCTTAGTTCCATCCAAAGATTTGGTTAGCATATCTACACATTGCAAATTGGTTGATACATAGGACAATTGGATGTCCTTGGTAATTAGCTTTTCTCTCACATAATGATAGTGCAATTCAATGTACTTAGTCCTTGCATGATGTACATGATTAGCAACCAAGTGAAGTGAGCTAGTGTTATCTTCAAACATCATTGGAATGTAATTATGTATCCCCATTGAGTAGAGTAGCTTTAACAACATTGCTTATTGTGTGGCATTTTCTAAGCCTCTATATTTAGCTTGAGTTGATGATAATGCCATAGTTGGTTGATTCTGTGAAAACCAGGAAATCAGTTTTGAACCTAGAAAAGATAAGTAGCTAGAATGGCTCCTCCTATCATCTTTTCAACCTGCCCAATCTTCATCAGCATATAGCTTGATATCCAAGTCAGATGTGAATGGATAAAATAACTCTTACTTTATAGTACCATTTAGATACCTTAAGATCCTCTTGATAGCTTCCATGTGACGTTTTCTTGGTGTATGCATAAATTGACTTAATGTACTTACTCCATAGCATATGTTCACTCTTGTTAGGGTTGCATAATTGAGACTCCCAACAAGCCTTTGATAACCTATAATATCTTCAAGTAGTTCATCCTCATGATAACTAAGTTCGTGGTTGCATTCCATGGATGTACTTGCACATTTAGTGTTCTCCATCTTGAATTTCACCAACATATCATGAATGTACTTCCTCTGAGTAATTAAGACTCCAGAATCTGTATGTACAAGTTCTAATCCAAGAAAGTATGTTAACAAACCAAGGTCATTGATTTTAAACTCTTTCATCATCTGAACAAAGAAGAATCTACTTTGCTAGCAATAAAACTTTGGTCTTGCAAATATGTGACTAGTCTTTGGTTCGAAGCTCTAGGAGCTTGTTTTGAACCATAAAGTTCTTTTATTAATTTGCATACATAATCTAGTTTGTCTTTGTCTTCACATCCTAGTGGTTGATCCACGTAGACTTCTTCAGAGGTCCATCCATTGAGGAATGCATTTTTAACATCTAACTGATACAAATTCCAAATCTTTGAAGCAGCAATACTTACTAAAATTCTGATTGTTGGCATCTTAGCCACACGTGAAAAGGTCTCCTCGTAATCCACACCATGGGTTGGACCAAACCCCTTTGCGAATATCCTTGATGTATACCTGTTTATTACACCATTTGAATTCTTCTTTACTTTGTACATCCACCTGCATCCTATTACCTTCATGCTTGGTTTCTTGGGAATCAAATCCCAATTACTATTTTCTTGAGTGCTTCGATTTCCTCTTGAATATCTTCTCTCCATTTTTCCTTCACATTGGCTTCTTCAATTCAAGAGGGTTCTTTTGACATAGAATCTTTAGCCATGTATATAGTATGCTTGGTGACTAGTGATGTGTCATAGCCATACCTTATTGGCTTCTTACCCTCCCTTTGAGATCTTCTAAGTGCTTGATTGGATGACTCTGGAATGTCTTCCAATTGTTTAAATTTTGTCTTGCCCTTGGATTCCAAGATTTGAATTCAATCTGTTCCTTATCTCCTAAGTTGACATATTCTCATATTTGTGGTTCTTCATGAGTCAGAGTTGAAAAATCACTTTCCAAGTCATAAAGTAGCTTTATTTTCCTGCAATCATCTTCAAACTGGGAGTTAATTTCATCAAACACCACATCCCTACTAGCTATAAATCCTTTGTTAGTGGGACTATAGAACCTATATCCCTTTTGATTTCAATCACAGCCAATGAATATACATCTTTTAGCTTTTGGATCAAGGTTTTCTCTAATCTCAGAGGGTATATGTGCATAAGCAATGCACCCAAAGATTTTAGCATGGTCGAGGGAAGTTCTCCTACCATTCCATGCCTCATAAGGTATCATTTCATCCAAGGACTTGGATGGAAGCGTATTAATTAAGTATGTGGCTATAGAAATAGCCTCTGCCCATAAGTAATTTGGAAGTTTGTTTTCATTCAACATTGATCTTGCAGCATCTACTATTAGTCTATTTCTTCTCTCTACCACTCCATTCTATTCAGGAGTTTACTTTCTTGTAACCTCTCTCTTATGCCTCTTTCATGTAATAAGCAGTCAAATTCATCTGAGAAATACTTACCTCTCCATTAGATCTTAGCCTCTTCAAGCTTCTACCTGTTTGAGTTTCAACAAATGTCACATACTTCTTGAAACAAGTGAAGACTTCATCTTTATGCTTCATAAAGTAAAGAAGTTTCCATCTTGTATAGTCATCTATGAATGAAAAATCATACCTTGATCCTGAGATTGATGGATCTCTACTTGGACCCCACACATATGTGTGCACAAGCTCTAGTTAATCTTCATACATGTATTATTTTCTGTTGAATGGTTGCCTCTGTGATTTTGCAAATTGGCATGCTCCACATTTGTAAATCATGTGTTGCTTGTACACAATATAATAATAAAAATGCATATATCTCCATAATCTCCAATTCTGCAAAGAGAGCCACTAGATAGATGGTATTTTGCACCATCTAATCCCTCCCACTTCGTCCAAAGCCATAGATAGAGAGCACATATTTTGATGATACATACCTACACACACATACATACATACATACATAGATGTGTACATACTTGAGTACATATTCATTCAAAATACATACAAATAAGATCCTCTCCAAAGAAGAAACAACATAAGGTAAGGTGAAATAATGTTAACATGCATAGTATAATGGACAAGGTTGCTTTAATTAATATATGTTGGAGGAGATGGTGCATAGTCTTCAGAGATGAGATGGTGTTGCTTGAACATGCTTCACACCTACCAATAATAGTTGTTGGAGAGTGTATGGGTCTTTTTAGCAAGGTAATGATCATAAATAATCATATATGATGTTTGGAATATGATTTAATAATCTAGGGATGAAAACAAATTTGTAGGAATTGATCAAAGACCAAGAAACTTGCTATTCTTGTCTTTACACCTCTTTAGACGTTTTTGAACAGTTCTCTGAGCATAATAGCACTTAGCTTAATTCCTTTTGGGGAATTGTAATTAGCTTAGATAGCTACCAATCATGAGTGATTTCATAAAAATTGATGGACTACACACTGAGAATGATGTTTAGCAAACCACAGAACATTCCCGACATTTTCAAGGTGCATCAATCAACAGACCAAAGAGCATTGTCATGTTAATATCTCATGATTGAGATGGGTAATCAAAGTGGGATTTTGTACCAATATAATAGACAGTATAATGAACATATCAGACTTTAAATCATTGTAAATGATCAATCCTGCACTGAGAACAAGCTCTCAAAAGATCACTATTCTGATGTAGTCATGATAGAGAAGTGAAGTGAAGATATGATAAAATTTATATATTAAAACATGTACAAACAAAATATGATTGGCAATGATCAATTGCATAATGTGAGATGTGTGAGTCAGCTATAGACTGAGCTCTTCAAAATCACAATATGTCTTCTCTAATGATCTCACAGAATCGAGATAGCATGCATATGTTTGGATCCTCCTTTTAAAGTTGATTTTGGAGCCAAACTTTTGAATTCAAATTCAAAAGTTCACCTAAAAGTGAATTCTAAAGTATAGGATATATTCTCTCATTAATCAACTACCAAGTACTTTGACATTTGATGCATCCTAACTTCCTCGTGGTTGTAAAACACTTTATAAAGGTAAATGTGAAGGACTTTAACGAGAGGTTGATCATATAGAGTCCCATAAGAGTTATGCTAATTAACCAAGTATGTGGGCTTGGATTGCACCAATAGCTCCCCTCAAGCCTAACATGCTTGGTCTTCATTCCTCCTTGATCTCTTGCAAACTAATCATCAATTTGAATCTGTTCATCTTGGTTCCATCTAAAGACTTTGTGAGTATATCTACACATTGTAAATGAGTTGATACATAGAATAGTTGAATATCCTTGCTAAGAAATTTCTCCCTTACATAATGATAGTGCACTTCAATGTGCTTAGTCCTTGCATGATATACAGGATTATCAGCCAAATGAAGTGAACTAGTGTTATCTCCAAAGATTACTAGAGTGTAAGAGTGTAACCCCAAATGTGCATAGAGTTGCTCGAGCTGCCACATAGCTTCTTGAGTTGCATTTGCCAAACCTCTATATTTTGGTTCTGTAGATGATAAGGCCACAATTGTTTGCTTTTTTTATGACCATGATATAAGCTTTGAACCTGCAAAAGATAGGTACCTTGAGGTTCTTCTCCTATCATCCTTGGAGCCAGCCCAATCTGCATCAAAATACATCTTTATGTCTAAGTTAGAAGTGAAGGGATATAAGAACCCTTCATTTATGGTGCCCTTTATATACTTTAGAACCCTTTTGGTAGCTTCCATGTGGGGCTTCCTTGGTGCATGTATAAGCTGACTGAACGTGCTTATTCCATAAGTAATGTCTACTCTTATTAGGGTAGCATAGTTGGGGCTCCCTACAAGTTTTTGATAATCTCTAACATCCTCAAGGAGTTCTCCTTCATGCGAACTAAGCTTATGATTGAGTTCCATGGGTGTACCTCCCAATTTGGTATTCTCCATCTTGAATTTTACCAACATATCATGAATATATTTTCTTTGAGTAATAAATATTCTAGAATCTGCATATACAAGTTCTAGACCAAGAAAATATGTTAACAAGCCAAGATCATTGATTTTAAATTATTCCATTAGTTGTGGTTTAGCCTACTTGATGCCATTGGCATCATTCCGTGTAATGATAATATCATCCAAATAGACACATAAGTAGATAACTTTTGAGTTGATCTTCTTTATAAATAAAGAAGAGTCTGCCCTGCAAATAAGTAACAAGCCTATGGTTTCAAGCTCGAGGAGCTTTCTTTTGGCCATAAAGTGCCTTTCTTAGCTTGCATACATAACCTAATTTATCTTTATCTTCAAAACATGATGGTTGTGCCATATACACTTCTTCTGATATCCAACCATTTAAGAATACATTCTTGACATCTAAATGATATAGATTCCAATTCTTGGAAGCTACAACACTTACCAAAATCCTAATTGTTGGCTTCTTTGCCACAAGTAGCCAAATGTCTTTGTAATCCACTCCATAGGTTTGAGCAAACCCCTTTGCCACTATTCTTGCCTTGTACCTATTTATAGAACCATCTCAATTCTTTTTTATTATATATATCCACCTAAATCGTATTACCTTCATGCTTGGTTTCTTGGGAACCAAATCCCAAGTATGGTTTTCCTAAAATGCTTCTACTTCTTCCTGCATGGCTTCTCTCCATTATTTCTTCTTACTAGCTTCTTTAAATGTAGAAGGTTCTTCTGTCATAGAGTCTTTAGTGATATACATAGAATGCTTGGTGACTAATTATGTATCATAGCCATACCTTATGGGCCTTTTACTTTCCCTTTGAGATCTCCTAAGTGCTTGGTTGGAGGACTCTGGAATGTCTTCCAATTGCTTCATTTTGGCCTTGCCTTTTGACTTCCAAGCCTTGAGATAAATTTTCTCTTCATCCTCTCAATTGATGTCTTCTGGTAATTGTTGATCGTCTTGAGTGAGAATTGGAAAATCATTTTCCAAATCATAAGGTAACTTGATCGTCCTGCAATCATCTTCACCATGAATTATTTTCATCAAATACTACATCCCTACTAACTATTAATCCTTTGTTAGTGGGATTGTATAGCCTATAATCCTTCTTATTTTTGTCATTCCCAATGAATATACACTTTTTAGCTTTGGGGTAAAGCTTCCCTCTAATACGTGAGGGAATGTGTGCATAAGAAATGCCCCAAATACTTTGCAATGGTCCAATGAGGGTCTCCTACCATTCCATGCTTCATAGGGTGTCATTCGATCCAAGGATTTGGATGGGGGCTTGATGACCAAGTAATTATTGTAGAGATAGCATGTGCCCATATGTCATTAGGTAGCTTCTTCTCATTCAACATTGACCTTGCAACTTCATGTATCAACTTGTTCCTTCTCTCTTCCAGTCCATTTAATCCAGGAGTATATCTTGTTGTTACTTCCCTCTTAATGACGGTGTTCTATAGAAATGAATCGAATTCATGTGAAAAGTACTCACCACCTCCATAGATCTGATCCTCTTCAAGCTTCTACCTGTTTGGCTTTCAACTATGCCAAGTATTTTTTTTGAAACATGTACATACATCATCCTTATGCTTCATGAAATAAAGGATTGTCCATCTACTTTACTCATCTATAAATGAAACATAGTATCTTGAACCCGATATTCATGGATCTTTGCTAGGACCCGACACATCAATGTGTACTAGTTCCAAGTAATCTTCATACATGTACCCCTTTTTTTTGAAAGGTTGCCTGTGACCTTTACCAAATTGACATGCTCCACATTTGTACATCATGTGTTGCTTCGTCCCATTGGGAATGATAAGCACACTCTGAACCATGCATATTTTCTTTAGTGTTCTTTCCCCTATGTGTCGTAGCCTTTAGTGCCATATCCATAGCTGAGATAGGGTTTTATCCTTGTTTTTGAGGGTCTTCCACATATGCTCCATGCCTAGTGAATTTGATCTGTAAGCCTTTCTCAACAATCTGTCCAACATTAATTAGGTTTTTGGTTATAGTTGGCATATGCAAAACCTTAGTTAAGAGGTTCATGTTACCATTGTTGGAGATAGACGTCTGCGGAAGCACGCGAATATCACAAGGAAGGAGAAGAAGCTTGGAGCACAACACACAATACTCAATGTATTACTAGAGAATGTACAAAGATAAGTAGCCCATTAGGGCAATAGGCGTATATACGAGCCAAGGAAAAAATGTTGCGGATGTGTGGTATTCCTCTTTCTCTCTGATACCACTCCTTCTTGACGCGACGAAGGCTGAACCTTATCAAGCCTGCGGAAATCGCCACGCCCAAGAAGAACTAAGCTAGAGTGATTCAGAACACCTCTGTAATCAATCAATAGCTTAGCAAAGTCTAGCGCTCAACATATAAGACTCCGCTCTAACTTCACTGGAAAAGTTGCACCGAAATTTCACCGGACTGTCACTAAACTGACACCGTAATCGTACCGGAATTGTACCGGAAAGAACTTCAATTACTTCAAGTGAACATACATGAAGTAAGGAGGTGACGCGTGAACTTTCTTGACTTACTGAACTCTATCTGAAGTTTAAGAGAAAACTCCACCAGTTCAGACAACCTCTTTTCGGTCAGACTTTGTACTATGTGTGGATATCTTTTCCACCGGAAACTTTGATCAACTGAAAGTAGAGATGTCTAGCTACAGAATGAGCTATCTCTCACACAAAACTTCGCATTACTCTGCGAGATCTACTTCGTTCTTCTACCGGAAATTACTCGTTTACTGTAAGAACTGTAACTGACCGAAAATGCGTTTACTGAGAAAACGTTAACTGTTGACTAACTTTAACTGTAACATAAACATACTCTGTTTCTTCCACATACAAACAATACGCACAAACATCCACATGAACATGTGTTTTCTATTAGAGAAGATGTGTACAAGTGAGCTTGGCCTCTTCTTGCTCAAGCTACAGAAACTCTCCTATAGTGAGTAGTTTCCTATTACCATCTCTCTCAGATGAATACCTCACGTTTCAGGTTTCTGTTATTCATCTTTACATACGCGATCTCTGGCGTCTTCTTCTACATACGCGATCTCTGGCGTCTTCTTCATAACTAAAACTCTCAGTCTCTCATTCTCTATATCTCTATATCTTCTTCTACATGTGCTCTTATTTATACTACGCGCTCTTCTCACGCACGTTTCTTGTTCGCACTTCCCTTCTATTATTCGTATGCACGTTCTCTCTATGTACAGTTTGATTCGGTGTAACGAACTCTGATCTTGAAAGATTTTGTACTGTACATAACGGTCGTGGATATGTCCCTCCACTAAGGCTTTTGATTTTCTCTGATTCTGCTTTTCTCCTTCTCCCCTTTTTTTTGTTTGTCAAATTCGTGAGTGTTTCTTCAACAGCTCCCCCTCAATCACTAATTTGACATCTTCTGATCTCTCATATATCTTTCTTTCTTTTATACCTGCCATCTCTTTGAATCTGTTTGTCTTTGTTCCATCCAAGCTCTTTGTCAAAATATCTGCAATCTGATCTTTTGTTGGAGTGTATACTATTTCTATCTCTTTTCTTTTCCCTCAGGAAATGATACTGAATCTCTATGTGCTTTGTTCTTGCATGAAATACTAGGTTTGCTGCAAGATATAACGAACTCATATTATCTCCATGTATGATAGGTATACCTTGATCAATACCCATGCTTTTGAACAAGGTCTGCATCCATATTACTTCTTTAGCTGCTTCTACAAGTCCTTTATACTCTGCTTCTATTGACGATAACGCTACTGTGTGTTTCTTCTTTGAACACCAGCTTACCACCTTATCTCCTAGGTATATTATATACCCATGTGTTGACCTTCTGTCATCTTGACTTCCAGCCCAGTCTGAGTCACTGTATGCTCTGAGCTTTATATCCGATGTAAAAGGATAATATAATCCTTCTTTTATAGTTCTTTTAATATATCTAAGAACTCTCTGTCCTGCAACCCAATGTTGATCTGTCGGACAATGCATAAACTGTGAGAGAACTCCCACTGCATAACTAAGATCCGGTCTTGTTAGCGTAGCATAAATTAAACTTCCTACTAATGACTGATATTTCTTCATATCTTTAAACTCTGCACCACTGTATTTGCTGAGTTTATGATTTACTTCAAGCGGTGTTGAAGCTTCTCTGCAATTCTCCATATTAAACTTCTTTAGTAAGTTTAGGAGATACCTTTCTTGTGACACATATACACCATGATCTGTGTATGTGATTTCCATTCCTAGAAAGTATGACAACTTCCCTAGGTCACTGATCTTGAACTCTCTTTCGAGTAGTTTCTTTACTTCTGTAATTCCTTCATCTGATGTTCCTATGATTATTAATTCGTCTACATAAATACAAATGTAGATCATTCCTTCTTCTGTTCTTTTTATGAGTAGACTTGCGTCTGCCTTCGAACTTTGGTATCCAAGTTCATTGAGGTACTTCACAAGTCTGTAGTTCCAAGCTCTTGGAGCTTGCTTGAGTCCATAAAGTGCTTTTCTTAACTTACAGACAAAATTCGGGTATCCGGAACTTTCAAACCCTTCAGGTTGTTCCATGTACACTTGATCAGAAATGTATCCATACAGAAATGCGTTCTTTATATCTAGCTGACTTAGCTTCCATCCTTTTGATGCAGCTACAACGATTACTGTTCTTATGGTTGACATCCTTGCCACCGGACTAAACATCTCATCATAATCTATGCCATGCGTCTGGGCATAGCCTTTGACCACCAGCCTTGCTTTGTATCTGGCTATCCTTCCATCTGCAAATTTCTTTACTTTGAAAACCCATTTATTTCCGATTACTTTCTTACCATTTGGTTTCGGAACAAGTTCCCATGTCTTGTTCTCTTCTAGTGCGCTGATTTCTTCTTCCATTGCTTCTTCCCATTGCTTCTTGCCTTTTGCTTCATCATAGCTCTGTGGTTCTTCATCATCTTTGACCATATATGCATAGTCTTTCTGAGTTATGTATGAGGTATCATATGAATACCTTTCTGGTTGTCTTCTAGTTCTGCTTGACCTTCTTGGTTCGTATTCTTCGTGTGTCTGAATACACGTCTTCATCTTCGTTTCTCATACTTGATCCGTTCCTGGACGTACTTGCCTGCATATGATTTTCATTTCTGTTTACCTGAACAATTGATTTCCCTTTCTCTCTTCTTTTTATTTCTTCTTCGAATTCTTCAGTCGTATGACTTTGATCTGCATACCAACTTTTCTGTTCATCAAATGTAACATCTCTGGACACAGTAAATTGTTTGGTTAGAGGATTCCATAACCTGAACCCATCTGCTTTTCATCATATCTGACAAACACATATTTCTCTGCTTTTGGTTCAAGCTTATGTCTGAGTTGAGACGGTACATAAGCATACGCTACTGATCCAAACACTTTGCAGTGATCAAGTGTTGGATTCTTTCCCCACCATGCTTCATAAGGGGTCATTCCTTCCAATGCTGTACATGGTAATCTGTTTACCAAGTATGTAGCTGTGTTTACAGCTTCAGCCCAAAGATAATGTGGACAATCTTTTTCGTTTAGCATAGCTCGTGTGAACTCGACTAGAACTCGGTTCCTTCTTTCTGATACTCCATTTTGTTGTGGTGTATATCTACAGGTTATTTCTCTCTTAATACCTGCATTCCAAAGATAGTCATTGAATTCTTGGGAGAAGTATTCTCCCCCTCCATCAGACCTCAGTCTTTTAAGTTTTCGTCTGGTAAGTCTTTCAGCATATGCATGAAAATGCCTGAAAGCTCTAAAGACTTCTGATTTCTCTTTCAAAACATAAAGAGTTATCCACCTTGTTGCATCATCAATGAATAAAACATAGTACCTTGATCCACTAATTGATCCTTCTTTCGTTGGCCCCCACACATCTGTATGAATAAGCTCGAGTACTTCATCATGTTTGAATCCTTTCTTCTGGAAAGGTAACCTGTGGGCTTTTCCCAACTGACATGCTTCACACTTGTGAATCATATGTTGATTCTGTATATTTGGTAATCCCAGTACAGACTGGTTTGCGATCATAGCTTTGATTCCTTTTTCATTGAAATGACCCAATCTCTTATGCCATAAATCAAGTTCTGTAATAACCTTCTCACCATGTGTGAGTAACGCTTGGCCGATGTTCCCTTGTACTCTTAAGGTAAAGAGTCTTCCTTCTTTCTTTCCAGAAACGATCTGGTTATATCCATTCTCGGGATCTTCTACAAATACTCCTTTGTTTGTAAATCTGACCTGAAAACCTTTCTCAACTATCTGTCCCACGCTAATCAAATTTTTCGGTATTGTTGGAACATACAAAACATTGGTTAGCAAATCTGTTCCACTCTTGCATTTCACTTTTCCGATTGAGTGTATGCTATGTCTCGTATTGTCACCTGTTTGAGCAGTGTGACTAGAACTACCTTTTTCTAGTTCTGACATTAGTTCTATATTTCCTGACAAATGATTAGAGCATCCAGAATCAATGTAAAATACCTTTAGGTCTTCATTATCTGATGTGCTGATAGAGTTCATCATCAACGATGTATGACTTTCATTCTGCGTGTCGTTTGCGTAGTTGTTGTAGGTGGTGTTGTAGGATTGATTTTGTCCCCAACTTCTTACTCCACCTCTACCATAGCCTCCTCTTTGATTTTGTCTTCCTCTTTGATATCTTCCGCTTCTGCCTCTGCTATTACTGTTTTGATTTTGATTTGATCCTTGTTGATTGTGCCAGCAATCATGAGCCAAATGATTACTGAGTCCACAGATCCAGCAAGCCTTCTTGTTGGTATTCTGGTTACTTCTTCCTCTTCCAAAACCTCTTGCTCTTCCTCTGCCAGTGCCTTTACCTCTTGCGTAATAGGCCTGAGAGCTCGACTCTTCTTCGTCTTTTGACTTACCTTTGTCTTTCTTTTTGTTCTTCATGTACATTGTAGAGCTTTGTCCTTTATCTGCATCTCCTTCAGGTCTTGCTCATATGTGAGCATCAAACCAAGCAACTGATTTAAATCTGGCACAAAATGATTTAAGGAGTTCAGTTGATAGTACGAAAGGTTTCCACCTTTCATCTCCTCTCAAACTTGTGAGCACTTGCGCTATCAATCTATGATCTTCGACTTCTTCATTTATGGATCCAAGACTATCTGCTAGATCCTTCATTTTAGAGATGTAGTCACTTATGCTTTGACTCGACTTCTTTTTGAATGTCGTAAATTCGGACCATAAGCTAGCCTTCTTGGCTTTCGTAGTATTTTGGAAATGATCTTCCAATGCACTCCATATGTCCTCTGCTTTCTCCAGACCTCTAATATGCGGTAGTAGATGGTCTGTTACGGTATTATAGATGTAAGCTCTTGCCGTTGCATCTTTCTTCTGCCACAGCTTCAAGGCTTCTAACTCTTCTTTTTCCAGTTGACTATCATATTCGAAAGTCGGCTTCTTTTCTTCTCCGGTCACGTACATCATTAAGTCCTTACTCATAAGTAAGGCTTCCATGCGCATTACCCATGCAGGATAATTATCTCTGTCTAACTTATCAATAGTAACGTGGTCTGCCATGATCTTCTTGTTTCTGTTACTTCCGGTGAGCTTTTGAGAATCTTCCTCGTTCTAGTTCCACTCGTTGAGGTTAACCAGCTCTTGTTTCCAATAATGGTGAATACGCTGGGCTTTGATTAGATATGCCTAGCTCTGATACCACTGTTGCGGATGTGTGGTATTCCTCTTTCTCTCTGATACCACTCCTTGTTGACGCGACGAAGGCTGAACCTTATCAAGCCTGCGGAAATCGCCACGCCCAAGAAGAACTAAGCTAGAGTGATTTAGAACACCTCTGTAATCAATCAATAGCTTAGCAAAGTCTAGCGCTCAACATATAAGACTGTGCTCTAACTTCACTGGAAAAGTTGCACCGAAATTTCACCGGATTGTCACTGGACTGACACCGTAATCGTACCGGAATGAACTTCAATTACTTCAAGTGAACATACATGAAGTAAGGAGGTGACGCGTGAACTTTCTTGACTTACTGAACTCTATCTGAAGTTTAAGAGAAAACTCCACCAGTTCTGACAACCTCTTTCTGGTCAGACTTTGTACTATGTGTGGATATCTTTTCCACCGGAAACTTTGATCAATTGAAAGTAGAGATGTCTAGCTACAGAATGAGCTATCTCTCACACAAAACTTCACATTACTCTGCGAGTTCTAGTTCGTTCTTCTACCGGAAATTACTCGTTTACTGTAAGAACTGTAACTGACCGAAAATGTGTTTATTGAGAAAACGTTAACTGTTGACTAACTTTAACTGTAACATAAACATACTCTGTTTCTTCCACATACAAACAATACGCACAAACATCCACATGAACATGTGTTTTCTATTAGAGAAGATGTGTACAAGTGAGCTTGGCCTCTTCTTGCTCAAGCTACAGAAACTCTCCTATACTGAGTAGTTTCTTATTACCATCTCTCTCAGATGAAAACCTGACCTTTCAGGTTTCTGTTATTCATCTTTACATACGCGATCTCTGGCGTCTTCTTCATAACTAAAACTCTCAGTCTCTCATTCTCTATATCTCTATATCTTCTTCTACATGTGCTCTTATTTATATTGCATGCTCTTCTCACGCACGTTCTTGTTCGCACTTCCCTTCTATTATTCGTATGCACGTTCTCTCTATGTACAGTTTGATTCGGTGTAACGAACTCTGATCCTGAAAGATTCTGTACTGTACATAACGGTCGTGGATATGTCCCTCCACTAAGGCTTTTGATTTTCTCTGATTCTGCTTTTCTCCTTCTCCTCTTTTTTTTGTTTTTCAAATTCGTGAGTGTTTCTTCAACAAAAAAAACCTCCTAAAGAGGGAAAAAAGTGCCTTGGCGGTCCTAGAGTGTTCACACACATCACTACCTAAATATATCAACAAATCCCCCCTCGGAGTGATGCGGTGAACAAGTAGCTGGCACTCATGTATAAGGAAGTGCCAAGCTATGTTGAAATCACTCCACAAATGGAAGTAAGCCCAAAGCTTTGCGGAAAGCTTTTAACTTCTCCCTAGGGAGAGCCTTCATGAAAAGGTCTGCAATGTTCTCCTGCGTGGGCATATATGCCAAGCTGATCTCCCCAGCAGAGAACCTCCTCCTGACACAGTGATAATGCACCTCAATGTGCTTAGTGCGATCATGGAACATAGGGTTCCTTGCAACTACCAATGCACTCTGACTCTCATTGAAGATGGTGCTGGCAGAAGTCTGACCAACACCCAAATCACCCATAAGGCGTCTGAGCCACACACACTCAACAGTCGCTCTGAAAGTTGCCCTATACTCAGCCTCACAACTAGAAGTGGCCACAGTAGGCTGCTTCTTGCTCAACCAAGAAATACATGAGCTACCAAGCATGAAGCAAAAGCCACTAGTGGACACACGAGTATCATAGCAACCAGCCCAATTAGAGTCAGAAAAACCATGCAAATTTGGTGGTAGTGATCCCCCTTGGGGATAAAACAACCCAAGTAGCCGAGTACCACTCAAATAGTGAAAGATGCACTTAACTGTGTGCCAATGCTTGATTCCTGGGCAATGCATAAACCTGCTCATCTATGAGACAACAAGCTGAATATCTGGCCTTGTAATGCATAAGTAAATCAAGCATCCAACAACGTGCTAATAGACAACAACATCAAATGCATCTCTAGCATCATGAAGACTCAATCGTAAACCTGTCTCCATTAGAGTGGAAATAGACTTACAGCCTTCAAGGCCAAAACGCTGCAATAATATGTCAATATATTTCATTTGACACAAAGCCATCCCACCATCAACTTGCATAAACTGAATGCCCAAATGGTGATGCAAATGCCCCAAATCAGACATCCCAAATGAGACATGCAAATGAGCCTTAAAATCAGCAATATGCCTCTCATGAGGACCATTGAGCAACATGTCATCAACATAAACCACAATGATCAAAAGTACATCATTAGCACGCTTAACATATAAGGTGCTTTCAGTTGGGCTGTTCTCAAAACCATGTGCAATCAGATAGGCATGTATCTTCTCATACCAAGCATGTGGTGCTTTCTTTAAACCATATAATGCCTTCTTTAACCTACACACCTGGTTTTCATGCCCTTTCTGCACAAAGCCATGGGGCTGAAAAACATACACTTCTTCATGCAAGTCACCATTCAAAAATGCAGTTTTAATGTCCAACTGATGTACATTCCAACCATGATGGGCTGCAAGCGCACAGATGCTCCGAACAGTAGTCATACGGCATGTAGGGGCAAAGGTCTCATCAAAATCAATGCCTCTTTCCTATGCATAACCCTTTGCAACAAGCCTAGCCTTATACCTATCAACTGTACCATCAAGTTTATGCTTCAGCTTGTATAACCACTTAGTACGTGCCAATGGCCTTCTTTCCAAGTCACATAAGGACCAAGTACCATTCTTCATTATTGCATCATATTCAGATTACATAGCAGCCATCGAATTTTCTGAATTTTGTGCATCATCAAACAAAACAAACTCATTCTCATCACACAGACTAGATGTAGCCATAACATAACAATCTGATGCAAAAGAGGCACTATGAGAGCCTGAACGAGTACGATATGATAGAGGTGCATCTAATTTGTTGTCACACAAGGTCTGCACCAAGGATTTGGCATAGTTCTTGCTTGCTCAATATCAGCTCTCTCATCAATAAGTACATCATGTATATCTGCATCAGAAATGGAATTATCTGCATCATCACATGAAACTTGTAAAGGTTGAGAAGTTGCCTCATTAGGACCAGCACTAGATTGTCCACCTGTAAAAAGAGGGAGCAAAGTATCATACATGTCTTTGGAGCTAACAGATGTCTCCTTAGTACATGAAAGCAATGGCTGAATAGCATCTTCCACAAAAACAACATTACGGCTAACGAGAATGTGTTTACTCTGTGGATGATACAGACGATAGCCTTTACTTTCAGAATTGTACCCAACAAAAATACATTTTATTGCTTTATCATCCAATTTTCTGCGATGTTGTTCAAGCACTAATGCATATGCCAAACAACCAAAAATATGCAGATGAGCAACAAATGGCTTGCGGTCATGCCAAGCCTCATATGGAGTGATAGGCTGCAGCGCTTTAGTGGGACACTTGTTCAGTACATATGCTACACACATGACAACCTCAACCCAGAAACTATGTGGTAAAGCCTGACTCTTGACCATACACCTCGCCATCTCCATGAGTGACCTGTTCTTTCATTCAGCAACTCCATTTTGTTGAGGTGTATACGGCACTGTACATTAGTAATGTATCCCACATTCACTCAGAAATGCATTAAATTCAGAAGACATATATTCCCCCCCTCGATCAAAACAGAGGGTGCCCATTTTACATGCTGACATATTTTCAGCCAAAGCCAAAAGCTGTTTGAAGCACATGAACACTTCAGACTTTGCCTTCAATGGATATACCCATGCATGCCTGGAAAAATCATCGATGAAAGTCACGAAGTAAAGATAATTACCAAAAGAAGGTGTCTACATAGGACCACATACATCATTATGTACAAGCTGAAATTTATGAGTAGCCCCAACTGAACCATCTTTTGGTAAGGATGAATGCTGCATTTTGCCCAAAATACAGCCTTCACAAACATGTTTTCGAGGTGCCTCAAGTTTGGGCAAAGAGGACACCATTTCATATTTCTACAGACGTAGCAAACTAGAAAATTTCAAATGACCAAAGCATGCATGCCAAAGCTTTGCATCTGCCTTAGCCTGAGAATCATTTGCTGCACATGCCAAATCATTAACAAATCTTTTATAGTCTATCAGCTTATACAGCCCACAACATAAAATGCCAGAAGCAATAATCACATCGCCATTTGACAGATCATGAACTGTACACCTGTCATCAACAAATTTCACAACCAAGCCAATCTTGGCTAATGTAGAAGCTAATAACAAGTTCTTCTTGATCCTTGGCACAAATAAAGCATCTAACAAAGTGAGAGAACTACCATCAACAGTAGTCAAAATGATCTTACCAACTCCCATAATAGGATAAGAGGAGTTGTTGGCGCACGTAACAATATTCCTTGTAGGGGCAAGCTCGAGCGAAGAGAAGAAACTGTGCTGCGAGGTAATATGTTTGGTCGCCCCACTATCAAAATACCAAACATCTAATTCTACTGCGGACATGCATTGCTCATGAGAAGATGGTTCAAAACTGCAAACAGTAGTAAAGACCCATTCTTCTTCCTCCACAAGATTAGCAGACTCCGTTTTCGGTGTAGAGGCTTCTGCAACAACCATTCCAGCCTCTTTCTTCTTTGCCTCTTTTGCAGCGAGTTTTGGACAGTTCTTTATGATATGATCATTCCCTTTACAGTACTTACAAAACAATTTCTGTTTTTCTGATTTTTTCTCATCTTTGTCTTGGTTCTTCGAATGTGCAGCATTTGCAGATTTCTGCTTACTAGTAGAAGAGCTCCATTTTCCTTTGCCCTTCTAACTAGCGAGGAAAGCTTGATCTGCATTATGCATAATGGACCTGTTCTGCCTGGACTGATCTTCGTGCAACAAAACAGATACTAACTCCTCAAATGACAAGGCATTTGGATTGCCTTTCATCATCAATCGAAGAGTAGAAGCAAAACTTTGATATGAATTAGGAAGACCATTCCGAACGGTCTACACAAGTCAGCTATCTGGTATAACCCCATCATTAGAAATCAATTGTTCCTTCAAGTCTTTCATCTTTGTTAGGAAACTATCCATAGAATCACCTTCATTCATGTGCTTACTCTCCAACTGTTTTCAGAGGTAAGCAACACAAGCCTCATTCCTAGCTTGGTACAATGTGGTAAGTGTATCCCAAGCATCCTTAGCTGTTCTGCAAGAGCGAATGTGAGGAATAATAGCACGTTTGACAGACAAATCTATCAATGCATGTGTGTGGGCATCTGTGCCATCCCAATGAATCTGCTCTACAGTAGGTGCAGCAGAAACCGTAGCACGAATAGGAATATGCAGAATATCTTCATCTTCGACACCTTTTGCATCAACTTTAGTACCTACAGTTGTAATAGTTGCAGGTGTAATAGGACGTTTTTCAACACCCTACACAATGTTCCACAGTCCTTTTGCAACCAATACATGTCACATCATATAAGCCCACAACGGATAGTTGGTACCATCCAACTTATCCTCAACAGCCAACATACGGAATACATCATTGCGTTCAGCCATGGCCGGTGCCTAAAATACCTTGATGTAGAGAATTGACTGTATCTCAAAAAGTTGAAAAAAACTACCCAGACAAATTTCGCTAGACCTGTAGCAGACTTTGAGACGCTTATACTGGAAAATAGAAACTGGTATATACCTTTGGCACAAAAAGACAAAATAGCCTGCACAAGAGCTTCGATAGTGCGTTCGGAGGCTGAAACGAGCTTAGATCGTGATTTTGACACCACAGAGCGAAGCGGTTTCAATCGAAACACGCTGAGTATGCTCACCAAAATTCGTGCAATTCTGAGACTGCAAACGGAGGAGTGTCGACGGCGCCCTAGATGAAGCGACGACCTGCTCTGATACCAACTGTTGCAGATAGACATCTATGGAAGCACGCGAACAGCACAAGGAAGGAGAAGAAGCTTGGAGCACAACACACAATATTGAATGTATTATTAGAGAATGTACAAAGCTAAGTAGCCCATTAGGGCAATAGGCGTATATACGAGCAGGGGGAAAAAAACCTCTTAAAGAGGGAAAAAAGTGCCTCGGTGGTCCTAGAGTGTTCACACACATCACTACCTAAATATGTCAACAACCATGAGAGGTCTTGACATTTCTAATTTGCTTGATTGAGTGTTTAGTGTCATCACCTATCTGTACTTCCTGCCTCCCTTTGGGTTCTTAAAGATTAGATGATAAAGCTACATTTCCAGCCACATGATTAGAACAACCTGAAGCAATACAGAAAAGATGCTCATCAACTTTACCTTGTTTGGATGTCATATTTATGATGAGTAGAGAATCCTCTTGGTCTTCTGTGTAGTTATAATCTCTTCTTCCTCTGAAACGTCCTTGATAATTTTTGTCGTTGTAGCCTTGATTGTAGTTATGATTGTAGCTGCTTCCTCCATTGTTGTACCTGCCTCTACATTGTCCATAGCTACCTCTATGGAAACCTCTTCCCCTTTGGTTCCTTGTGTTCCTGAAGCATTCTTCTGTGGTGTGGTTGGTAAGACCACAAATGTTGCAAGGTGGATTGTTGTAAAATCTTCCATTTCCTTGCTTTCCTCCTCTGCCCCTTCCTCTAGCACCTCTTCCTCTACCTGTGTAGTTAGCTTGAGAGGTACTAGCCTCTTCTTCATTCTTCTTTCTTTTACCTTTACCTTTATTGTTATTCTTATCTATATAAAGGGTAGAAGATTGATTACCTCTAGAGTTGTAACCATTCTTGTTGAGCTTTGTCACATGGGTGAAGAGCTGCCCCATCAAGGTGTTGAGGTCAAGTATTTGCATATCCATGTAAAGGTCCATTGTTGTGGTGAAGGACTCCCACTTATCATCAGATTTGATGCCATTAATGATCTACCTTATTATGTGTTCTTCTTCTATATCCTCTCCGATGCTTGCAAGTTGGTCAGCCATATCTTTCATCTTGGTTACATAATCTCTACTCCTTGCTTTGGTTGCTTCTTTAGAGTCGTAAACTCCATCCATAGCTAATTCTTCCTTGCTCTAGGAGCTTGCATTAAACCATAGAGTGCTTTCCTTAGTTTGCATACATACTCTGATTTGTCCTTTTCTTCATACCCTTGTGGTTGAGCCATGTAAACTTCTTCTGAGATCCATCCATTTAAGAATGCATTTTTAACATCTAACTAATACAAGCTCCAATTCTTCGAAGCAGCTAGGACCCTGATTGTTGGCATCTTAGCCACAAGTGAGAAGGTCTCCTCATAAACCACTCCATGGGTTTGAGCAAACCCCTTTGCTACTGGCCTTTCTTTATACGTGTTTATAGAACCATTTGAATTTTTCTTGATTTCATATATCCACCTGGATCCTATTACCTTCATGCTTGGTTCCTTTGGAACCAAATCCAAAGTGTTGTTTTCCTTAAGTGCTTCAATTTCTTCCTGCATGTCTTCTCTTCACTCTTTCTTCTTATTTGCTTCTTCGAATGAAGAACGCTCTTTTGACATAGAATCTTTAGTCATGTATACAAAATGCCTGGTGACTAGTGATGTGTCATGGTCATACCTTATTGGTTTTCTACTCTCCCTTTGAGATCTTATGAGTGCTTGATTGGAGGACTCTCAAATGTGGTTCGATTGCTTGAACTTTGCCTTGCCCTTTGACTTCCAAGCTCTGAGGTCAATCTGGTCGAGCTTCATCTTTTGATTTGACATCTTCAGATATTTGTGGTTTTTCTTGCACCTGAGTTGGAAAAACACTTCCAAATCATAGGGTAGCTTAATTTTCCTGCAATCATCTTCAAACCATGAATTATTTTCATCAAAAACCACATCCCTACTAGCTATAAATCCTTTGTTAGTGGGATTGTACAACATATATCCCTTGTGATTTTGGTCATAAGCAATGCACCCAAAGATTTTGCAATGGTCCAATGAGCGTCTCCTACCATTCCATGCCTCATAATGTGTGATTCCATCCAAGGATTTAAATTGAAGCCTATTAATCAAGTACATGTCTGTGGAAACAACCTCTACGCATAGGTAGCTTGGTAGTTTCTTTTCATTCAACAATAATCTTGCAGCCTCTACTATCATTCTATCCTCTTCTCTACCACTGCATTTTGTTCAGGAGTGTATCTTGTTCTGACCTCTCTCTTTATACATGTGTCTTGTAAGAATGAGTCAAATTCATGTGCGAAATACTCACCACCTCCATCGAATCTGATTCTCTTCAAGCTTGTACCTGTTTGGTTCTCAACCAATGCCAAATATTTCTTAAAACAAGTGAGCACTTCATCTTTATGCTTCATGAAGTAATGAACTATCCATCTATTGTAATCATCTATGAATGAAACATAGTAACTTGAACCACAGATTGATGGTTCTCTACTAGGACCCCACACATCTATGTACACAAGCTCCAAGTGGTCTTCATATATGTATCCTTTTTTGTTGAATGGTTTCCTGTGAGATTTGCTTGATCTGCATGCTCCACATTTGTAAATCATGTGTTGCTTGGACAAATTTTGGAAGGCCAACCACACTCTGATCCCTGCATATTTCTTTTATTTCTCTTTCGCCTATATGACCTAGACTTTTATGCCATATCTCTAGTTAAACTAAGTTTTGATCTTTGTAATCGAAGAGTGCAATGTTTTTGGTATCTTCAACCTGAAATGTAAAAAGTCTACCAGATTTCTCACCTTTTGCAATCCTCTTGAAGCCTTGTTGAGGGTCTTCCACATATGCTCCATGCCTTGTGACTCTAATGTAAGCCTTTCTCAACAATTTTTCCAACACTCACTCGATGAGATAATAAACAACTTTTGTGGGCTTGAGGTGTTTGCAAAGATGACAAGAACTTAGATGCAATGTATTGGTTTTAGATAAGTGCTTCAATATATGAAATGCTAAAGACTAGCTACACCAGTTCCCTACTTGATATCAAAGATGGAAAGAGATTCTTTAGCATCATCCATTACTCTAGATAGAGTAAGAGATTCATATAAAACATCACCACCAGGTAAATCATCTATGCACAAACCGCCTCTTGCCACTGAGTTTGAAATATCATGAAGTACATGACACTCTGTTAAAAACATTTTGACCTCTGACCTTTAACAAAATAATGTCTTGTTCAACGGATTTTCAAGTTCACAAATTTAGCTGCAACAACAGTAGTTTTATTGAATTTCACTGATTGCTCTCAAAACTATTTAGATTTGGTAGCAATCATGATAAAAATATTAATAATAATATAAAGAAGGACTTCCCTAAAAGAAGATAAGAACTAGATTGAAATATTTGAGATGAAAAAATGCATCCGTGTACTTGGTTAATAACATCAAGAATGTGTCTTTTTGTCAATAACGAAGGTACACATTAGTAGCTTGGTAAGTGTAAACATGCTAACTTTTTATAGAGAACTATATATTAACTAACTACATAAAAAGGTTTCACCAAAATATGATCATGATAACACAAGATTCTAGTTGTTTCTTCCATAGATAGCCTTTTCTCATCCATGTGACAAGATATCTCCCCTAGAGCTTTAGCTTCCTCACCCTTCTCATTACTCGTTCTCTACTTCTTTCCTTGGGCATACCTAGTGTAACATTTTTCCTGACTTTCTAAACCACTCAAATCCTTAGATAGAGCACATAATTAGAATTATTATCAAGCCTCCATAAATCGTAACCATTTATCCATACCATTCCTAATGCAATGTGCTCTTACAAATTTTCTAGACCATGAAATTATCCAGTATCTAACATTTGTGCTTATCATTTTAAAGTCTTCCTATTTTCCTTCACCAAAAACGGTAATCTCCTAAAACCCTAGCTATAAAACATGTATATGTGTGTATGTGTGTATGTATATGTGATGTCTCTATATGTATATATGTCTGTATGCATGTGTATGTATATTTGTATGTGTATATGTGTGTATATGTGTATAGGTGTATATGTGTATATGTGTGCATGCATAGGTGTATGTATATGTGTGTATCTATGCATGCATATACATGATTATGCATGAGTGTGTATGTATGCATGTTATTTTATGTGTATATGTGTGTATGTGTGGAAACATGTGTGTATGAATATGTGTATATGTGTGAAAATGTGTGTATGAATGTGTGTGTATGTGTGTATGTATATGTGTGTCTATATGTGTATGCATGTGAGAGTGTATGTGTGCATATGTTTATGTATGTGTGTGTATGCATGTGTCTGCATGTGTATGCATGTGAGAGTGTATGTGTATGCATATGTGTATGTATGTGTGTATGCATGCATCTGTATGCATATGTGTGTGGATATGTATGCATGTGTGTATGTATGCATGCATACACATGAGTATGTATGTGTGTGTATGTATATCTCTCTCTCTTCTCTCTCTCTCTCTATCTATCTCTGTATCTCTCCATCTCTCTCTCTTTATCTCTCTTTATCTCTAAAAAGAACAAAACAATTAGTTATATTGACATATGTCCTCGAATCACTCTCTTCAAAGCACAAGTGACGTCCTCTCTTGTCAAGCTAGAAAAAGTCAATGCCAAAAAGTCTCACAAACCAAAAGAAAAGAGAAATTAGAAAAAAGAAAACATAGATAGGGAGAGATCATGAAAGAGTGCATGCATCTCTTACAAAGGTGAGAGAGAGAGAGGTGTTTGTGTCTGTAGAGAGAGAGATATGCGTGTGTACACAGGACAAGCACAATGCAGGCAAACAAGCACAATGTATGCATGAAAATTTGACAATAATAGATCACAGTTCAAAACAGAGGAGTGTCAACATTTTCTCTCAAGTCAATAAAACATGCCATCACAATATGTGTTAGTATATGCATCATAATGAGCATCGGTATATTCTTGTGTATGTGTGTATCTGAGTGTATGTGTGTATGTATATGTGCTTCTCTTATGTGTGTCTGCATGTGCGAGTGTATGTGTATGCATATGTATCTGTATGCATGGGAGAGTGTATGTGTATGCATATGTATTTGTATGCCTATGTGTATGCATGTGTGTATGCATATATGCATGTGTGTATGTATATGTGTGTGTATCTACATGTGTGTATGTATATGTGTGTATCTATGCATGCATATACATATTATGCATGAGTGTGTATGTATGCATGTTAGTGTGTGTATATGTGTGTGTCTATGTGTGTATGTGTGAAAACGTTTGTGTATGTGTGTATGTATATGTGTGTATGCATGTGAGAGTGTATGTGTGTGCATATGTGTATGTATGTGTATGTACGTGTGTGTACGCATGTGTGTGTATGTGTATGCATGTGAGAGTGTATGTGTATGCATATGTGTATGTATGTATTTATGCATATGTGTATGCATGTGTGTGTGTATATGTATGTATGTATATGCATGTGTGTATCTATGCATGAATACACATGAGTATGTATGTGTGTGTATGTATCTCTTTCGCTCTTCTCTCTCTCTCTCTATCTTTCTCTCTCTCTCCCTTTCATGTCTCTCTCTCTTTATCTCTCTTTCTTTCTTAAGAGAACAAAACAATCACTTACATCGATGTAATTGTTCGGATCACTCTCTTCAAAGCACAAGTGACATCCTCTCTTGTCAAATTACAAAAAATCGATGCTAAAAAGCTCTTGCAAAACAAAAGAAAAAAAAAATTAGAAAAGAGAAAACATAGAGAAAGAGATATGGTGGAAGAGTGCACGTATCACTTACCAAGATGAGAGATAGAGAGGTGTGTGTGTGTGTAGAGATAGAGATATGTGTGTGTGCACAGGACGAGCACAATGTAGGTGGACAAGCACAATATACACATGCAAATTTGACAATAATAGATCACAATTCAAAAAAGAGGGGTGTCAACATTTTGCTCTTGGGTCATTAAAACATGCCATTACTATATGTTCTGGTATACACATCATAATGAGCATCGGTATATTCTTGTGTATGTGTGTATGTATATGTGCTTCTCTTATGTGTGTATGCATGTGGGAGTGTATCTATATGCATATAATGTATGTGTATGCATGTGAGAGTGTATGTGTATACATATGTATGTGTATGCCTATGTGTATGCATGTGTCTACACATATGTGCATGTGTGTATGCATATGTGTGTGTATGTACATGTGTGTATGTATATGTGTGAATCTATGTATGCATATACATGATTATGCATGATTGTGTATGTATGTGTGTTACTGTGTGTGCATATGTGTGCTTCTATGTGTGTATGTGTGAAAACATGTGTGTATGAATATGTGTGTATGTGTGTATGTTTATGTGTGTCTATATGTGTGTATGCATGTGAGAGTGTATGTGTGTGCATGTGTATGTATGTGTGTATGCATGTGTGTGTATGTGTATGCATGTGAGAGTGTATGTGTATGCATATGTGTATGTAAGTGTGTATGAATGTGTGTGTATGTATGTGTGTGTATGTATATGTGTGTGTGTATGTATGCATATGCATCTGTATATGTATGCATGCATACACATAAGTATGTATGGGTGTGTATGTATCTCTCTCTCACTCGCTTCTCTCTCTCTATCTCTCTATCTTTCAATCTCTCTCTTTCATGTATCTCTCTCTATCTCTCTTTCTCTCTAAAAAGAACAAAACAATCACTTACATGGATGTAATTCTTTGGATCACTCTCTTCAAAGCACAAGTGACATCCTCTCTTGTCAAATTACAAAAAAATCCATGCCAAAAAGCTCTCGCAAAATAGAAGAAAAGAGAAATTAGAAAAGAGAAAACATAGAGAAAGAGAGATGGTGAAAGAGTGCATGCATCACTTACCAAGATGAGAGAGAGGTGTGTGTGTAGAGAGAGAGATATGCGTGTGCACAGGATGAGCACAATGCAGGTGGACAAGCACAATGTACGCATGCAACTTCGACAATAATAGATCACAATTCAAAATATAGGAGTGCCAACATTCTGCTCTTAGGTCATTAAAACATGTCATCACTATATGTGTTGGTATATGCATCATAATGAGCATTCGTATATTCTTGGGACCATCCATGCTTATACCGACACCTATAGGGATGCCTATACCGATGTGAATACCCACACATATACAGATGGCATGTTTTTTGGGTTCTTATATCGGAACCAACCTTTCAATGGTTATACCGACACCCACATGCCTTTTCGTATGACTAGCGTGGTCTTTCAAAACATTTCCAATGGTCATATCAATGTTGTGGCATGATCATCGGTATGGCTAGCATTGATATAGGGTTCATATTTTGTAGTGTACCCTCATATTTATCAAGGAGGGTGTATTTCTTCTCAGCTCAATGCATTTATGGTCCAGCATGGGAAAAGAAATGAAGGTATATTTCCATATAAAGCTCAATAGAAAAGACTTTTTGAGAGGAAAAATAGATATGTCATGAAAATGGCAAGGTGTGTGGTTAGAAGCTAGGCGTTATCACATAGCGTCTCGCTCAAGAGTGCTACAATAGACCCCCATTGAAGCATTGTAGTCTATCACTCCTTATGAGGACTTGCATGGCCACAAGCCATCTATGATTCATTTTCACGTTTTTTGGTTGTGTTGCATAGGGGATAGAGCGTGTGCAACAACATAGAAAATTGGGTGATAAGGTTTTGAAATTTCATTTTGTTGGGTACAACTATTAAAGCAAGGGTTAATGTTCATAATAGTCATTGACTAAAAGGATATTGATTAGTCAAGTTGCAGTGGTTGTAGAGGATGCAATTTAACCCCTTATTCCATGTACAAAGGAGACATTAGTTAGCTCAAAAGATGTGTATGACACCGTTTCCTTTGTTCACTAGTGAGCACTAAAGTGTTTCCAAGTGTGAAGAAATTTCTTAGGCTACAGAAGATTCCAATAAGCATACACATTATTTTATTTCTGATGTTGATGTGCATGATGCACATGTTGATGAGAGAGTTGAAGTTGAAGATTCTAACACTATGCTGAAATGTTTTTGTAGACTTTGAGAGATACAAAGTTACATGCACCTTTCCCATGTCATAAAAATTCGAGATACAATATTTCTTCTTTTGCTGCAATGGTTTCTCAAGTTTTTTTGATGACAATGAGCCTCTTTATTTCGACTAAGAACATAATGTAAAAAAATTTGATGCATGCAGAGGGAGAGGTGGAGGACTTTTGGAAACAAAAAAAACTTATGAAGATACACTAATTTCTACATATGTGCAACATGCATCATCATAAGCTTTCATTTAGATGCTCATAACTAAGAGAACACACTAGTCATATCTATACTATTTTTTATATGTATGAAGAGATAGAAAAGAATTACATATTATAACATCCACTCTTGCACAATGATAAGTATCAATATGAGGAGATCGACCTCGTAATTATCAATCCACGAAAACATGTGAATGGTCTGACGATCTGGAGCAATTAGAATGCACTAGTGCGTGAGTGAGAACCACACAAGCATGAACACACATACACACATGTGCACACAAAGCAAGAACAAAGACATGGAACAATGGAATCTTTGACTAGCCAAAAATACGATTAAAATGCCTTTTGATCACCTCAATTTCCAAAATCCTGACCTCAAAAAGGCCCTTTTCACTAGCTTTAGCCCTACCCAACCTAATATCCGACCTAGTTAAAAAAGAGGTTCCTATGCCTATATGGAGGCTCAAACCTGCTCAAAAAAATACAAAATTTAATACATAGATACTTCTAGGACTCCTCAAGCTTGATGATTCCTCAGCTTGAACAAAATGGAGTTTGAAATATCAAAAATGATATTTATGAGGTTGGTGTAATGACAAAAGTCACTCTTGATTGAAAATAATTTTTGAAAATTTGATTGTTCGTATTCTTTTTTGGATCTACATGACTATTCTATCTTTTTTCTTCTTTTAATCCCTTTCTTTGGCCTTATTATCATTTGATACTCCTAACATTGACCCCTATCTAGTGTCTATCATCCCTGATAGACCTTTGTTGGGTAGGATGGTCAATGTAGTTTTGTATGACATATGTTCCGACATCATATTCTTGTAACCTGAGTCCCTTTTCTAGATCGAGTTTTAGACATTCCCAATTAATGTTGCTTGAAATTTGAGGGTGGGGTTTTCTATAAAATTCCAAGTACATTGCTTGCTTAGAGGTAAATAGCTGAAGTAGATGAGTGGGTTTTGATTGGAACACCTCAGAATGGTAATCCTAGAAGCCTCCTATGAACATGTCTTCAAAGGTTTGCTTATAAAAGCTGAGAGGTACCTAATTTTGGCATGCCAGACATAGATAATGTAGATACTTGTATTAGAATTCATTTCATAGATTAAATCATAGTTACCATTCACAAATCAGGGGCAATGAGATGTTTGGTGGCCTGACATTCTTGAATGGTTTGAATATGATCTCCATCATGTCAAGAATCTTTAACAACATTTGAGCGGCTACATCTGGCATGGAATTGAGATGAGGTATCCAAAGGCCTATCGTGGCCATCATATATGATATAGAGGATGGTTCCTACGGTGGTTCTAGGTATGGTTAGTTGATCTTGTCAACACAGCAAGCATTTTTTCGTACCTTGATAGGGAATTCCTTTCATGTTTTGTGCATGGTAACCAATCCCTAGCATGGATTGTAAATATTATGCAATGGAACATTGTTCCATGATCATAGAATTTTTGGATATGTATCTAATATATTCTTCTACCAATTTGATTGGAAAATGGTGTCCTTGCATGCGACAGGTGATAAGTTGTCTGGCTAGAATTGTATGGCAAATGATGGGTTTTTAGCTATGATGCATTTAATCTCAGCATTGTAGTCTACCAAAATAACACATTATAGTCCATATTGTATTTGGGAGGCGGGTATGAGATGGCAATGTGCTAGGTTCTAGAGATATTCAGATTTGAGCATAATCTCTTCCCTTATATGCATAGCGGTGATCTCAATGGCTATGCGATCTTTTGGTATACATCCTTTCACTACGGCGCGATTGAGCCATGGTGGCTTTGGTGCTTCAAAAGTTTCATGCCCTTCCTCATTGATTCTACCACCAAGAACATTACCGGGTTCATATTCTTCTTTGAAATTCTATTCCACAAGAAGATTTACTAGTTCCTCCCCTTCTCATGCCTTAGCGGGTGATAGAGGTCATTCGTATTGGAGTAACTTGGTTTACAGCTCTACTATTTTTTGCTGTAATGTTATTATTATAGCTAAGTAAGAGACTAACAGAAGTTTTGACTGTACTGTACTCACGAGGGTTGTAGGTGTCGAGTCCTTTTGTTGTTGTAGTTTTGCTAGCTCTTTAGAAAATTTTCCATGCACCTCTAATAATTTGGCATAATCTTTGAGGATAAGGTGAGCCTTTTGATGGGGAGTGGCTTGGAGTTTTGATGGTTGCATGGTTGCACCTGGTGTATTCTCTATGTCACTACTAAATTCTCTTCATTTTGTAGCTATAATTGTCGATTCTCTTCTCGAGTAAGAGCTAGATGTCTTCGTAATAAGGCCATGTTGCACAAAAGTTTGGAGTTACATTCCATTTGCATGCAAAGATGACCTTTCACAATTTTATAGCTTCTTGGTATAGTTCCTTCATCTTTGCTTCCAGTTGGCCATGAGCTTCCTATAAGGTATGATATTAATCTTGTAGGCATTGGCTATCAGCTTCCGGTGTTGCAATACATTTTTGTAATTGCATAGAGTGAGCTTACAGCATGTTGTTGCATGACTCGAGTCTCTGATATTCCATCTTGAGTTTTGTTGTACACTAAATCATGGAGATTAACGCATTATCTACACTGCTCGATTCAATGTGTACATTTGTTCATGCAAGGGGAGGGAAGTTTGGAAGGGGAATTGTGAACATAGTGTCTAATGACAAAGTGACTGAAAGTAAATTTGGTGGAAGGAGAATGGGAGATGGTGGGAGAGTGGGGGGAGAAGGAGGTGCTATTGGTCATGATATGTCCATGTGATCAGGCAAGGGAGTGCATTCGATGTCTACCATATACATGGGGATGATATGTGGTATGGTTCTGTTGGCTATGAATATTTGTGATGTGGATGTTGATAGTGGAAAGGAAAAATGGGTTTTAGTGTGGGGTTAAAAGAGGTTTGACAAATAGGCAAAAAATGGGAAGATAACTGGTGGGAAAGAGGTTGAAGGGAAAATTGTAGTTAAAGGAACTTGAGTGATAGGAAATCCCATGAAACTAGATCATACATCCCATGGAAATCTGAAGAAACTCGGTATCCAATAGCGATGTAGAAGGGTGAACCTATTGAGTGGGTGGTAGTATGATACAATGGATTTTCAAAGGAAGAGAATAGGGATGAAATAGAAGTTGGGCTACTAAGGTTAAGATGTGTAGATGCAAAGTAGTAGTAGGTAGGAGAACTACACCTTCGGTCCTAGGGTGTGATGGTGGAGGTGTATGAAAGATGGGTTTGGATGCCTCTTCGCAGATGATAGTTTCTTGAGTGCTAAGATTTCTTAGTGGGGATCTCTAGGGACTTGGTATAGCATTGTTAGTTGCTTGAGAGGTCATCTCTCCTTGCATTTCTGATATTGTGATAGTAGTCATGTTGATCCTTTCAGGTACAATCATTAAAATCATCATCCTTCTAGAGATAGTGATGGGGATTTTAATATTTGTCTCTGGCCTTTGTCGAGTATGTAGTCTGCATGGGTCATACATTGCACATGGTCTTTCCAACATGTTATATATGGCCTCCACCACTCCAAATGTCTTTGTGAGGATTTGCAAGGACTCAATGAGCTAAGGATCTACACCTACCTCTGCGAAGAGTTCGTTCATAAGTACTGTGATAATATTTTCATAAACTAATCTTTGAGATTGAACACTATCCATAGTTTGATGCAATCGATAGATTTGTGTGGTGTAGGTAGAGCTCGGGTGGCTACTTCTTCCTCTTCACGTTTAGGACACTCTAGTTGTTGAGAAAGTGTTCTTTTTTGGTCTTCCATCCAATGTACAAGTCAATTGGAACATGTACCAATTGGATGCCAAGAATGCTTTCTTGAATGGATGGATTTCAGAGGAAGTATATATGTCACAACCTCCTAGCTATGAAGACCCTAAGAAGCTAACATATGTTTGCAAATTGAATGGCTTTATATGGATTGAAACAGACACCTAGGGCATGGAATTACAGGTTAACTACATACCTCCAAGATCAAAGTTTTGTCATGAGCAAGGCAGATACTTCTCTATTCATCAAGAGAAGTAATTCAGAGGTAATATACCTTTGTATTTATGTTGATGACATCATACCTACAGGTAATGATGTTAATAGAATCAGACAAATCAAAAGCCAGATGATGAAGGAGTTCAAGATCAATGATCTTGGTCTACTAAAGTATTTTCTTGGACTTGCGTTAGTCTTTACTAACTCAGGGATATACATTACTCAGAAAAAATACATACCAAATATGTTGAAGAAGATTCAGTTGTAGATGCCAAAGTTGCAAGTACTCCAATGGAGGTAAACCTAAAACTAAGTGCACATGAAGGTGATGAAGTTAGGTAGCTTGAACTATGCTACCTTAACAAGGACAGACATTGCATATGGAGTTAGTGTGCTAAGTCAGTTTATGCACAAGCCAAGGATACCTCACTTAGAGGTTGCCAAGAGAATCTTGAAGTATCTCAAGGGTACACAAAATCATGGTTTGTATTTTCCTTACACTTCAGACATTGATATCAAGATCTATTCAGATGCAGATGATAGGAGGAGCACTTCTAGATACATTTCATTTGCAGGTGATAAGCCAATATCATGGTCTTCAAAGAAGCAGCCTACTGTTGCTTTATCCTCTACAGAAGGAGAGTATAGAGGATTGGCTAATGCCACACAAGAAGCCATATGGATCAAGCTACTATATATTGAAAATTGGGTTTATATACTAGGTCACCAATAATCTTTAGAGATAATACAAGTTCACTTCACCTTGCAACTAATCCCATCTATCATGCTAGGACCAAGCATATAGAGGTCCATTACCATTATGTGAGAGAGAAGTTGTTAAGCAAGGGCATTCAACTAATCTATGTATCAACCAACATGTAGTGTGCAGATTTGTTGACTAAAGCTTTGGATGGAACCAAAGTTTGCAAGTTCAACGCAATGATTGGATTGCAGGATATACATGAAGATTGAAGATGAAGACCAAGCCAAAATGTTTGGCTTGAGGGGGAGATGTTGGTGCAAGTTACAAGCCTACACATTTGGCTTGATGGATACATTGAAGTCCATACACATATGGAGAAGCATAGGAACTATTGCTAGTGGTTAATTACCACTTTACCTCATTGTAAAAGTCATATTTGATTTGGAATCTTTGTAAACACCTACCAAATGGGATTCGTGAAAAAAGGTAGATTTGATTGATGGAATATCTCATACGATATAGGAGCTTGATCATAGGGAGCCAAGAGTTTGAATTTGAATTCAAATTCTTACTCAATCACTATAAAAGTGAACATGAAAAAGTCACGGTTAAGACTCATCATTCCCGAGCTCATTACTGTCAATTCTGAGTGTTTGTGAGGCCTACACTCTAGCCCACACCTATCTACACCATTAGGCAATGATCTTCATGCCAATGGATTTGTATACAAGTGTTCATTAATACATATATCTTCATTAGTCATTTCTGAGTTCTCTCTCATACTACTTGAAAGTCTGTCAACTTGTAGAGTTCATATCTTAGTCATTTCTTCACCAAATTCAAAGATCTAAAGCTTGTTGCATTCAGCTCAAAGTTATCTACAGGCTATCAAAATTTGAAGAGATTCTATTCAGCCATTTCAGAGAAAGCTTGGGGTGATCACTGGTCATTGTCTGCAACAGTCCTAAAAAATCGGGGGTAAAGATTTACTTTCTAAGTTGATTTCTCTTAGCGTAGTTTATCTTTTTACATCATTCCACTTGGAATAGTTATCTTGCTAAGCTATTTAATAACCCTAAAAGGAGTTTTTCCAATTCTTACTGTGCTGGTCATAGTGAGCAAAAGATCTAGCAGGTATCAATACATAAATAGAAGGTTTTCTTGAGATTTTTGAGTGTGAAAGTTATCTGTTTTGATTCAATCATTACACACATCATTTCCAAAGTACATAGGCCATTTATGGTGTCATTGGAAAGCTAAGGAGGTCCACTTATCAAGTCTGAAGCATTAGGGGGCTGATACAAAGCAGGTTTTGGCAGTACCTACTCATTCTCTTGGAGTGTCCATCCATCTTTCCCAACAAAGAGAAATAGATCCTTGAAGCTCGGATACCAATGTTATGGTTTCTACACCACAAAAAAATGCTACTCAGAAAGAGATTAGCTTAGGAGCGTACATTTCCTAAAAAAAAACCACCTTCCAAACCCTGAAGGGGTGAGGGATGCACCTCTGCATTCAACCAACTCCACCCATATATATAAGCCAAGCCTAAGGGGTGAAATGTGAGGAGAGCTTTCCAAGTGTCCTCCTCACATGGATACTAATCCATGAGCTTCTAGCCTTGGAAATCACATGACTCTCACATGGATTCTAAAAGAATCTCTCCCAAGGTTGAGGGATCCACCTCTGCATCCAACCAAATCCACCCATATATATAACTCAAGCCTAAAGGGTGAATGTGAGGAGAGTTTTCCAAGTGTCCTCCTCACATGGATACTAATCCAAGAGCTTCTAGCCTTCGAAATCACATGACTCTCATATGGATTCTAAAAGAATCTTTCGCAAGCTTGTATGCACAATTCTCAAGGCTTTAGAGGCCTCCCCAAGAGGTAAATACCATACCCTAAGGAAATATTCATGCCTAGGGTCGGAACCATTCAATTGGGAGTAAATGAATCTGAATAGCTCAAGGGTTCAAACCATACTTTTGGAGACACTTTCCCAAGGGTTTCCCAAAAAACTCAAAGGTTCCTCCAAGTGGCTTTGGACCTTCAAACCCATGTCTTTGGACACTTTAACCCATAACTATACAACACGAGGGTTTGGATATTCCTTGAGTTAAGATAGAGTGAACATGCATATAGTATGTAAACCGATGCCATCCTTATATCAAATGCATGATGAAATACCAACTATGTTGGATAAAGGGAAACTATATGAGCACACGTGAATGTGTTAGAGGATCTCTTGCATGTGGGATTATATCCATGCATGTGAATAGTTGGATTGCACAATAATGGTGGCTTCTCCATTTGTAGAGACACCTGAGACATCGAGACGAGAGAGAGAGAGAGAGAGAGAGAGAGAGAGAGAGTGAGAGAGAGAGAGAGATGATAAGGCCCTTGTGGTGAGCCATTCAACATGTTCATACCTTTCATTAGGCTTGTTTCATTTTTACATATACATTGCCATGTCATCAAATCTCCCTCTCAAACTCAAAATGAGCTTGAAAAAAAATAAAATACATATGTATGTCGATACAAATGAAATCAACATTAAATGAAATCTAAATACAAATTGAAGTTTTTTAACTCCTAATGCTTCTTTAAAGTAGATGAGCTTGTCTTTCGGAAGAGCTTTGGTGAAGATATCTGCCACTTGTTCTCTAGTGTTGATGTGAATCAGCTCCACTTCTCCCTTGGTGACCTTCTCACGAACAAAGTGATAATGAACTTCGATGTGCTTCGATCTTGCATGATAAACTAGATTCTTTGATAGCATAATGCGGCTCACATTGTCACAATAGATGCCACCTTTTCCTCAATGTAGAAACCCATGTCTTCAAGTAGGTACTTAATCCAGGTTGCTTCACAAAGGGCTTGTGTAATGCCTCTATATTCAGCTTTGGTACTTGACAAAGACACAATTGGTTGCTTCTTGTTACTCCATGAAATGGTTGCACTTCCAACTGAGAATGAAAATCAACTCGTTGACCTTCGATCCATGACATTTTTTGCCCAATCCGCATCCGTGTATGCATATATACATGGCTGAGCTTTTCTCTCATAAAACAAACCAAAATTACATGTTCCTTTCACATATGGAAATATGTCTTTCACTACATCCAAGTGCACTCTAGATGGTTTATGCATAAACTGACACACCAAACCAACTAGAAAACTCAAATCCACTCTTGTCTTTGTTACATAAATCAGACTTCCAACCATTTTTCTATACACATTGGCATCATGCAAGTACTTCCCATCATCCATAATCTTAGCATTAGCATCAAGTGGCATATCAACAGGTTTGCAAGCACTCATACCAAATCTCTCAAGCATTTCCAGAATATAATTGTGTTGTATCATCCAAATTCCCTCTTGCATTGAACTTACTTCGATTCCCAAAAAGTATTTCAGCTCTCCGAAATATAATATCAAAACTTCATATTTTGCTTTTTCAAAGAATTAGCCTTCGATTGCATAAATTTCAGATCTAATAACTTCTTAGTGAATCATTCACACCATGCTCTTGGTGCTTGTTTCAATCTATAATGCGCTTTCTTTAACTTACATAGTTAGGATATTTTGGATGGACATAATCTTCTGGTTGGTGCATAAAGAGTTCCTCATGCAATTTGCCATTCAAGAATGCATTTTGAGCATCCATTTGATACAATCTCCAATTGTTCATAGCAACCGGTGCAATCCCGCTTCTCACTGTTGTCATTTTTACCACTATACTTGTGCATATCCTTTTGCAACTAAGCCCGCTTTAAATCTTTCCATTGAACCATCACTTTTGCACTTCACTTTGTACACCCATTTTCATTCAATGTCTTTCTTGTTCAGTGGCAATTTCATTAATTCCCATGTATCATTCTTTTTCAATGCATTCATCTCATCATCCATTGCTTTGTTCCAATCTTCATCTTCTGACGCATCATGAAATTTCTATGGTTCCTCATGCTTGATTCTCTCTGTCATGTGACTTATTGTATAGATTTAGTGTATCCATAGGCTGACTAGTCTCATAGATCGTCTCACAGGTGTTTCTTCATCTGATCTTGAACATGTCTCTCTCCTTGCATGTGGACGAACATATTTCTCCTTCTTATTTTTCAACATGCCATGTGTAACTATCTCATCATCAGTATCTGAATGAGACATATACTCTCTCATCTTCTCTTTTCCTTTCTCCTTTCTCCATGCATAATCTTTTGCATTTTCACTCCATGACATTTTCAGGCATAGGAAACTCATATGAACCATAATCTTGACTTTCTTCATGATCAAAATGTCTACGACTTGTTTCTAGCTTATCATGAATCTTATGCATAGAATCATCCATACCATTCTCTATCACAACCATGTCTTTGGGTGCATACCATGATGCATTCTCATCAAATATAACGTCTCTGCTCACTATATTCTTTTGTAATAGGGTTATAGCTTTTATATCCTTTCTTCTCTTCTGAGTATCCAACAAACATGCACTTTTCCGATCTGATCCCAAACTTGTGTCTCAACTCACTAGGCACGTACGCATAAGAAATACTCCCAAAAACTTCTAGATAGCTCACATTTGGCTTATGCTTCCATAATCTCTCAAAAGGAGTCAAATCATGAACCATTCCTATTGGAGCTCTATATATGACATTTATAGCCGTATGATAAGCTTTTGCCCAAAATATATATGGCATGCTCTTTTCATTTAACATGGCTTTAACAACTTCTTAAATCACACGATTCTTGGGTTCGGCAACACCATTTTGTTGTCGTGTATATCGACAAGACAATTGCCTTTTGATTCCATGATCACTAAGATATTGATCAAATTCCCTTGAGATATATTCTCCCCTTGAATCTAATTGTAAGCATTTTATATACATGCCAATTGCTTTACAACCATGTTCTTGAATTTCACAAAGCATTCAAGGACTTCACATTTATGCTTCAAAAAATATATCCATGTGTATCGGCTATAATCGTCAATGAATATCAAAAAGTATAGCAAGCCACCAATCGATTTTGTCCTAGTAGGTCCAACTACATCACTATGCATCAGCTCTAGAGGTCTCTTTCTATGCATTTCTCTTCTTGGAAACTTCATATGTTGATGTTTTCCAAATACGCATGCTTCAAAAACTCTCTCAAAATTTAAATGACCAAACCTTGGTAATCCACATACTAATGTTTTCTTTTCCATAGACTTCAATTTCCTCAGATTGATATGACCAATCAGTTTATGCCATAATTTAGATATATCTGAGTGTTCATTGTTCTTGGCATACATATTCTTATAAAGATATGTGCCCATATCAAACATGAACAATCTACCCATCTTCTTTTCATGACCAAGTAATTTCTCTCTTTTTCCATACTTGAAATCATGTATAAAACAACCATGTTTATTAAAAATTACTTCCATGTATTGATCTCCAAGCTGATCAACTGAAACCAAATTCTTTGTAATGCTAGGCACGTGCAAAACATCACTTATTGTGTTTTGAACACCATTCTTTTGTACTAATGGTACATTTTCAACATCGTTAATCAAGTGTAAGGTATGATCACTAGTTGCCACATATTTGTTAGACTTCAAAGGCTCTTTTGACTCAAACCAATCTCTTATGCTCATCATGAAATTTGTGCAACCAGATTCTTTGTACCAATTCATATCATTTCCACGCTTAGACATGCTATTTAACACATGTTCCATTGCAAACATATTATCTTTTCCATAATCTCTATATGAGCTTTCAGCAGAGAAGTTTCCATGTGATGCATAACAACTTCTACCTCCTCCTCTTTGGCTATTCTACTTATGATAGCAATCTTTCTCAAAATGACCATATTTGCCACAATGGTAACAGTTTCCAGGTGCCTGTGATCTTCCTCTACCTCTTGAGTTTGATCTTAATCTACCTCTTGGAATATCCATTGTGTTTACATTGCTAGAAGTTGAACATCCACAACGAAAACCTCTTCCTCTATTTTGAAAGAATGCATGATCTCTTGAATTCCAACTTCCCGATGCATTCAAACCAAGTTTTACTTCTTTTTTCATGCAAAGGGTTACTAGCTTATCAACATTTGGGATAGTGCCTCTTACTAAGATATAAGTGTCTAAACTCTTGTATTGTGGTCCTAGATCGTTCAAGATAACTGATACCATATCGTGATCTTTGACCTTGCAATTTATGGAAGCTAAGTCATCAGTGATCTTTCTAATTTCACATAATCGGTTATGGATCTAGTACCTTACCATATGCTATGGAACTTTTGCTTTAAGTGAATTTTTCTAGCTTTCATAGATGTGCCATTTATGGTATGAATTATGTGCCAAGCTTCCTTCAGTGTGCTTGGTTTCATAATATGTGGGATTAGGCTCTCAGAAATACATATCGAAATCCAATGGAGAACCTTTCTAGATTTTTCTATCCATGTTTTATATTCCTTTTACTCTTCTACGTTCGGATTATCTGGAAACTTAGGATACTTGTTCTCTCCATTCACTAATCCCCGTAGACCTTCTCACCATCATAAAATTTTCCATCGTATATGATCATATGTGGTAATTGTCTCTGTTCAGCTTATCACCCACTATTTGTTCAATGTTATCACTCATTCTTATGATTTAAGCACCTCTCTATGCAATGGCAATCTTATGGCGAGACCTATAAAAAATTCCATAGCATTTTGGCTGTAATCTCAATGGTTTTTCTCTTGTTTTAAACACTCCCTGCATCCTTATGCACTTATATGCTGTTTTGTACATATCGGAAAATTTTGAGCAGAGTCTCCTTTATCCAAAGTGTATATGAGCCAAATCAACTATAGTGAATCCACTGCGACAGCCAAACTCTGGGTAAAAGCATAACTAACAACACATAACATAAGCAAATATTCTCCGATGGGAGGCCACAAAATCATACATCTATCCCATGATCAGTACACAAGGTCTTTGGACTGTCTTCTCTTTGGCCTTACACCTATGTCACCAAGGTATCTCCATGAGACGAGAATACCCTAGTTAAAAACCTCACCACGTCCCTTCGTTATGTTTAAATCAATGATTTTTAGTAGGGTAATATAATTTCACAAGGTGCCTCATTTGTCCATATTAAGGACCCGCAAAATGCATACATTCGTCTCACAACGTGTGAGTATTTTCCATTCAAGGACTCACAAGAGTATATATACCTTGCCTACCACATGCAATCAAAATGAAAACAAAATCCAAATGTGTACGTGAGTAGTGTAACACTTCTTGTATACTGTGTTCAACGGCCAATGAAAATAACTCTCGCTGGTTGCAATGTGTTAAGGAAGTTGCAGATATGGCCTCAGTACCCAATGAAGGTAAATGCTATTAATTTTGGCAGAATTAGTGCTTGTACATCGATTTTGGAATCCCACACAGATCTGTGTTCTCTGTTAAAACCCGTGATTCAACTTGTAATGTGGCCAAATCTAAAAGTTTGAAGAAGGAGCGTTTAAAGTGATCAAGCACGCAGTTCTGATATGCTTCTTCGTCACTGACAACAAGCAATATATGCACCAAGCTTCTGTCCTTCGTTTCTTCACAATAAGTACTAATCATTGCGAAACTCAAAATTTTGTACCGTAGTCTTTTTTTTCATGTAATCACCGTTAGTTTTGCTATTACCTGAGTGATTCTCTAACTTCATCATCGCTCAGAATTTTGATGCTTCATCCTCTTCTACCAGCGAAGGGTTTGACTAGCCATGCTCTGATACCACTCTGTTGGATTGCGCAAATATGGCGGCTTCTCCATTGGCAGAGACACGGGACACTGAGACAATGGAGAGAGATACGACAAGGCCCACATGGTGAGCCGTTCAGCACGTGCATATCTTTCATTAGTTTTGTTTCATTTTTACATATACATTGCCACGTCATCATGAAGGAGTGGGATACAGAAAGTTAAAACATGGATATCTTAAGAATATGTACAACCCAAACTTTACCGAGATTTCGCTATGGTATAATGACCTCAAAAACATCATATCTTCTTTTCCTTTTTTTGAAACATGTGCATCTTATTTAGGAAGGGGCATGATCATGAATTCTAGACCATGATAACCAGCCCCAAAAAGTCAAGGAGATCAACATGGCGGAGGTGTACCATTTTTCTCATTAGTTCAAAGCGCAATTCGTGGTGACTTGGATTTATGTGAAGTTCTAGGAAGCGGACATAGAGGCGAAAGCAGACAGTAGAGAGCTTCAGACATGCTTGATTAACCCACGAAGTACGGGCAAGACACATCCACGATCCAATCTTTTATCAGAAAGTGAACTTCTATTTGATGCATCATTTAGCTCTTGTGGATGTACATCTGCATGCGTCCATTGTGCAATCAATCAGTCCGCCTTCCTTCGTTCGAGCATAGGGCGTGAGAGAGACAGAAAGAATGAAAAGAAGAAACTCTTTTCCAGTTTTTCTGTTGGTCGCATGCTTAGGGACCTATGGTTGCTTGCGCGAATAATGCAGACTGGAGTCCATCATTCAATGACGTCCGTGCTCGTTTGTCCGACAAACAGAAGTCACGTTATACCATCAGTTACTCACAAGCACGAACGAAAGTGATGTTCTAGTCACAATACATTTACACCTGTTTTGGATTTGCGGTCAGCTCTCCAAGAGTCCGTGTGTGTGGCTATGGACAGAAAGACAAAATGTACAATCTCTCTCAGTCTGCTTCATTTATCGTCAGCTCTGCGAGTTTGCCACTTGAGAGAGACACATGTTGGCGTAATAAACTAATGAAAACAGACAAAAATCAACAATCCTAAGAAAATATGTCGAGCGTGGAAAATTGACAAACACGCATAACCCTTAATGTAAATGTGCAACACCGATTATGTAATAACCTTTCTTCGAGCAAGATAGATTGAACGCGAATCTTACTCTACTGTGTGCTGTCTTCTTCATCTATGTGTTAAACTGCTCTGGATTATCCGTGTTCACATGGTACAAAGGTAGAGTGCTGCAAAGTAGAGGCCCCCTACACTTCATATCAGCTTGATACCTGTTCATTCTGACGAAATGATCCACAGTTCTCGTCAGTCATGGTTCTTCACGTTTCTTCTTCTTCTACTTTTCTTCTTTTTCTGCTTCTTCTTCTTCTTCTAAATAATATCAAATTGAAAACCAATACCTGTTTTTATTGCTTTCCATGAAGTCTCAAGCTTAAGACGATTATAAACAAAGCAGGCACCCTTTGCGTCGTTGATGGGTCAGAACCCATTTGAGTCACTACCACTGTTGCAGGACAGGTACCTACGCCAGAAGCTCAAATTGATGAATAGAAAAAGAAAGATCTTTAATCGCGCACAGAGATCCTTCTTTATCTTGGCGATGAATAGATACAACGAGTTCGGCAGACAACAACAGCCCATTAAATGTGGGAGCTTTTGAAGCAGCAGTATCAAAGGACAAATGTGGTTTCGCGTGTGTTGATTGCATAGTTCGTCAGTATAAAGCTCACCCTTTTGCTCATGGTCTCTCTCAAGCACCTACTATTGATATCCTACAACCCGTCTCGTCCGTCCTTGGCCTACCTACCTTCAAAAAGCTTTTGGGCATGCTTGCTAGGAATCATATGGAGACTCATCACGTGGATGTTGAAACTTCATTCTCTAATAACTGCCTCAAAGAGCATATTTATATGGCTCAACCACCACATTTTTCTCATTCACTACATATTGATCTTGTTTGCTATCTATGATGATATATTTATGGTCTCAAACAATCTCCCTGACAATGGAAGGCCCGATTCAATAGCTTTATTCTGTAGGCTAGTTTCCATCATTGTATTCTTTGTCTATACTTGTATGTGGGATGATTTTTTCTTCATGCCCTTGTCCCTCAAGACCATTCAGTCAATTAAAAAGGAATTCCCAATGATTGATGGAGTGGTACTCCCTTATATTCTCAGTATTTGAATTTTATACAATAGACGACACTCTTTAATACTTGAATAGTCATGATTGATTAATTCTATCTTGGTAAATTTTGATGTCAGAATCAATCACTTTCTCAAACCCCTCTTCCTATTCAGTTTTGAGAACTATACTAACCTTCAAAATCTCAACCTACAAGGTGGCCTCCCACTATAGCGTGACATACATATAGGTGCATTGCCAGAATTAAGTTTTTCTGCATGACTCTTATCATGATTAATGGATGAGCGAAAGTGATTGCGTCATGAATATGCCAAGTGATTACTTCATTAGAATGCAAGGACTAAATCCATGAAAATTTCCTGTCGTAATGATGAGGATCCAGATCATTCAACATTTAAATTTAGGGATGTTGATTGTCTTTAGATCTGCTCATCTGTACAAGGATATGGTTTAACCTAAGTAGGTGGGTACTATCTCTTGGATAAGCAATGATGACCTACTGTAGTTGGTTCAGCTTGTGAGTTGAATAAGGGTGGCGTTGATGCAGCCAAAGAAGCTATTGGTATCCGTAATCTTTTACGCAAATTGGAATTCAACATACAATTACCTCACATTATCGATTTTGAAAGTATGTCAACTATACATACATCGAAGAAGCCCAAACAATTTGAAAAATTGAAGAACCTGATCTATGTGAACACAAATGAAAATGTTGCAGATTTTGTTTCGAAGATATTGCAGATAGATAAGCTTTATAAAATTATAAATGCTGCTTTTTTATTGGAATGCAAATGTGATTTATTGGAATGCAAATGTGATTTATAAATGCTGCCTTATTTCATTTTAGTACTTTCCAATATCAAATTAGCAATTAAACTGCTAATCGTAGTGGCTTCAAAAACTCGACCATCAAGACACTTTAACTTCCCTATCATTACTAAGTAATAGTAGTAAATTCATTAAGAACATCAAATGTATTAATACTGCGGGAAAAACTTATGGAGAAGGTCCTTCCAAGGTGATTTGGATCCATCAATGTCTTCAAGTAATCTAGATATCCATCCAAGATCATCTTCAAATCCCATATTAGAATGGAACAAATGCAGTTACCTGACTGTATGATAAGACCCATCAGCTACATGTTTTTGAATAAAAGATTCTTTCTTGTATCTTTTGCGACGTCTTGCATTGTGTGCAACAAACTATAGAGATGCGAGTACAAATGCATCATAGCATAGCATAACACGTTGCACTCAGATGTTAGGTATACATACACAACTACTACCCCATCGAGTCTCTAACATCTCTACTCTTCTAGGAGCTTAGAAATGATAGAGATTCCAATTTCTAAACTAGAATAGACGTTGTCATTTTCTTTAAAGATGTGTTAAATGATACGTGTCATCAGGGAAGACGTTCGTTATGAAATTTCAAACAATAGAGCTATAAATATAGACATTAAATATCCTATTTTTGTGGTTCACATATTTTGGCTCTATGCTCCGCAAGGATTGAGATGAAAGTGAGGTGTGCCTCTTGACCATTGTTCCACCAAAGATGGGAAGAAACAAGAGGATGCATTAGATATCATCAAGTTCAAAAGTTCATGAAGCTCTGAAACACATCCCCTCCCCCCCCCCCCCCCCCCCACTTAACAAATGACGAAATTTTGATGGAACAAGCATAATATTGTTGCCAAGATTCTTCATACAAATTCCACACTTCTATGGCCTCAAGCACCACACAATATTAAATGACCTTGCTCATGGTTGGTACTTCATGATTCGTTTTACTAAATTCATTCTATCCTCCAAGACCATCATGTGGAAAATGTCATATGGATATAAAATAATTCGAGCTTCGAGTAGTCAAGATTCAAATTTTCAACTTCAGTTTCAATTAAGCTTACTAGAAACTAGAATCCATTTAAATTCTAACTCATTGCCTATTGATGTAGCCTAGACAATACGTTGTAGACATAATATTGAACTAAATTTGTAACTCATTGCCAATTACTCCGTACTACACAATATATCATGTACAAAATACTAAAGTCCACATAGTATATACTCGAGTCTATATTACCATAGTACTTTTAATAATCATTGAAGTCATTTTACCCTTTGTATGAAAGCGAATTTGTACTCTTGTAAATATTATTATCTCGAAGTTTTCCCTTCAATATGAGCTTAAAGGGGAGGATCCCTTTTCCATGAGTTTTTTTTCGTTTTTCTTCTAATTCGTTTGTAAGAAATAGAAAATAAGGAATTAAAGTTTGCCAAATGGGGAAAATATAAGAGAAGGAACTATCTTCTTGAATTAATCCTCACTTTCTCTCTCTACTTGTATATAGAGATGCTATGAGAAACTATCTATGTGACAGAAAAGAGCACCCATAACAAAGAAGATACTACATATTGTAGAATTTCAAAAACTTAGTATTAACAACAAACACAAAAATGATGGCATTCTCCACCTATATGCTCTCAATTTAGAGCTTAAATGGTGAACTTGAAAACTCTAGGTAGGGAGCTTCAAGCTAGAGGTATGCTACCTATATTTGATGTCTTTGAGAGTGCAAAAGTCATGTATATATATAGGCTAATGGAGAGGTATGACCTTTCATGTTTGACTAGAAATGGGTGGTACAACATTGGTGGCCATCACCCATGTGAGCCTCATATGTATCTTAGATCAATTCAACCAACCTAACAAATATGAATGATTTGAAGGTTCAAAAAGGGAATATTCAATGGACCCCATAACTCACTTTAATTACAATATCTTAGATAACCTGATTTGAGATTGATCTAATGGAAAAGTTGGATTACCATCGATTGGGTAATGCACAATTGGCCCCTCATCACAATGGGGCCTCAACAAATGTCCATTACAGCATATAATAATGAGAAGTATACATTGGTCATATAATAATACTCCCCCATTAATCTTTACATATATTAGCACAATTTGCATTTGCTAGATAATATTTCGGTTCCAGAATGCAATCTTATAATACATCATAAACATAATGGAATTGTACTTTTATATGTTTGTTTGGAGCATGAAATACTAGGTTTTTTGCGATGGCCATTCAACTTTGATTATCACATTTAATGATAGTCACCATTTTCAATGGAAAGTGTACATTTGCAAGAATTGTCATTAATCAACATACCGCAAAAGAGGCAAACCAAGGTGCTTTGTAACTTAGTTCAGTGGACGAGATTGTACGAGTTGGTTGTTTCCTACTTACCCGCCAAAATATTCCTAAAACTAAGTGAAAAACATTAAGAAAGTGATCTCCTAAAACTTACCTCCATAAGTGTGCTAGGGGCTTTGCAGTTCATCATCCCAAAAGCTATAAGGATTTTTGTAGTATGATTATATTGTGATATGAAAATCCTATCATCCTTCTACCATACCCAATGCTATGGCAATAATGGATGAGCTCAAGCTCACATTGCTCAAGCTCATTGCTCAAGCTCACATGAGTTTTTTTTATGAAATCTTCATGATGACGTGTAGTGATCAAATCAACTACTTAAAGGATGACAATCATGACTTTGTGTTATGTCTTCTAGTCACATAAAAGTTTGCGTTGAAAGTACCTCTTTGAAAGCCTAGGATTTGAAAACAAAAATGATTTCATTGGTAGACATTTTCACATAGGGATGAGATCTACGAACTCTAGAGGAGCTTGACCTTGATTGCTACTATCTTTTGGAATTGCCTTCCTCTACTGCTTGCCTATCATGCAAGCTTAACATGGTTTGCGCAAATGTGAAAATGTAGGTAAATGTTCTACCATCCATTTTCGTTGAATACCTTTTAGAATGGAAAATCAATGATGCCAAAATCAACTTCTATCTTTTTCTTCTATAGCAGTAAGGACACTTAACTCATAAAATTTCTCTTTCCAAAATCCTTTTTCTAAAATATTACACGTTCCATCTAAAATCTCTACACCATTACTTTTGAAATGTACTTCAAATTCATGATCAATTATGGTACAAATGGATAATAAATTCCTTTTTAGTGCAAGAGTATACAAAACATCATAGATTTTTCTCTGAACAATAGTGGGAGCAATAAAGGAGAAGGTTGTCGTCCATCAAGATAGCTATTTGGCATCATTTCCAATTCCTAAACGTTTTAGACTATCTAATATCGAAGGCTCATCCACATGAGCTTAGGCATATCTACATAGATCCTCTATGGCAACCCAAAGTTCAAGTTCTATGTTATTTACCGATTCCCTATTGTAGATTTGAATGTACCATGTCTCTCCCCCACTTGCGTCTTCTTATAATCCTTAATTACATGACCTTTCTGCACTAGAAATAGCTTCCAATAAACTTATTCTTGTTTTTCTTCTTCTTTCAACTATTAAAAGAGTCTTTTCCCTTTGCATTTGTTGAAAATGTTGCTTCGCTTGAACCTTGCCATTCTTCAAGTATATTTCTTATTGTAGAAGTAGTGCAAAAAAATCTTCAAAGGTACAAGGGGTGTTTCTAACTAGAGTGTTAGGGGTAGCTAGGCACCAATTATATTATGCAATAATAACTCAAACACACCGGTGAGAAAATTTTCACGTGTTATTAGAACACCAACAATAGCTACTTGAACTTATAAATGTTTTGTTCTCTTGATGAAGTCTTCATCCTCCTCTGATCTAAAGTGCTTCTCATTTGCTAATTGAATATCAAGATTTGGAATTAGAGTGTGATTCTTGATCCCATATTTGTGAGCCAATATGCCCCAAGCTTCATGTGCCTTAGTGGTGTGTCGGACCAAACTAAGCACATACTCGATTGTACTCATAAAAATGGCACATAACCCATCATGTGTTTCACCTCCTCCAACATTGAAGATCTAAATTAGTTCCTTTCCCACTCAGAGATTTGATGGATCCTCCATTACAAGTGGCTCTAGATAAAGCCCCCTTGGCCCCATGACATTTACTAACTACTCGTATAGTTGCGAATTATAGAGATTTTCAACTTCTAAAGTGTGTATTTTTCACTATCAAGATTTCCTTTAGTGAATCTAGGTGGACGAATGTAATTTGGTAGAACAATAACATTAGGTTGGTGATGCTATTGAATGTGAGTATCAATATATTTCCATTGAACAATTTCAGTGAAGTGTTGTACTCATTCAAAAAGCATTTAATACAATTAAAGGTCACAAGGTTGAAAGCATGACATGAAGAGTGTGAAGGGACTTGATCATAATGGAGGATCGAAGTGTTGACAATTAACAATAAATTCTCGTTCGATATTCTGTGTCATTGCCGTGTCTTATCATTACAATTTGTTAATCATTCTTGTTAAGTTTTATTTGCGATCCTACTAGGGAGTGGTGACCACGAAGTATAGAGAAAGCAAGGATAGCATATGCCGATCCTACATTCAGGTATCGAATATCCAGAATACCATTAAGATAAAGTACCTATACGAGTACCCCCATATAGAGCAAGTTTTAGTGAAAGTTATGAAAAGAAGAAACGAACAAAAAGTGAAAGAAAGGATGGAGAAACTATCAAAAGATCAATGGAAATAAAAGAGGAGTTGATGTTTTAAGAAGAAAGCTATATAGGCTTAGAACGCGCTGTCGTGGGGTTAAAAAAAAAGGACGGTGCAAAAAAGAGCAAGAATAGAAATAAACTTTTAGGAGTATTGCTAGACTTATGAAAAGAAAGAGAAGAAACCCAATTCCTATATGAGCAACAAGGCTTTCAAACTCTCAAACGTCATTCGAACTCTCAAGATTCGGAGCTTGCTTTAAATAGAGTTCATGGGCAATTTTTGATGCAAGAAGTTTAGGGAGCACTTCAATACCTTAGGGAAGCTATTTTTGTGAATAGCTCCCACTTCAAGATTCCCAACGAGTCACGAAGTTCTTACGCTACTCATTGTTAATGTATTTTATGCTTTTTAGTTTATCATATGTTTCGCTCAACAGTTTAAGCTTCTCAAAGAAGTATATTCGAAACATCAGATAGACTTTGAAGGTATAAACCTCATAAAACGATTGAAATAAGTTGAGAACGTTGAGGTAAATTGAATAAGCAGGTCTCAACACATTAGACGAAACTATAACAACGACCAGAATCACCATTCATACATAACCAAGATTTGTTGTTATCCAAGATATCCTTCAAAGGTATTAGTAATAACCATTTCGATCAGTTCAGTGAATGAGAGGCCTTTAAAGACACAAGTTTAGTTCTCCAATAGAAATAGCGTACAGCTGCTCCATTCCTTTTCAAATTTCCCTCAGATAAAGCATTGATTCTTCCACGTCCCCCTTTCAGATATATGGATAATGAAAGATTTCACCATCACAGGTAATAAACGGACCGAAACTAGCTCTGACAGAAATTCCCCTTAATAGTCAAAGTATCATTCATTCAAAGCAATTCCCTGGTTTACTAGTACAGTCTCAAAATCGTAGAAACGAAAAAGCCTATTTAACAAGCGTAGAGCGTAGCAATCAATACGTTTACTGCAGAGACTTTCAGAATCGCCGTTTTCGTATGAAGTTCCTGGATGAACGCCATGGGAAACAAGAAAGTAGGCAAGAAACAGAACCATACATGATTCTGTCTTTTCTCCATCCATAGATGATTCCGTCAAAGGATAGATTCATGCCAAATCGAGAAGAATTCATTTCTCCTTTTAATGTATATGAAATGCATGTGAGGTGGATAGTGATGCTAAATATTTACAAAACATTGTGGCATTAGTCACATTCTCACAATCATCAAAAGATAAATCTCGCATTCTATCAATAGTTAATATCATCTTCACCTTACAAAATTAATAGTAGTTCTTACCAAACCAGCACTCCGTCCTCCACACTTTGAGGGGCAAAGCGTTAATAACGGAGCCGTCTTTCCTCTCAGGACTTCTCTTATGAGAACAAAATTTGTCTTCCTTTGTGCGTACAGTTCTCCAAACAGCGAGAATACACTTTCTCCGAATGTTTACATGGATTCTTTTGACAACTCCTCGGCTTCCATCGTCCAAAGCACCGTTCGACTTATTAGAGTAGAAATTATCGAGTCCGGAATAAGTTGAATTGCTGTCATCCGCATAGAGTTATTCAAGCCAACATAATTTTGATCTGCACTATTGAGCCAACCCCTATCATTGTGAGAATGAGCAGCTTTGTTATTATCAATAATCGGTCAAGCTGCATATTGATTGAACTAGCAACATCAGTATCTGAAACTGTGAGAAGCCATGGAACGCCCTCCCTTTTTATTCGAAATGGACAGCCGTACACAAAATAGCTTAGGGGAACTCTCTTCTAGGAATCTCTCCTTTGTGAACACCACTTATTCCGTTAATCTAAACTGCCAAACAGATTGCTGTGTATAGAACGATGTTTCATCCCTCCGTTCGCCATATCCCCAAATGATGCTTGCCCATAATAGTCACATACATGGTTAGTGATTGTCAAGTGCCCAGACTAAGGAGAATATTTTTTCATGATCCAAACACCGCTCTCCCTTCTGCCAAAGATTGCTCCCGCTCTTCTTTAAAAAAACAAATGCGAGCTTATTCCCTCCCGCGCACTTCACCCTCTCCTTTCCAGAAGCCAGGCCAGCAGACCTCTCTTGATCGAGGTCCCTCCTTTTCATGTTGGCTCTCGGATATGCTATCTAGGGAAACAAAATTTCCCCATCTTCCACGTTGACCCCCCCCCCCCCCCCCCCCCCCCGCAATGCCTTCTTTCGAAGGAGAAGAAGCCAGGATTCTGCCGCCCGAAATCTTCTTCCTTTTCTCCCACTTAAGACACATATTTCCTCCATATATAGCACATCATCATATGATTAAAATACTTACTTATTTACAGATATGCATGCACCCACTTACAAGTATGTGCACATTCCAGAACACACATGCTTCTTTTTATATATCTGAGCATACACGCATACTCATTGTTGTTTATGCAAATATTAAACGCTTAAACTTTCTTGTAAGCAACCAAACACATAGAAATGCTTAAACACATATATGCATGCTTGCATACAACTACAAATATCATCATTAATGTATATCCAGAAGTGGACACATGTATTCACAATTAGTACATACGTATACCTAATAACAACTATATATGAGTATATAAATAGTATACTTGAAGAAGCATTCTCATGTCCAATGCAAGCCGTTCTTACCTGATCTCTTTATATTAGGACATACAATTAGAAGATGGATACCACCTGAGTATCCTCTTGAAGACCTCTTCCATTTAATTTGGATATTACTTTCGATTTACCTGCAAAGTTAGCGGGAATTGATCCTCAGACTTATACCACTCAAAGTAGAGCTTATATGCTTTCTAAAAAGGAAAAAAACATTGCAAATCGGTTTGGGATGAAGTAGAAAAAATAATTACAAGATCACAGGGTTTGCAACGACCATCTAGAGAGATAGACTATGTAAAAGTGAAAGTTTTGCAAAATATGCAAAGAACAGCTAGTAGGGGGTGTGCTTAAGCAAGAAGGAAATGTGGGTACATATTTCTGTGACTCTGAGTCATAATACAACTCATTAGAGGCCTTAAAGGTCACATACTAACCTCTTTAACCAATGAAAAGCATATACATGTCAAAACATGGGGTCCAATCACATCAATAGGTCACCTAAATCTTCTCTAATCAACTTCTTTCCATTATAGAAATGATTTGATGCATCCAACGTGTGGAAATGTTCCTCCTTTGATTGTGGACGATGTGGAAGGTTCGATTTGGAGCATGTTCCCACACTATTGAGCTTGAAGTACAAAATTGTGAACAACGGTTATTATTAATCCTTGTTGTAGAGTTGTTTGATCATACTGTGGATATTTGGTGTTTCTCAAATGTGGGAGTACATAAGTATTGTGCACTACAAATTCACGATAGAATTCACTCTGACCCAGTTCTAGGCCTTGGCATTATATGCATAATAAGCTAATTCAAAAGTTGGCTCCAATTGTAGCTATAAAGGTGGATCAAAATCTCGCATGATAAGAGAGCCCGATTTGGAGATCATTTGGGAGGTATCTTTAGTGTTTAGTGAGATCCTTCTATAGCTCCATCACTACCCTCACATTGTGCAATTATAGATTTTCAACATCTTTGTAACTCTATGTGATTTTATACATATACATTGATCACATCTCTACTTCACTTCTCTCTCATGATCATCTTAGAAGAATGAATTTCTCAGAATTGGTTCTTAGTGCATACTTGATCTATTGATGTGACTTAAAGTGGTATAGATTCAGCACACTATCTGTATTGTTAGTACAAAATTTCATTGCCACTGCTTTACTCAATCTTGAGATATCTTTGAAACTTTACTCACTAGTCTGCATATTGTAGAAGCCCAAAAATATGGGCATGGTCATCCAACTTGCTAAGCATCATTGTCAGTGTACACTTGATCCTTTTTATTGAAATAACTTGTAAATGGTATCTATGTAAGTCAATTAGATACTCCCAAAAGGAATTTTATCAATTGCTAGAAGCTTGTAAGCACTGTTCATTTTACTAAGCATGTGTATGGACCAAAATAGCAAGTCTTAGCTCATAGTTGAATCTCGTGCTCATCTGTTTTGATCCATTGATTAGAGGATCATAATCCACAGCACTTATGTGATTATTTAAGGTCATTGTCAATCTGAGAGGTCTTCTTTACACCTCTCAACTTGTTCTTCGCTAGTGTGAAGTAGGGATTCATAGCAGGCACTTCATCTCCTTCAACAATATACGCAGGAGGGACCAGAGATATAAACTCGAAGAACTGCTTCTCTATCATGGAATGTGGAGTGATCAGAGGACTATCTCACATCCTGGTCTGCGACAAAAAACTCAAATAATTAGCATACAATAATAATGGAAATATAGAGAAAACATTGTATACAAAACAACATAGCAAAAAAAAAAACATATTAGAATATACAAGTGTTTGCTTCAAAAATCTTGTATTCTAGCATCCTCTTGGAGATCTCATGCACAATAGATATCTATCTCTCCATTGGAGAGTTCTAGATCTGTTGGTATGCTAGATCCTTCTTGATCATCATTCTGGTACAACATATTGTCTGTTACTTCATCGTGTATCTCATTTTCTTCAAAGACTTCTTGATCTTGGACAATGATCTCTTCCTCCTCTACTGCCGAATGAATGTGAGAGTCCACTATAGATGGAATTTCTTGTACATCTATGTTCTAACAAACCTTTCTAGTACGTGGGGAGACTTGTAAAACAAATAGTCACTCTAGTTCTTTTGAATTTTGCATAGAAATAACTTGTTTACAATGTTCTAGAAGTACAAATGTATCTCTTTTATCTTTCCATAGCTTTGTGGAGTCTACTTGAAGCAAAGCACTCTTATCCCACCTCATAGGTGTTTCTTCTAGAGGTGACTAACTTGAACCATTTCACATAAAAGACAAATTAATCAAACTTTCTAAAGAATAGCTTTGAGATATCTTGGATCACTCCACAATAATCAAGTTGGCCTTCTTGAGCATTTTCTTCTCTTTCATTAGCTCTATGTTTTTGTAAACGTTCACCATCACCCCACTATCAAAACTAGACCTGTTTTCATCGATTCGTGCGATTCAAAAGTGTTATCCATGAGACCATAGTGCACCGTATTTAGAGTACTCCCAATCACACCCCTTTGTGAGTTCCTCCTCTTCTTTAAAGATATCTTCACCTATTGCCTTTTCTTGCGAAACCACTATATCTAGCTATCTGCTCATTGAAAAGGGAGGAAGAGGTCGAAGACTTTCCAGAAGACGCAAAAATCAAGTGGAATGGTTCTTTCAAAACTACGCTCTTTTCTTTGTGTTTGTCTCCTTGGCAAGCTCATACCTCTCTAACCACTTTTGCATAGGCTAAGAGTAAATGATGAAAAATTTCATTGCCTTTTCTTTTCATTGCCATTTTCTTTGCATCCCTGTACCTTGAGGTTCATCGCATAAGAGACAAACATCTTCATCATCGTTCCATAAGCAAGGTATCTCTGGATCTGAGATGCATAGAAAGTCTGTTATGAATATAAGAGACTCTTGTATGAGCCATCCCTCTGCCATGCTGCCCTCTAGAAACTCCTACTATTGCAACTTCATCAACCACATGAACTAGTAAATGATGATGAATTATGAGAATACTTGTGGAAACGTATTTCTCCACCATACAGATAGCCTCTATAGCATTGAGTCTTGTACTCCTTTTTCTCTTTAGAGGAGATCCACTCTACCAAGGAACTGATTTTATAAATGGTTGTCTGCACATCCTCTATAAGACAATCTTTTAAAGCTATGGGGAGCACAAACATTAAAAACTTGCGCCAATCATGAGACTTGAGCCCTCTGAGATCATCATTTCATATGAAGGTTGTCTTTCGACACCTCATGGACCCAGTAGGTGTCTAAAACTCTGAAATCGTTCTTCCAAGTACTTTCTCTATGCTTTGCTCTCTTTCTTTCCGATCAAAGTATTCCAGAGGATTTCTCCCACATTCTTCAAAATATGCATCGGATCTACCAAATGATTGATCAATAACTCACTCCAATAAGGGATTTTGTGAAACATCAACAACCATTTCATACCAGTAATCGATATTTCTAAATCACATAGCTGCTTCCAATTCCTTTCTTTCATTTGATGTTGCACTTGTCGATTAATGGGCCTTTCACGTAAAACATGTATATTAGGAAAATATCTATGCTATCCTTCATAGGTAGTTTTTTGAAGTGCTTTGGAGTAGCATACTTCGAGTCGTGGTTCGCAAGGGAACAAGCATGGTAACCTGAAATCAATAAACCTAATTATTCACCATAACTGACCCAATCATGCATCATCCACATAAGTATACCTTGCACTCCCACGTCTCATCTTCTTATAGGTTGATACATGTTGCGCATAATAATCCCATCCCATAAAGTACACAGCTCTTCCACAAGTGGTGCAAGGTACACATCCATGTTTTTTACCTCATACTTACCTGGCACAATAAGAGCTAATAATAAATGACCCTTTTTTATGGTCAGCCATGGTGGGATGTTATAGTTCACCAAACATACAAGCCATGTGCTCCATGAAGAGCTTGGTAAACCAAATGGATCTACTCCATCCATAGCTAGGCCTAAACAAAATTTTTGAGACTCACTAGCAATCTCTAGCCACTTACTATCTATGTGTTTCCACGCATTATAGTCAATAGGTGCTCGCATTACACGATTTTTAGACCTACTCTTTACATGCCATGACATTAACTCAGCTATGGAGTTGCATCTCAACATACTCTTAATTCTTGAAATGATAGGAAAGTGGTGAAGAACCTTTGCGGGGACTACTTCACCCATAAGGTCTTCTCTAAACCTGTTCACTCCACACTTTTGATATATGCAGAGATGCTCATAATCATTCCAAAAGAGAATACCATTATTCGGACAAGTAGGAATCTTGGTGTACTCCATTCCAATGGATTTCAAAATTTTGTTTGCATCTCCACGTGTTGCAGGCATGTCATTACCATCTAGCTGAAATTGATCTTTAAGAAGCATGTAATAAGCAATTAGAGCGATGTTAGAAAATAAAGTTATTTTTATATAGCAATGAGATTTTATTTCAAATCCATTTACATGAACAATTCAGAGACACTACTATCTGACCATCCATAAATGGATTGAAGATTGAGCATCATGAGTGATGCACATAGTACAAATATATTTGCCCGAGTGTACAATGGTACATCAGGTAGTCTTTGCATGTTCTTGTATTCTTCATCGACTTCTAATAATGGAAATTATGTTGTGTCCATGGAACCTATGCCATATTCTCCACCATCATGATCTTTGTCCATCTCATAAAATGCTTCGAGCATTTCTTCGATGTGTTCATTCTGTGTAATGCTATCGGTACCTTGCACTTCTACCTCCCTCTTTGTTCTCTTCTGTTTCTCATGCAATATCATTTGGGTCCACCTACTCATGAGGTGGACCATGCAAATGGTAGTGTAGGTTTTGTAGTTGATTCTTATCAAAGGATCCATATTCTCTCATATGTGCAATACAAATCTGTTGTTTTAAATAAATTTAATACTTGCATTGAGTGCAAGGACATGGCATTCTCTCCTCTGGATCCAAAGATGCCATCTGATACCATGTAGACATGTTAGAACATTTCACTCTAAAAACCATATTTTTCTTATTAAACCTAAAGACCCTAATCCTAAAGATGTGTAATTAAAACATGAATATATTTATGTATTTCTTATATATATATTTAGTGTAATTAAACGATCATAAAGCCCCTGAAATCATTAAGATCTATTTTTTGTAAATTTAATTATATATTTATTTTTATTGTATGTATGTAAAAAACCAAAAAGCCTAATCCTAAAGACCTACACCAAAAATATGTATATATGTGTATGTATGTGTATGTGTATATGCATTATGTGTATATACATATGCAAAAAGCTTAAAAACCCTAATCCTAGTTTTCATATATATTTGATTATAGTATACGTTTTTCATGATATTCATAAATATAGGATTATATATGTTAATATTAACCTAAAATGCTATTTTTATATATTTAACTAGATATATTTAATTATATATATTTAATTTAATGTATATATTATTATATATATTTAATACATTAGATCCCTTTTTATAAATATTTATTTATATATTCAATCTCTTTCTTAAATTTTTTTCTTATATATATTTAATTTAATGAAAAACCCTGAAACTCTATTTTTTATATATTTGATTATATATATGTAAAAAAGCTAAAATCCTATTTTTATATATTTAACTATATATATCTAATTTATATATTTAAAAACAGTAGCTCTTTTCATATTAGTTTATCTATATTAAAACCATAATTTTTTTCTTAATTTCTTTCTCATATATGTTTAATTTAATTAAAAACCCTAAAACTTTTTTTTTATATATTTGATTATATATAAGTAAAAAACCTAAAAGCGTAATCCTAAAGACGTAGACCTTTAAAAACATGTATATCTGTGTATGCATGTGCATATACATATTTATGTGTATATGTCTATATATATGTATGCATGTGTAGGAACCCTAAAACCCTAATCCTAATGATGTAGACCTAAAACATGTTTCTAGATGTATGTATGCATGGTAAACTGCCTAAAACCCTAATCATATGTGTATATCTCTATATATGTGTATGCATGTGTAAAAACCCTAAAACCCTAATCCTAAAGACCTAGGCCTAAAACATGTGTATGTTTGTATGCATGTGTATATATATGTGTATGTGTATATGTATTATGTGTGTATATGTATGTATGCATGTGTAAACAACCTAAAAACCTTCATCCTTAAGACCTAAACCCTAATCCTATGTCTACATGTGTATATGTGTGTATGCATGTGTAAACATCGTAAGTTTTTCTTAGTTTTATAAATATATGATTATTATGTTAATATGAAACCAAAAAATCTATTTTTAATATATTTAATTTAATAAAAAATCCTAAAATCCTATTTTTTTATATTTAATTATATATATTTAAAGTAATATCTCTTTTCATATTTATTGATCTATACTAAAAATCCTATTTTTTAGATATATTTATTTATATATCTAAATTTTTTCCTTAATTATTTTCTTATATATATTTAATTCAATTAAAAACCCCTAAACCCTATTTTTTATATATTCGATTATATATGTAATAAAGTAAGTCTATGATTTAAGGGTCTGGCCGGTTCAGAGAGATCTTAAATCGTACATCGTTTGGTCACTCATGTGTATGGCCAAAGATCTCGAGACTAGACTTAAGCATGAGTTCATATACTTTGTTAAACAAGTAATCCACTTAGCCTAGTGGTTAAATCTCAAGGTTGTGAAGGAGGAGGTCTTGGGTTCAACCCCCATGGGGAACATGGGGAGAGAGTTTTGCCCAAGGAGCTCTAGAGCTTTTCTAACTCAAGTTAATGTGAGTTAACTTGAGTCCAGTGAGCCTTAACTCAAGAGGCGAGTACACCAACCACTAGTGAACTCTAGTGGAAGGTGCTAAAGCAGTGGTTGAGAACACTCCAGCCACTAGTAGACTCTAGTGGAAGATACAAAAGGAGTGGAGGAGATTGCACATGCACTTGTGGACTCTAGTTACATTTGTGGTCCTCGTTGATTCAAGCAACTATATATAGAGGCATAAGCTTGGGAGGAGAGTCATCTCTCTAGCACGTGGTGGTCGTAATTCTTAATTTCTTGCATTGGTATCAAAACCTGGTTAAGCTTTCATGGAGGCTTTGCTCTCATCATCTTCTTCCTCAAGATCTCATGAGAACTTGATGGTTGATGGTTGATTATCTTGTCTAGTTGATGAGATTTCATTTCACTTATTCATCTTGTGTATGTTTGAGTATGCTCAACTTTCTAATCCTTCAGAGAAGTGCTTAAAGCTTAACATCAACTGAACTTTGACGTTCAATAGGAGGATGTTAGGTTCCATGAAGATTGCATTTTTGGCAATGATGCAATCTGCTAAGCAATCATGGAAACTTGAAAGAATTCTTTTAGAAGGACCAGAAAGTTGAGCTTTGGTTTCATTTAAGCTACTTGAAGCTTCAAGATGAAACCCAAACCAAGCAATCTTTTGGAAATGAGAAAATTCCTAACGAGATGAATCAAACTATGAACTTTGTATTTAGGAGTAAAAGTTCCAAGATACGGATCTCCAATCCATGAACTCTTCGTAAACAAGCTATAAAGTCCAAAGTTATGTGTTTATAGTAGAATTACTGTTGGATAAATCGTCATTAGATGCTTGGACTTTAAACATAATTTTGATTGCCAAGATATGTTTAAAGTACTCTAGTAACATCTAAAGATTGACCAATAATAATGAATCTTGTGTCAAACTCAAGAACAAGAGTTAGTATCACATAAATGAAAGTTCAAGTCAAACTTTCATAGTGAAATGCGAAACCATATCCAAAAGGTGATATTTACTCTATAGTTTGGTACTCAGAAAATGAACACATCGAATGAGTAAAGTTTTTGGATATTATTTGAAAGAATTTCTATCAAATATCCTTTTGGCATTGCAAAAGATTCCAAGATGAATCATTTGCACAAGTTAACTGATTCCCTAGAATGAATCTCAAGACTTTGAAGAATAACATTCTCCTAAGTAGTGAGAATGAAATTGTTCATACTCTTTAGAAAGTAAGTAGATCCCTACAAGTCCCAAACCACTAGAAGTGGTACTTAAAGTCCAAATGGTTGATATCACCTGGAAGTATATCAAATATTCTTAGATTTAGAATCCGAAAGGCATTAGTATATGCTTGGACGTGAGTAGCCGAAAGATCTCTAAAAGCGCATGGGTAAGCAAAGAAGCTTTTAATAGTTCAAAGAGATCTTAAAGATAAAGACCCAAGTCTATATTTTATCACATGATCAACAAGACTTGATCAATCTTGGCCATGGTTATCCAAGAATTTGCGATTAGAACTACTTTTGAAATTTGCCCAAGTATCGACGATTCGAAATAGTAAGCTATTCCAAGTTTGAACAGAGTTAAGTTCCAAGTATGTAGTCTGCAACCGTGATAACGGTCATTAAGTCTGTGGAAGGTATAATGTAAAAGTTTGCCTATCCTTAAAAGGGATTTTGTAAAGGTGAAATCCAAAAAGCATGAGCGAATGCTTAGGCTTAAGCAGTAGAGAGATTCCTATAAAGTCCCTAGGGTAGCTACTTAAAGCTTTATTCAGAAAGGAATCTAAAGACAAGAAGTGAAAAGCTCTTGTTGCTACCAATTGGTCAAGTATAACCAATTAGACTTGAATTTGATAAATTCAAGAACTTGGATTGATAATTGGTTTTTCTTTCAAAAACTCTTAGTAAAGAAGAATGGATATTCTATCAAAGGTTTTCAAGTTTCATATGACTCAAACACGAGATCATGAGACGATCGTGTAGAGGAATCAAAACCTAGAATATCAAGTTAGCGATAATGCCTGAAACTTCAAAATTCTTGAAGTGAGAATGTACTCTATCAAGAGATGTTTAGACTTTAGGATATGTATCACTCAGCCATCAATGTGAATTTAAAATAGGGTGGTATGGGACACAAGAGTTTGTACTCAGATTGATGTAGGAAAGATGGTATGGGACATCGGACCGTGGATGATAATTATCTTTTAGTCTTAGAATAAATCTTGAAGTTATATCTTATCCTCAAGGGAATTAAATACTTCAAAGGAGAAGTTTGCATTCAAGTGGAAAAAACTATGATCTCAAGATACTTCAAGATCAAGTTCATAAGAAGATATGAAGTACGTAGCTTCCAAGATCTTCTTCAAACACTTCAAGCGAAAGTGTCCATGATTCGACGATATTTGATAAATTTCTGAAAGAATGAGAATTTGACTTTGAACTGATTCTTTCAACTGAGGATAGATTGACTAAGTTGAGCATCAAGTTCCAAGTCTAACTTGGAAAATTCAATTCTTTGACTCGAAGAAATGCACAAGAATTGCATTCCCAGCAAGAAGTCATAAATATTGAATGAAGTGAAGTATTATTTGAGTAAAAATGCATCAAAAAAATCTCAGTGGGTCGATACACTGATGTTGGATACCACACTAGTATCTTGTGGTTGGATGATGTTTAGATTTACTCTATGAATCTTTTTGAGAATCGAGTTTCTTTCTCTTAAAGGTAGGAGCTAAAAATGCTTCAATACCTTGTTGAAACCAATACTTTAGAAGTTAAAGTCTTGGATCATCAAGTATTTCACGCATATAAAGTTTACACCTTAGAAGTTTGAATTAGTTGTATAGAGTTTTAGTTATTTCCTTCCACTTTCCAAATCTTTTGGAATTGACTCAGATACAATATCTGATTCCTTTCGCAAAAGTCTTGGGTCACCGGATTGGAACCAGATAACTAAATTAAAGATGCTAGATAGATGTTCTATACAAGAACTAATTCAATCTTCAAAAGATGACAAGTCCAAGATTGACTTATTCATTTGGGTTTGCTTCCAGTTACTAGCATACCTCTTATGACTTTCTAGAGTTTAGTACACTCTAGAACAAGGAAGTTAGGAATTGCTCCTAAATTTGACAATTCTCAAGAACTTTTAGCTTAAGTCTTTGAGAAAAATGTCCTAAGTTGGACGGTTTTCATTTTGAACTTGACTTGGTCAAGATATAGTAAGGTTCATCCAAAGTAAATGGAAAAATTTTTCCTATACTTTACATAGGATTTTCAAGCCTATTAGGACCAAGTAGTCCTTAAGTCGGGTGACGAAATCAAGTAACTATTGGTTGGGAGTTAGCTATTGTACAAAGATCCAATTCATATGTTTGGATCAACCAAACTTCAAGTTTTCCAAAATCAAATTCAAGTGAATCAAGAGTTCTCAAAGTCTTGATTGGGATACAAACCCCATCCTAGTTACTAAAGTGCATGCACATGTGTTGGCAGTGGTCAAGGCGGTCAAGGACTTACAAGACAAGGGAGCCAACGAGAAGGGCAAAGTAGGCAAAGCAGTCAAAGAAGATCCGGCAAATAGGCCATCATTTTTCCTGAATTAATATTTCCCAAATAGTGATATTAGCCACTCCAAACCATTGTAAATACCATTCCATCTTTTTGTAACTCCATTTTGTGCAAGCCAAGGAGTCCTTGAGCTTGAGGAGCATTTGAAGTACCTACCTATCAATTTTCATATTTTTTAGACTTCATTTGAGCCCTCAAATAGGCCCTAGAACATAATTTTTAACTAAGCCAAACACTAGGTCTAGATAGGGCCAAAACTAGTCAAAAACTATAAAAGAGCTAGAGAGCTCATTTTTGAGGTTAGCTTGTTGTAGAATTGAACTTGTAAGAGCACTTTTGAGTAATCTAAAGAACTCCATTACTTCTCTCTTTGTCTTACCTTATGTGCACGTGTTTGTGTATGTGTGTGCATGTTAGTGTGCTTCTCACTCACACATTTGTGCCAATAAAATCACTTGTTCGAGGTCTTCATACCATCCTCACGTCTTCCCAGATTGACATTAAAGGAGGTGCTACTCATCACTGAGCTACACCAAATTTTTGCACCGTTGCCGAGAATCGAGCTTTGAGGACGAGTGTGTGATGGTAATACGTAGACTTGTGACATTGGCATTGTAAGTAATTTCTTTAATTTTTCTTACTTTTTTCTTTCTTACTTCATCATCATCATCACCATCATCATCCTCACCATCTTCCACCTCCATCTCCACCATCGCGAAAAATTTCAGTTTTTTATCATATCACCTTCTCCCTTCCATTTCCCTAATTCCACTTATGAGAGAGAGTGAGAGAGCGATTTTTGTGCACTACTTTTGCATGTTTTTTGAGCTTCCTTGCAGGATTTGGCTGTATCATCGTCTCCAGTACGCTACACAGGTACGAAAAAGCTCGGCCCTGTCTCTGTGTCGCAGACCTCTATCGATCCCGATCGACAGAAAAATTGAGCTTTTGGTAAAACAAAGTATACCACATTGACACACATAAGGAGCACATTCCAAATCACTTATCAAAATTAAAAAATTCATTAGTTCTCTATCAGTCGCGATTGACACTGTCGATCGCGATCGACAGCCATGATCGAGAGACCCTCTCGATCGCGATTCACACCATCGATCGCGATTGACAGCCATGACCGACATGTCTGTCAGTCGCGATTGACACTATCGATCGCGACCAACTGAATTTTGTTGATTGAAACATAATTTCGTGTGCCCATGTGTCCCTCGTGATGGATAGACCTAGATCGACTGAAATTACGTCAGAATTTGTGCAAAAAGTGTCGATCGTGATTGACACCATCGATCGCAATTGATAGGACTCACGACCGACTCTGTCAATCACGATTGACACTGTCGATCGTGATTGATGTGTCGATCACGGCTAACAAGCCTGACAGACACCTCTGTCAATCACGATTGACAGAGCTGTCGATCGTGATTGACAAGCTTTTTCGGCTAAATTTTAGGGTTTTATTGTTCCACGTTTTGGGGATAATTTTGGGCATATTTGTCTATCAATTAGCATTTTGTGAGATCCCTACACTCATGCTTTGAGAAAAATCTTGTGAACTGTTAGCCTGTTTGAACCCTGTTTTAACCCTAAAATCTTGAATAGACATAACTTCCTCATACGAAATCCGTTCGTGGTGATCTTAGGCTCATTGGAAAGCTCACCGGGTAAAATTAATATCATGATTATTAGATATATTATTTTGAAGTTGACCATATCCAGGGGGAAGAAAACTAAGGGATCTCTAGAATTGTTTTCCATGAAGACAAAAGGCTAATTGATATCTGAGTTACATGAATGAAAGTGATTTGTTCTGTCATTGGAATTTAAATCTTGAGCTAACTTTGGGACTTTTACAGGTCCATTGAGAGCACTCGAGGGCATCCAAAGCAAGGGCATTCTGCAAGCTTGAGAATGGGGGTCCTTGAGCACTAAAGAGCCAGGGATCAGCACATGATGTTGGAATACTCTCAACTCCCTCTGTCAATTCCTAGCTTAGGCTAAGTGCGAGTAGTGCTAGAAGTATGTTTGGGCGGCGATAGGCATCTATCAAAGGTAACTTTAAAGGAAAAGAACTTAACATGAAACGATCAATTGAAAGTGCGGAAATTAACTCAAGTATTCCCGACGACGTGGTACAGACAAGAGCTTAAAACACGATAATCAACTAAAAAAGAACTAAGTGACTGATACAAATTGATTGGCAACGAGGTTGTACTTGGGAAAATTGGGATTATTTTGAACCTTAGATCAGGACGACACCTAGGAAGAGATAGACAGAGTCTTAGGTCTTTAGAGGCTAGTGTCAATCATACTGCTAGGTCTTGGGCCCAGCAGTTGACCCATTATTCACACTACCCTAGCTCTGAAACTAGCGAGTCAGGGATGTCTCATGGTATGGAGAGACCAACGGGAAGTTCAGGTGTACCATACTTACAAAGGGTCGAAGGCCCTTACAAGACACAACTCCAATACCTTAGAACCAACCGATTAGGTGCTTGCATCTATGAGGACGGCCTAGGCCAAAAAACCCATTAGAATATATCATCCATTAGTCAAGTTTGAAAATGGAGCATACCTGGACAAAGAAGGAACCATATACGTGGTCACTAGTCACCCAGATAGGACAGACAAATTCACGAATGTGATTCCAGAAAAGGACATAGGTGAGCTAGAGCAAGGGAACATAGGTGGAGAGCCTAAAACCCCTCGAGACAAATCAGTTCTTACTAGAATTATCACGCCAAAGTGGATTCCCTAGGATAATAAGAGCATAGATCTACTTCTAAATTGAGAAACCGATGAAGCCTTCTTAAGGTATAAGCCTGATCAATGGAATGAGGTCGGAACGATCACAATCTATGAGTTCAAAGATCTGGATAGCCCAGACAAAGTGACCTATTTAGACAATACTTCGTAAAATACCTTTGTGGTCATCGAGCATGGAAGGCATGCTTACACTTGGAAGGGTGAATTTGTTTGCCCCCAACCAAGATCTAATGTCTCTTATGGCCACTGAGGAGCAGGAACATCCCAAGCTCATGGAGCTCAAAGGGACAGAAGTAGAGGTAGGCTAGAAGTGAGTTTCGCCAACCCAATGGGAAGAGAAAGAACAAGAACCAAAATGGATAGAGTGGAACCTGAGAAACTTAGAGCTCCAAAAAATCCAAGAAATGTAGATGAATTCCCTCTGCCAAGACCTAGAGACCACACGAGGACTTTGAGACCTAACAGCTAGTTAAATCCATGAAGAACTACTTTGATGGCATAGGAGACCCATATGATCATGTGGCCACGTTTAGGCAAGTCTTGAGAGCTGAACAAGTTGAGGACCTATTCACGCAGTACAATGCTTTTGTTCTAACCCTTAGGAACACCGCTCTTACATGGTTTCAACCACTAAATGAGAGATAGTTCAGAAACATAGACCAACTTCTAGAGGCTTTCATTATTGAATTCTCTAAGAGTGGCATAAGGCATAATACTTCCTCACAGATTCATAGCTTCAAGCAGACCCCCCAAGAGACGGTTAGACTTGCAGGAAGAAGGTTTAGGCAATACCTAGAGAGATGTCCCATTCCTGAGTTACCCACTCCAGCCAAACAGGTGGCTTTGTTCTTAGACGGATTGTTGAGCACCAAGTTAAGATCATATGTGTACCTAAAGGACCCCACGTCCATAGAAGAGTGTGTACGCATGTGTATAGACATAGAGGATAATCTTGGAGAAGAGTTGGATCTTTCCAAATGTTACACAGATTCAGATAGCTCTACCAGAATCTCTTCTAGAAACTCCACTTCTATAGAGGAACTGGCAGAGAAGGTAGCTCAAAAATTAGGTGTCTCAAGCAAACAGATACCCCAATTTACCCCAGTGAGACGATGCTACACATGTGGAGGTGACCATATGGTGAATGTATGTCCCATGATGGCTCAACCCCAAGTGAATCCTAGTAGCCAGTACTGCACAATAGACAGAAGATACACCTACCATACTGCACAAGACGGCCCCTATAACAAACAAACTGTGAGACAAAATCACCCTCAACCATATCCACAACAGGGCAGGTACCAGAACCAATATCCACCACAACAGTACAGTAGGCCCCAACAACCCTATCAGCCACCCTATCAAGGGCAGCAGAGACCTCAACCTATCCTAGCATAGCAACCCCCTGCTCTAGCCAATGTGATTCCTGTAAAGTATGCAGCGGCTGAAGAAAATTTCAATAGAGCTATAGTCCTAATAACTCCATTACTTTCCTAAAGTGACCCCGGTGACCATAGCTTTGATTCTACACATATTGATAGCCCCCAGGCTTACTACATGCAGACGCCTGAACATGGTGAGTCCTACTATAGTGAAGAACTGAGTCAACCTAGTTGGGAGTCAAATTACGCAAATGTCATGTACGCAAACCCCAACTCTAGACCTCAACCTAGGCAAGTAAGACCCGCATTTCCTAGATGACCATGCTATCCATGTCAGGGAGATCACCTCATTCATGATTGCCTTATGCTTGCACCTACACAACCCTAATCGGTGACAATTCAAGGCTTTTGTCAAGATTGCGTAAAGGAGCATCTCTTACGAGATTTCCCAAAGAACCCCAATCTTATGCCAAAAATCATCCCTATCAACGTTATTGGGTTAGTAGTAGACTCCACAGGAAGTGTAACTTCCACTACACCTGTGCAAGTGGTCACCAGAGCTCAGACTTTGCAGCAGAACCAAGGTTTAGGCCAAGAAAAGAGTGCCAAAGTTAGTGAAACAGAGAGCATAACCAAGAAACGGACGAGAGCTTGGAAAGATAGCCGTGAGAGAATGAAAAGACAATGGGCAAAGAAGATGAGTGAACTCGAGGAAAGTCTAAGAGAAATGAAAGCCAAGATAATTGAACTCACATCTCAAACTCCCTCTCACACTACCCCACCACCACCATTCCCATCTCCATGCAATCCACCACCTTCCAAACCACCTCACACAATCCCACCACCCCCTAGAGTAGGATCAGTCCTAGAAGATACCACTCTCGAGGACCTTAACATGATGCTTAAGGCATATCAAGCCAGAATCCAAGAAGGGCCAAACGTAACGGATCATAAAATGTGTTACCCTAGAGCGGAACTAGAGCTTGAATGAACTAAAATTTGTGCGAAGATGGTGGAACTGGCTCAAACCATGTTTGAAGCCAGTCCCCTCTTTAACTTCTCTAGTTCAACTAAAACACAGTTGCACTTTGATGGAGTGCTAGAAAGATTGGAGAGGCTAATTGCATAGTCAGAAAAAGATCCCGCCTCTCAAGATAAGGACAAGGCAAGTGAAAGGATAAGCCTTCCTGCCCAGGAAGCTTATGTGCCTAATTCCACTGAACCAGACACCTCTTCTTCTAATAGGTATTCACCAGAGTTCTTGCCAGAGATTCAAGAAGAGAAATGGGCAAAAGAAAGTGCAGTCCCTCCTCCCATTGAACTTGTGGATGATGCGCATGACCAATTCCCACAAGATATTCCTTCCATTTATGAGGAGCAAGAGAGTACCCAATCTCAGGGGAGATTAGACTTCGAGTCTAACTCCTTACAGGAATTGCCCCATTTCTTAGGCCCGTGGGAAGCAAAGTCTACTTGTATGAGAGCACCCACGGTCATGGTAAGAATCGAAGACTCATTCATACCTAGGAACACAAAGGTTGTAAAGAACACTAAAGTGTAGTGCAAATTTGGTGACAGCATCTTCAATATATGGGAATGTGGGATCCTTTTGCAGAGTGTCACATGACCTGCGAGCGAGCCGCAGAGTTACTGGTTGCCAAATTCAAAGATTCTCGCAGATAGCTTGTTTAGATCGCATGTGTCTTCAAGGTTTCACACCTGTTTTTCTGCTTGAATTAGGTAATTTTTTCATCTGTGATTTAGGTGGTTGACTTGCCTCGCTCGGGTTAGATAAGCGGTGATGCTGCAATTCGAACTCTCCCAATAGGCACTGACTGAGCTGCATTGATCTTAGAACATCTTTTGTGGCTATTTCTCCTTAAATTAGCTCCGTAACTTTAGATGCATGCATCTATGCTCCGTCTAACACACATTGCGCCAGATGTACCTTCTTCTTGCGGTGGATCTGCCTCTTTAGGCCCTACCCACAAGTTGGCCCGCTCATTTCCACGTGCTTGACATATGATTCGCCATTTGTGTGGCAGCTGATCAGACCACTTGAACTGCTAATAAGAATCGCTCATGCGGGTTGTGTATTGAGCGCCACAAAAATGGAGTTATACTGACAACAAGAACCCAGCGCAGAAGATAGAGAGCTAAAAAAAATCATGGCATTGAGGAGGCTAACTCAGAAAGGCGCTGACAGCCGCGTATTCACGATTCAGAAAATGTCAGCTAACATTTCCTGCCTACGTTTCCAAAGGCTATTCTCACGCGTGGTCGATTTGATCCACAACTTTGTCTACAATCACTGATGACTCATGAGGTTGCCAGATCTTACCCAACAGATTTAGTATGTGGCACGCAGCAAAGTGAAATAGTTGAATTGAGGCATCGCAGAGAGAGAGAGAGAGGGAGAGAGAGAGAGAGAGAGAGAGAGAGAGACAGAGACAGAGATTTGTGGTTCGTCGAGAGTGGAGACTGTTAGGAAGATGCAAGGGAACCAATTACTAAAATAGATTATATGACAAAATATATGATCTTGCATTGAAAATCATAGAAGTGTATCATACACTCCACGCTAATTCACATGTGTAATGAAGAAAAGTGTGATACAAATTACTTCGTTTCACCTATGGATCAACACCAAGTATGAACATACCATATGTAAATTATTTAGGTAATTCCTTTTTTTGTTAGAAGAACCCCATTAGAAAAATTATTTACACATCTTACAAAACATTCAAAAAAACACACAAAACAGCAAACAAATTTTAAAAAATCTTTCAAAAATACCAAAAAAAATTAAAAGCACTCAAAAAAACAAAAATTGTTTCAACAAAACATGGGAAAGAAAAAGGCAAAAGAAAGAAGGAAGGGGGAAAAGGATGCACAAAAGAAGGAACAAAAAGATGAAATGCATGCATTAATCACACATGATCAAGGTGAAACAGATAGAGAAAATTTACGGGTAGAGGAAATTGGTGGAATTTCTAAAGGGGTGGGTTCCATACTTGCAACTAGGGAACATAGCAACACTTTTGTAAATGTATTCATTGGTCATGACCATAGAAATATGAGTGCTTACATTAACCCAAATTGTGAGTGGAATCTAATTCATATTGATTTAGTGACTATTATTTTGGACAACATCCACCTAACCACTCATTCATCTATCCTCATGAACGATGAAAATTATGATTGCATGGGTCAAGTTGTGTTGCCGATTGTGGTGAATGATATGCATTTTTTAGAAACATTTTTTGTTATGGAAGGTATAGATGAAGACTTGGTCATAGGCACTCAAAGGTTTTTTGAACATCAAGGGTTTGAAGCACCTTGTCCATCTATTATATCCATCCCCACTAGTGAGTCTTTTGGAAATCCTGATGATTATCCTCATTGTATGGATTGTGGACATAATCATCTATTCAAAGATTGTGCTCTTAATCCACAAAATAGTCTTTCCACTCATGCTTTTTCATCTAACCTTTCTTTGAGCAAGTCACAAGAAACCTTCACCAATGATGAAGTGGAGGACTCCAAGTGCTTGGAGGATATGGAAGGGCCCTCCCTTCCTCCTCACGAATTTTGTATGAGTTCTATGGAAGATAAAGTGATATCTAGAGATTCTATGTGTCATAGAGATAAATGCGTCGCTGAATCTCTAGATCAATCTCAAACCACACAACCTTATGATCCATTACATGAGCATGACATATGTAAAGAAACTCAACCTTTGTTGAACTCCCCATGTAAAGATGAGTTTTTTCTAAAGACTCACATAGAAGGCCCAAAAGACCCATACATCAAGAAGAAGTCACATTTCCCTTGTAATGTAAAGCAAATTTGGGTGTCCAAAAACTTACTTAGAGCCCAACCAAATCGCACATTGATATGGGTACCAAAGAAAGCTCTTATACAAACTCAACCCTCTCACACTAGACTTCATAAACTTCGGTCTAGATTCACCATGCCTTATCATCAAGAACGACCACTTTTGACCAAGGGATCCAAAGCAATAAAGCCAACACTTAGAAAAGATCCAAGGAGAAACCTCAAGGCTAAGACCAACAAAGCGAAGACATATTGGCGACCGAAAACCTCTTCGTGCAGCATCCATGGGTGTCGGACCCAACCTTGCCCAATGCATAGCATAAGTTTAAGATTCACACCAAGTATGCACATGAATAGTGCCTCATCCAAAGGCCAAGCATTCGGCACACCTAGTTTAACCCAGGCACAAAGAGGGCACATGTACATAGATTTCAAACATTTGCTTTTTATTTTTCTTTTTTCACGATGGTGGACAAAGGTATCATCCATTTCAAATGGTTGATGGAAAAAAAGTGTCTCCTGGAGTTGGACATTTGGAGAAAGCCTCATCATCGCCTCACCCTTGAGCACTTTGCTCAAAATCCATCCATTTTTGCACCATTGTTTTTTTTGTATGCATTTTTTAGAGTATGCATGAGATAGGGTCACATTACAAGACCGTGCATAAACACTTTTTTGTTTTCCACCCATGCACCCTTAGTCCCCACTCATGCATATGGACTAAGAAGAGATGAATTAAGTTCATCTATTTGTATCTATCATCTACATTTTATGCTCATACATCATCCATCCATTCTTTATTTTAAAAAAAAAAGAGAGGCATTCTAGCATATTCATTCCCATCTATATGAGGCAAAAGAACCAAGTTATGTGAGGTAATATGTTTGGTTGCCCCACTGTTAAAATACCAAACATCTAAGTCTACTGCAGACATGCACTACTCATGAGAAGATGGGTCAAAACTGCAGATAGTAGTAAACACCCATTCTTCTTCTTGAACAAGATTAGCAGACTCTGTTTTTGGTATAGAGGCCTCTTCAACAACCATTCCAGCCTCTTTCTTCTTTGCCACTTTAGTAGCCACTTTTGGATAGTTTTTTATGATATGATCATTCCCTTTACAGTACTTAAAAAACAATTTTTGCTTTTCTAATTTCTTCTCATCTGTATCTTCCTTCTTCGAATGTGTAGAATCAGCATATTTCCGCTTACTAGTTGAAGAGCCCCATTTTCCTTTGCCCTTATGACTAGCCCAGAAAGCTTGATCTGCAACTCTCATAATGTATTGTTCTACCTGGACCGATCTTCCTGCAATAGAACAGGGACTAACTCCTCAAATGATAAGGCATTTGGATTGCCTTTCATCATCAACCCAAGAGTAGAAGCAAAACTCTGATATGAATCAGGGAGACCATTCAGAACAGTCTGCACAAGTGAGCTATCTGGTATAACCTCATCATTAGAAATCAATTGTTCCTTCAAGTCTTTGATCTTCGTTAGGAAACTGTCCATAGAATCACCTTCATTCATGAGCTCACTCTCCAACTATTTTCAGAGGTAAGCAACACAAGCCTCATTCCTAGCTTGGTACAATGTGGTAAGTGTATCCCAAGCATCCTTAGCTGTTCTGCAAGAGCGAATGTGAGGAATAATGGCACGTTTGATAGACAAAGCTATCAATGCATGTGTCTGGGCATCTCTGCCATGCGAGCGAATCTGCTCTATAGTAGGTGCAGAAAAAACCGTATCACGAACAGGAATATGCAGAATATCATCATCGTCGACACCTTCAGCTTCAATACCTACAATTGTAACAGTTGCAGGTGTGATAGGACGTTTTTCGACACCCTCCATAATGTTCCATAGTCCTTTTGCAACAAACACATGTTGCATCATATAAGCCCATAATGGGTAGTTGGTACCATCCAACTTATCCTCAACAACCAACATATGGAATACACCATTGCTTTCAGCCATGGTCGGTGACTAAAATACCTTGATGTAGAAAATTGACTATATCTCAAAAATTTGAATAGAACTGCCAAGATGAATTCCGCTAGAACTGTAGCAGACTTCGAGATGCTTATACTGATGAACAAAAACTGGTATATACCTTTGGCACAAAAAGATGAAATAGCCTGCACAAGCATTGCGATAGTGCGTTCGAAGGTCGAAACAAGCTGAGATCTCGATTTTGGCACCACAATGCGAAGCTATTTTTATCTCAGAAACACAATGATTATGCTCACCAAAATTCATGTGATTCTGAGACTACAACCGGAGGAGTGTCAACGGTGCGCTAGAAGAAGCGACGACCTGCTCTGATACCAATTGTTGGAGATAATGTCTGCGAAAGCATGCAAACAGGACAAGGAAGGAGAAGCTTGAAGCATAACACACAATACTGAATGTATTACTAGAGAATGTGCAAAGATAAGTAGCCCATTAGGGCAATAGGCATATATACAAGCTAGGGGAGAAAACCTCCTAAAGAGGGAAAAAAGTGACCCAATAGTCCTACTATGTTCACCTACATCACTACCTAAATATATCAACAATTCATTCTCCATCATTGGATCTGGGCAAGATCTAGACTATGGGATTAGTGTTGATATCAATTTGGATAAGATAAGATGCTATTTTTGGATGAACTTTGCATTATTGATCTTTGACCATCAAAATAGGCTTATCAGATGAAAAAAACTCGTGGATCCTCCTTGCTTTAAGCTTTAGTGCATCTCCACCCTTGAATGTGAGCTCATTGTGATTGTACAACATGGTTCAATCATTGTTTGCCATATGGCAATCCTTCAAGCCTTCAATTTGCTTATTCTAGGAAACTGTGATGACCTTGAAAACTGGATTTTTGTGCTCTTTGACCCACCAAATATCCTTTGATGAAGATGAGAATTTGGAGGGTTATCTTTTGAAAGGTCTCCTTTAGAAATATGGAGAAAAAATGCCCATCTGAATCTCCCTTAAACAAGATTGACTACATTTGGAGGTTTGCAAGGTGTCATTAAGGTGTCTAGGAAGCTCTAATAGCCTTGAAAATGTGTATAAATATGTATCTGTTGGGAAAGATGCATGGAGACTCGAAGAGATTGAGTAGGTAGTGTCAAATCCTACTTTCTACCAGCCCTTGTAAGCTTCAGAGTTGATACGTGGACCTCCTTAGCTTTCCAATGACACCATAAAATGGCCTATGTACTTTGGAAATAATGTGTGTAATGATTGAACCAAAACAGATAACTTTGAAACTCAAAATCTCAAGAAAACCTTCTATTTATGTCTTGACACCTACTGGATCTTTTGCTCAGTATGACCAACATAGTAGGAATTGAAAACATTCCTTTTAGGGGTATCTAATTAACTTAGCAAGCTAACTATTCCAAGTGGAATGATGTAAAAAGATAAACTATGCTAAGAGAAATCAATTCAGCAAGTAAACCTTTACCCTCGATTTTTTAGGACTGTAGCAGACAATGACCAGTGATCACCTTGACGAGCTTTTCTCTGAAATGGCTGAATAGAATCTCTTCAAATTTTTCTAGCATGTAGATAACTTTGATCTAAATCCAATCAGCTTTAGGTCTTTGAATTTGGTGAAGAAATGACTGAGATATGCTCTCCACAAGTTGACAGACTTTCAAGTAATATGACAGAGAACTCAGAAATGAACAATGAAGATATATGTATTAATGAACACTTGTATACAAATCCATTGGCATGACGATCATGGCCTAATGGTGTGGATAGGCGTGGGCTAGAGTATAGGCCTCACGCACACTCAGAATTGATAGTAATGAGGTCGGGAATGATGAGTCTTAACCGCGACTTTTTGATGATCTCTTTTATAATGATTGAGTAAAAATTTGAATTCAAATTCAAACTTTTGGCTCCCTATGATCAAGCTCCTATATGCTAGGAGATATTCCATCAATCAAATCTACCTTTTTCCACGAATCTCTTTTGGTAGATGTTTATAAAGATTCCAAGTCAAATCTGACTTTTACAAAGAAGTAAAGTGGTAATTAACCACTAACAATAGTTCCTATGCTTCTCCATATGTGTATGGACTTCAATGTATCCATCAAGCCAAATGTCTAGGCTTGTGAATTACACCAACAACTCCCCCTCAAGACAAACATTTTGGCTTGGTCATCATCTTCAATCTTCATGTATATCCTGCAATCCAATCATTGTTTTGAACTTGCAAAGTTTGGTTCCATCCAAGGCTTTAGTTAACAAATTTGCACATTGCATGTTGGTTGATACATAGGTAAGTTGAATGTCCTTGCTTAATAACTTCTCTCTCACATAGTGGTAATGGACCTCTATATGTTTGGTCCTATCATGATAGATAGGATTAGCTGCAAGGTGAAGTGAGCTTGTATTATCTCCAAAGATTATTGGTGACCTAGTATATAAACCCAATTTTGTATACAATAGCTTGATCCATATGGCTTCTTGTGTGGCATTAGCCAGTCCTCTATACTCTGCTTCTGTAGAAGACAAAGCAACAGTAGGTTGCTTCTTTGAAGACCATGATATTGGATTATCACCTCCAAATGAAATGTATCCTGAAGTGCTCCTCGTATCATCCTTGCATCCTGCCCAATCTGCATCTGAATAGATCTTGATATCAATGTATGAAGTGTAAGGAAAATACAAACCATGATTTTGTGTACCCTTGAGATACTTTAATATTCTCTTAGCAGCTTCTAAGTGAGGTATCCTTGGCCTGTGCATAAACTGACTTAGTACGCTAACTCCATATGCAATGTCTATCCTTGTTAAGGTAGCATAGTTCAAGCTACCCACCATGCTTTGATAACCTATAATGTCATTTATTTCATCACCTTCATGGGCACTTAGTTTTAGGTTTACCTCCATTGGAGTACTTGCCACTTTGGCATCCTGCAATTGAAACTTCTTCAACATATCCTATATGTACTTTTTTTTAGTAATGTATATTCCAGAGTTAGTATAGACTAACTCAAGCTCAAGAAATACTTTAGTAGACCAAGATCATTGATCTTGAACTTTTTCATCATCTGGCTCTTGATTTGTGTGATTCCATTAACATCATTACTTGTAAGTATAATGTCTTGGTTATGGCTTCTTTCCATTCTGTCTTCGTTATGGCTTCTTCATATGATCCTGGTTCTTCAATTGACAAATCTTTGGCAAGATAAATAGAGTGTTTAGTAACAAGAGATGTATCATACCCATATCTGATAGGTTTTTTGCTCTCTCTTTGTGATCTTCTGATTGACTGATTTGAAGATTCACGTATATCTTCAAGCTTCTTCATTTTTACTTTACCCTTGGACTTTCATGCCTTGAACTCTTCAAGGTTGATAACATCTTCATCATCTCAAGTTGAATCTTCATTCCGAGAAGGTTCCTCCTTACCAAGACTTGGAAACTCCTCTTCCAAATCATAGGGTAGTTTAAACTTCCTACATTCATTGTCATACCAAGAATCATTTTCATCAAAGACAACATCTCTACTAACCATGAATCCCTTATTGGAAGGGTTGTAAAACCTATACCCTTTTTGATTCAGATCATATCCAATAAAGATGCACTTCTCAGCCTTAGGGTCTAGCTTACCTCTTATCTGAGAAGGAATGTGTACATATGCTACAAATCCAAATATTCTGCAATGGTCTAGTGAGGGTCTCTTACCATGCCATGCTTCATAGGTGTCATCCCATCAAGGGACTTAGATGGTAACCTATTTATGAGGTAAGTGGCAGTAGAAACACTCTCTACCCATAAATAGTTAGGTAATTTTTCCTCATTCAACATAGACCTAGCTGTTTCAACAATCAGCCTATTTCTTCTCTCAGCTACCCCATTCTGTTCAGGAGTATAACTTGTGGTGGTTTCTCTTTTGATGCCTCTGTCCTGCAAGAAGTCTTCAAACTCATTGGAGAAGTACTCACCTCCTCCATCTGACCTTAGTCTCTTCAACTTCTTTCCTTTCTGATTTTCAACTAGTGCAAGATATTTTTTAAAGCAATTAAATACTTCATCCTTGTGCTTCATGAAGTACAATATAGTCCACCTACTATAATCATCAATAAAAGATACATAGTACCTTGATCCTGAGGTTGAGGGGTTTTTGCTTGATCCCCATACATCTGTGTGTACAAGTTCTAGGTAGTCCTCATGCATGTAGCCTTTCCTTGAGAAGGGTAACATTAATATATCATGTGTTGTTTGGAACATTGGGTATTCCATTAACACATTGATCCCTGCATATCTGCTTCAAGGTTCTTTCTCCTACATGCCCTAATCTTTTGTGCCAAATCTCAAGCTCTGAAAGTGTTTGATCTTTATAACTGTATAGTGCATTATTCTTTGTGTCTTCTAGCTCAAAAGTGAAAAGTCTACCTGATTTTTCTCCTTTAGCAATCCTCTTGAACCTCTGCTTAGGATCCTCCACAAATGCTCCAAATTGGTTGAATCTAACTTGCAAACCTTTCTCCACAATCTGTCCAACACTCATCAGATTTTTGGTACTGGTTGGTACATAGATTACCCTACTCAACAAGTTCTGATTTCCATCACAAGTCTTAACATTTCCAACTTTTACTAGTGAGTGCTTGGTGTCATCACCTATTTGTACTTGGTGCTTACCTTTTGGTTCCTCAAGATCAGAGAGTAGTGCTACACAGCCACACGATTTGAGCATCCTGAGTCAATGTAGAATAGGTGGTCATTATTTGTACCTAGTTTTGAATTCATGTTCATGATTAGAAGAGAATCATCTTGCTCTTCTGTATAGTTGTTGTAGTCCTTTCTAGATTTGAATCCTCCTTGGTAGTTGCCATTGTAGTTTTTGTTGTAATTGTTGTTGTAGTTGTTGTTGTAGCCTTGGTGATGGTTGAATCTACCTCTTGACTGTGAGTATCCACCTCTTTGGTATCCTCTTCCTTTCTGATTTTTGTAGTTCCTGAAACACTCATCTGTAGTATGATTTGATAAACCACTGTGACATGGTGAGGAGTTATAGGATCTCCCCCTACCTTGCTTACCTCCTCTGCCCCTTCCTCTTTATGATCTACCTCTCCTTGCATAGTTACCTTGGGAGGTAGAGCCTTCATCTTCTCCTTTCTTGTTCTTGCCTTTATCTTTAGCTTTACCTTTATCAATGTATAGGGCAGAAGAGCTATTACCTTTGGATGTATCTCCATTCTTGTTGAGCTTGGCTTCATGAGTGAATAATTGCCCCATGAGAGTGGTAAGGTCTAGAATCTGCATGTCCATGTAAAGGTCCATGGCAGTGGTGAAGCTTTCCCATCTTACATCAGCTTTGATCCGATTGATCACTTGGCTTACAATCTGCTCTTCTTCAATCTCTTCTCCTATGCTTGCTAATTGCTCTGCTACATCTTTAATCTTGGTCACAAACTCTGAAATAGCTTGCTTAGGTTGCTTCCTCAATGTGGTAAATTCAATCCACAACTGATTTTTTATAGCCCTTGTGTTGGAAGAAAAATAAGATGACAAGGTTTCCCAAGTCTCTTTGGATGTCTTACAATTCCTAATATGACAGAAAATTAGAGATGGAGTTGAGTAAATAAGACCTTGCTAATGCATCCTTAGCACACCATGTGTTGAGCTTTTCATGTTCTTTCTTTGTTGGCAATCCTCTTGTTTTGAATGATGGCAATTCCTCATCTCCTGAGATGTATCCATAGACACTCCTTCCTTGTAAGTATGTCTTCATCCTTAGAGACCATGCCTGATAGTTGTTCCTATCTAATTTATAAATAAATGAAGGAAAACCATCTCCCATTTTGCCTTAGTTTGCTCTGATACCACTGTTGGGAAAGATGGATGGACACTCCAAGAGATCGAGTAGGTACCACCAAATCCTGCTTTGTACCAGCCCTTGTAAGCTTCAGAGTTGATAAGTGGACCTCCTTAGATTTCCAATGACACCATAAAATGGCCTATGTACTTTGCAAATAATGTGTGTAATGATTGAACCAAAACAGATAACTTTGAAACTCAAAATATCAAGAAAACCTCCTATTTATGTCTAAACCCCGGCTGGAACTTTTGCTCAGTATGACCAACACAATAGGATTTGGAAAAATTCCTTTTAGGGGTATCTAATTAGCTTAGCAAGCTAACTATTCCAAGTGGAATGATGTAAAAAGATTAACTATGCTAAGATAAATCAATTTAGCAAGTAAACCTTTACCTCCGATTTTTTAGGACTGTAGCAGACAATGACCAGTGATCACCTGGATGTGCTTTTCTCTGAAATGGCTGAATACGATCTCTTCAAATTTGGATAACATGTAGACAACGTTGTGCTGAATCCAACAAGCTTTAGATCTTTGGATTTGATGAAGAAATGAGTGAGATATGCTCTCCACAAGTTGAGAGACTTTCAAGTACTATGACAGAGAACTCAGAAATGAACAATGAAGATATATGTATTAATGAACACTTGTATACAACTCCATTGGCATGAATATCATTGCCTAATGGTGTGGATAGGTGTGGGCTAGAGTATAGGCCTCAGACACACTCAGAATTGACAGTAATGAGCTCGGGAATCATGAGTCTTATTCGTGACTTTTTGATGATCTCTTTTATAATGATTGAGTAAAAATTTGAATTCAAATTCAAACTTTTGGCTCCCTATGATCAAGCTCCTATATGCTAGGAGATATTCCATCAATCAAATCTAGCTTTCTCCATGAATCTCTTTTGGTAGGTGTTTACAAAGATTCCAAGTCAAGTCTGACTTTTACAAAGAAGTAAAGTGGTAATTAACCACTAGCAATAGTTCCTATGCTTCTCCATATGTGTATGGACTTCAATGTATCCATCAAGCCAAATTTCTAGGCTTGTGAATTACACCAATAGTATCCACATATGATCTTTAAACATGCCAAACCAAATGGCTAACAAAAGTTCCTATACAAGATTTTGTAAGCTCTAAGTGAAACAAATACATTTTTATAAAATGCACATGGCATATCAATGTGCTTGAAAATCCATTTACATGTCCAATTCAGGCTGTAGAATTCCTTTGATAGGCTTTACAAGTATATGAATTTTCATGTGATTCGATGACATTAAATTTTTTGTCGTAATTTCCAAAATTTGAATGCTTTGATTGCTTCCTTGAATTTGCTTGATTTCTTCCAAACTTTGCATGTGAACTGCCTTTGACATCCTTGGTGCATCTTGGACTTCTCAAGCTATTCTACCTACCTTCACCGATTGTGTTTCTTGTAGGCCTTCATGAATGAGAAAGGAGAGAATCTCTACAACATTCACCCCCACTAAACATGCAGTTCCTCTGAAAGCGCCACTCTAGTCTCTCTGAAAAACAAAAAATTTCTAAGCATCAAAATTTTTTATAGAAAAAATAAGAAACATGGAAGAAAATATTGCTTATATGGATAAATGAGTAGGCAACGTGACATGAAGCAAAATTAGCATCAAAGAAAGAATTGAAACAAGCAACATGAAATGCATGAACAAATAGGCAACATGTATGCAAATGAACAAGAAACATTGAGAACATGTAAAGAAAGAAAACAAAGGAGCATGAATATGAAGTGGAAGTGAATGTTTTGAGTCGTTTTAGGCATCAATTGCTCTCATCTTGAAGGAAACTTTATACCTTTTTCATAAAGCAATCTTCTTAAATACAATTATAATCAAAGGGTTACGTTCACTTTTTTGGGGTGGAAGAAAGTGTAAACTTCCTAGTAACATGTAGCAGCTTATCCTTTTTTTTAATGATGGTGAAAAATTAAATCCCCATACAAGGTACAACCATTTTTTATGATGGAGAACAATTGTTTAAACTCCAATACAAGTGTTGTGAGGTGGAGTAAGGATGTAGAAATATACAATATTAGGAGCTAGGACTTCAACAATTATGCTTTCAATGCAAGATACATATGCATGTTTACGTATGAAATTCATGTTACCAAAGTAAACCTCCAAGTCTACATGTCCTATGTTTCTATAATCCTCGATTACAATCAATTTCGTAGTTACTACTTGAGATACATTTTTACACAAGTACAGAAATCACCATTTGTCCTTTTCACTCAACTGATGTGGATATGCAATGCAATGCAAAGACTGAAAAGAAACGTGCATGAAATGAAATTGGAAACAAGCAAGAATGGAAAAAAAAAGAGGACATGAACTTGAAAAAACAAAAAAACATGAACTTGAAAAACAAATGATATTTTTTCTTTTAGTTTATTATTTTTCCTTTTTTTAATTAATTAATTTATTATTTATTTTTTCATGGATACTCCTATTTATGGATCCACCTTGTTGTTTTCATCTTGTTCAATGTCATCATCGAAAATGTACTTATCTTTATCACATTTCTTGAATATCTTTATCCTTTTACCTACAATCAAAGTTTTTAATGCAACACTATTTAATTCACAAAGAGCATACGTACCCTTGTTGTTGAATTTTGAAACAATGTATAGACCAAACGAATGTTGAGTTTGCATGCATCATATTGAGAGTTAAATGTACTATCATAAGTGAGCACCCGATCTCCTACTTCAATTGGCTTAGGACAAAATCGATGAGTTTCGTCAAAATAATGCTTGTTCCTCATTTTAGATTCTCTTAATTTTTCAATGGAATAATGAAGTCTTAATCTACCTTATTCTAATTGTTTAACGTGCAAACTCACCATGCAACAATATAAGACTGAATTGGAAACAACGGTTTTTGATAGTACATGAGTTCAACATGCATATACCCAATGGTATGAGTGCATGTCATTCTATGTGACAAAGTGCAAAAGGTAAGAATCTAGGCCATTCTTTAAAGTCACCATTATATGCTTTAGATATGGCTTTCAAAATAGGTGGATGCCCTCTCTCTATTTTACCAATGGCCTTTGGATTATATGCAGTAGTGAGAGGCAAAACAATACCATGATGTTCAAATACATTTTTAGCTTGTCTCGCATCTAACTCTCCATGATCAGCAACTACTTTCTATATGTACCCAAAGCGACTTATGATGTCTTCAAGCAAGAATTCACAAACATTGTATGTGGTCTTATATCGTAGTGCACATCCCTCTACATGATTAGTTAAGTCCTCTCTTGTAAGTACAATGTAATGCATTTTGTCAATACCTTTAGGCATAGTTACAAGATCTACTACCCACTTGTAGTGAATACAAGGTGGATAAGTAGGATGCAAAGGATCTCTATGTTTGACTAACGAATGAAGTTGACAAGTAGAGCATGTAGAAATATAGCTGGTGATGTCAACATACATCCTAGGTCAATAATAGGTACTTCTAATTTTTTTCATATGTTTTAAAAAAATGCTTTATGACCCGCCCATAATGTCTCATGAATTTCCTTCATTACTTGCAACTAAACACCTCGCTTTCCTAGGACTCATTGTGGATTCTTACCCTTACCCTTAGCATGTCTTGAAAGATAACTGTAATGTAGGAAAATTGTAAGCTCGTTAGCTAATGTTATGGAATCTATTCGTAGTCTAGCTAGGTAATGGTTGTAGTGTACTCAGATACTTTCCTATGTCTCTCCATTCATCTTCTTATTTAGACTCATGAATTTTCTCATACTCCTATATATGTGGAACATAGCCAACCAATGTCACATTATTTATTAGATCACTCTCAAGATCATCATCAAATCTAGCCCTTGATAACATGTCAGCAACTAAATTTGACTTACTTGAAATATGAATGAACTCAAGATTTATGAACTTAATATATGAGATCCATCTAAGCATGGCTATATCAAGAGATGAATAATTGGTCATCATTCCGATGAGAGGCAAACAATCAATCTCGACTTTCACATTTGCACCTATGAAATTTTCTTTGTCTGTTTCAACATTGTTACCATAGCCAAAAGTTCTTGTTTGATCTATGGATATTTTCATTGTGTTTCATGTACAATTTTAGCCCCAAATCTAATTGCATATCTATTCCCTTCACTATCATCTTGGCTTATGACCCGACCTATACCAATAGGACTATTATCAACACTCAATATAATAGGTTTGTTAACAGAATAGTCTAAATGCTTAAGGATGGGAGCTTCAAGCAATAATTTCATCAATTTATGCATAGCTTGTGTGTGTTTGTCAGTCCAAATAAATTTTTGTTTCTTCCTCAAAAAGTCATAAAGACAATTGGCAACATGAGAAAAGTGCGGGATCCAAATAACATAAAAGATGCAAGCACCAAGAAATCTATGTACCTCACTCATGTTGTTACATGTTTCAAAAATCTCGCTAATGGCATCAACATTTTGTGCGTATGGATTTCAACCATAATGGCCACATAAATGTCCAACAATAAGAACCTCATTGACACCAAAAATAGATTTTTCTATGGAAAATGTGTCACCTACCTCTTTGAATCGTTGAAATATTCATTCACAATTAGAGATATGGTCAAGAATAAATTTATGACATCTAGATGATTCTAAGGTAATGTTCTTTGCATGTTCCTCACTCCCTTTATTTGGAATATCATCAATGAATGGCATGGTTATATGAGGGATAAAATCATGTAAAACCATATTCATAGCATTCCATATGAGCCACAAAATTAGTCGCTCCTTGAGGTAAAGTACACATTCGCACTAAGCCTAAAGGATTTTTCATTGTGGTTATGTCACGATTATCAATTGGTAATTGGAATTGTTATTACCCAGAATATAAATCACCCATTGAATAGATAGAATGTCATGAAAATGTTTCAGCAAACTCATCTACAATGGGTCATGTTCCCACATTCGTTATGGTGACTTCATTTCGGTTGAAGATCTTTAATAAGACTTCTTGTTGTTTATAGGAACAATCAACCATGTATTTGAGTAAGGTGCAAAAGATGGCTAAAGAATTATCATGTTTATCTTCTCCTTAGGTAGTTTCATTAGCTCTAGTTAGTGAGCCTTTGGTACTGGTATAGGGTGAAGATTCCAGGGAATATGTGGAATACTAAAGATTATAATGGGTGCAACTAGCTTGGGATCTGTGCAACCAATCTCATGAGGATACACAGTAAAGGCTTTTCCAAATTTATCTCTCTTTGCTCACAAAAGAAAGTTGTCATCTCTACCAATTTTCACCTGTTTGATTGTCTCATCCATGAATGTATGTCCTATGTTTTTCTTATCCCGAAGAATTGGATTATTTTTTTTCACATCAATAATTTTTTCACTACTTCCTTGGGGTAATGGTTGAGCTATGGGTTTGATTTTTTTGTCTATTATTTTGTACTTCTTTTCAACTAATGCATCGTGTGTTTGGCTAAATTTTGAGCACTTGTCAACATTGACAACATACTCTTGGATTAGAGAATACTCATCAAGGGAAGATAGAAGAACAGTATGGGAATTAAATTTTTGTTGAAGACATAAATCTAACTCCTCAAGACTAGAGAAACTATGAGATGTCTCAATCACATGCTCAATGTTCTCATCATGTTCCCTGATTTTGTTGGCTTTATATTTCTTTTGGGTTTTCAGGATAAAAAGCTCGGACAGTTGACTCTTTTAAAGAAAATCTAATCTACAATGTGGAAAACAAAGCGACAAACTATTGTAAAGGTTGGTTGGCGTTGGTCTACGCTTGGATAAACTCTACGCTAAGAAGTTCCACCTCCTTCATTGTCAATCCACGGAAGAGACACACACAAACATGCACACATACATGGTAGAGACAAGAGAGAGGCAATGGAAGGTCATGAATAAGCTCTATTACTCAAGAACACTATTACAAGCTCAAAATAGCTCTAATCTCAAACTTGCCAACCTCAAAAATGAGCTCTCTAGCTCTCTAGCTCTCTTTATAGTTTCTAAATTAGTTTTGACTGGTTTCATGTCTAGCATCCTGAATACTTAAAAAAAAGGTTCTCGAGGTCATTTGGGGGTCCAAATGAAGTCTAAAAATCACCAAAATTGGGAAGGTCATTCTACCTAAGATCCTCAAGCTCAAAGACTCCTTGGCTTGCACAAAATGGAGCTCCTAGATAGAATTTTTTGGTGTTTTATGGCACATATGTTACAAGATTGATAATCAGAAATGTTGATGGTTCTCTAGCTAGGGATAAAGCTAGACTAGTAGCAAAAGGATTCAAGTAGACTCACGACATTGACTATGAAGAGACTTTCAACCTGGTTGCAAAGATGAGAACAAAAAGAACCTTGATTGCAATGAGTGCAACAAGGAGATGGCCATTGTACCAACTTGACATAAGAAATTCTTTTCTCAATATTGAACTTCAAGAAGAGGTATACATGAGTCCGATTGGATTTGAAGATAAAAAGCATCCTGATTTTGTTTGCTGATTGAAGAAAGATTTTTATGGGCTGAAGCAGCCACCACGTGCTTGGAACCAAAGGTTGGTTAAGTACCTCACAAGGTGTGGGTGGAGTCCAAGTTGTGCTCATCCTTCTCTCTACATGAATAAAGAAGAAGGCAAGTAGGTATATATATGCATATATGTTGATGGTCTAATCATACCAAGAAGTAACGTTGCAGGAATACAAGAGATAAAAAGAAAACTTGGTAAGGAGTTTGAATTTTTAGATCTTGGTGAGCTGAAAATTGTTTTAGGCATTGAGGTAGTGTATGGGAAAGATGGAACCTACTTGATGCAAAGAAAGTACCTGTTGGATGTTCTTTTCAGATTTGGATGAGTGAATGCAAACTACTCACTCAACATATGGAATTGGGAATCTACGCTCAAATGATGGAGAGATGTTACATGATGTAACTACATACAACACTACTATAGGTTCATTGATCTTTGCTATGATCACAAGACAATATCTGTGTTATATCATTGGAGTTCTTTCTCAATTTATGCAAACTCCAATAAGTGAACATTTAAATTTAGCCAAAGGAGTGTTAAGATATATGAAGCACACAATCAATCATGCCTTGTTTTATAGATATGATGAAGAATTGTAGGTGAGGGGCTTTATTAATGTTGACTAGGCTCGTTCGAAGGAAGGCAAAAGATCCACTTCAATTTATGTATTCATGATAGGTAGCCAACCTATCACATGGAGCTTGAAGAAGGAACTTAAAATTGCACTATCATCTACAAAAGCTGAATATAGAGGACTAGCCTTTGCAACTTGTGAAGCTATGTGGATTAAGAAGCTCTTGGATGATCTTGATGTGCAGGTAGAGCCATTCCAATTTATGGTGACAACATGTCAAGCATTCACTTAACAAACAGTCCAATGTTTCATGCACAAAGTAAGCACATAGAAGTGCATTATCATTATGTTCGAGAAAATGTTTTGAGCAAGGATGTGGATATGTTCATTAGAACTAATGGCCAAGTTTCAAACATGTTTACAAAGTCCTTAGAAGCTTCTAAACTAAAAAGGTTTAAGGATGAAATCAATTTGCATGATATGGCTGACGGTGCAAGCTCACATGTGAGCTTGAGGGGGAGTGTTAAAAAATAAACAAGCAAGGTCATATATATTTTGCAAAAATGATTTTCTTCAAATAGAAGGAGAATACAAAAAATAAAAATGGAAGCATTTACTTCAGCAAGTAGTGGACGCCAAAAGAGAATCAAACAAAAGAGAATCAAATCCAAAAACTGAACCACAAGAGAAGAGTGGCTGCTCAAAGTAGTAAAGGAGTTATGGAGAAGCGCTCTCAAGCTCATCATGAGAGCTCATGGTCATTTGTCTATAAACTAAGCAAGGGAGGACACTCAAGAATAGTGCAAGAAGATGCTGAAGTCCCTTGGTAGGTAGTTCATTTGGTCTCAATCATTCCATTTTCTACAGTCTCATAGACTATGTCTAGCTGCATACCAATTTTTGGGTAGCCTAATTATGAGGCATATCTCTCAATACATGTACCAATTTTTAGAGTTTAAATATTCATTAGAAAGCTCAACTTATGTATTTCCTTTATGAAAAACCATTTTGTGAGATTCACCATTGGCTATGAGTTATTCAATTTTTAGTACACTCCAGTTTTCATCCTAACCAAGTGGACTCCTTGCCTATTTTGAGGCAAAGAGTTGCCAAATTAAAACTACTCCAAATTGAGTGTTTGATAGCTCATTTGAAAGCTAATAGCACCTAGTTTGAGTGATTACAGGTTTAAGCTCATTGTTTCTTTAATTGATACCATTTTTCATTCTAACATTCAGCTATAGGTAGAAGTCGTGATCCTGAGAAGGTCTTCTACACTTTCCACTGTGCATAGGAGAGGAATTCTCCAACACCCTAAGATTATGGTCAGATGCCTTATTGATAGGGGTGTTGTAGCTAATGTCATCAGATTATCTCTTGTGCACACCCTCAAGGCCAAAGTAAAACCCATTGAAGCCTACTTGATAGGCTTAGGGGGTCTTCAAATCCTATGTGTAACTCTCCATGCATTCGGGAAAATCCAAGTTATGCATAAAAGTTTTATTCTACAAGAATAATGATATAATTGAACAAGTCTTATACACGATTGGCTATTCTAGAACTATGTAGTTCTAAATCTAGCCAAAGTAAAACTCATACTTACATGGAAAGGCAAAGATACCATGGGACCTTCTTCTCCCCTCCTCATCACTTAATTTCTTGATTCCAAATGAGACTCCAAGGATTCTTAAGCCTATCTTTGACATTAGGAACATTCCAAAATATCCACCTCTAATCAGACTCAATTGAAATATGTCTAAAAAAGTACAACAAACATGAAACGACTCCATAAAATACACAACTCCAATAGCTTTGGGTTAACAAGAAATCGGTAACACAATCTAAAGTCTCCACTTGCATTTTAGGAAGAAACTAATTTGAAAGGAACCTTTCTCCCTAGAGCCCCATAAGGGTGCACACAAGCCCTAAGTTATACACGAAAAGGATGATATACAACGTGAAAAATAATCAACCATTAGAGAATGAGGCTCGACTCATATGCAAGTGGATTCTAAAGATGTTGTTGTCACTAACAAAGACCACAACAAATACAACGTGGGCCTCAAGCTAATGTTACATAACTTCCCCAGACATCTCACTCATCTCTTCACCGATACCACATCCCATGGTTTCACTCTCCATCAAAGAGTGCACGAAATGTAAAAGCATTGTTTTTTATATTGTCATGATAATTGTGCACCTCATACTCTCCAAATATATGCATATGATTAGAAATACATCTTGTATATAAGTACCTATTTGTTATTTCTTGTATATATTCAAAACTAACACACCTCACCTAGTGCATCAAGCTTAATAGTACACAAGACAAGAGAATATATCAAATCGATCGAGAACCTCTTTGTGCATTAACCATTTGTCTAAATGCACAAGCCTGCCTCTTGCACAATTTAATTCAAATGAGCTTCATGTATGCATGAGACATAGGGTGACATATACGTCCTTTCATAGGACACAATTGCTATAAACATATGCAAAAGAGTGAACACCTTGTATGTGAGAAAAGAACACATATATCTTGCTTTGTTACATTCCATTCAAGAAACCATCACATAGTTATCTCCAACAATACATGTTGGTTCTAGTATATTCTAGATTAAACAATGGAGCCAACATGCTTTGCTATAGTCAATCAACTCTGCCAAGCAACAAATACATATACAAGGCCATGTAACAACAACATCCTCAAAGATTTCTAGAAACTTAACCCAATTATAAGTAGAAAAATGTCTCCGTGGAGTTGTTTTTTTGAAGCTTAATATCAATGAACTTTTGCATTTAAGAATACAAACATGTGAGTAAATCAACTTGGAAGGCAAAGTTGAGAGGAGGAAACCAAACATAAAGAAAGGTAAATCAACTTGCAAGACAAAATTGAGAGGAAGAAACCAACATGGAGTGTATGTGACTCAAGAAAGGTATTTGAAGAACTTGCTAACCAAATTTAAAATGGAAGATTGCAGGATAGCATCAAATCCAATGGAAGTGAATCATAAACTGAGTAGATATGTAGGATATAAATTCAAAGACATTAAGCTTTATCAGAGTTTGGTGGGTAGCTTGAATGATGCTACATTGCCAAGGCCTGATTTATCATATGGAGTTGGCGTTCTATCTCAATTCATGCGTTTATCCTAGAAAGGAATATTGGATTGCACGTCAAATGGTGCTAAGATATATCAAGGGCACACTTAAAGAAGGTTTGTAATATGGGTTCACTTCAAATACAAAAATCAAGATATATAGTGATGCAGATTGGGCAGGTAACTCTCATGGTAGAAGATCAACACATGGTTATTTGTGTTATGTTGGAGATAAATTAATTTTATGGTGTTCTAAGAAGCAACATACAATTGCTTTGTCATCTATGGAAGCAAAGTACAAAGGTATGGTAGAAGCTACAAAAGAAGTCATATGGCTAAAAGCTCTCATGAAGAGTGTTGATATCAATAAGACTACTCCTATCATTTGTGGAGATAACATGAGTTCTTTGTATTTGGCAGCTAACCCTGTGTTTCATGCAAGGACTAAACACATTGAGATTCAATATCATTTTTTGAGAGAGAAGGTTATTGATAAAGAGATACAAATCATGCATACTCCTACAAAAGCTCAACTTGTAGATATGTTAACAAAGAGCTTGGATAGACCTAAGTTGTAGAGGTTTAAAGATATGGAACGGATAAAGAAGATGCTCGTAATCATAATTGATGATTGAGGGGGAGTTGTTGAAGCAATACAATCATCAATTAATGATTACATGAAGCTTAGGAGTGAAGAAATGAAGAAAAGGTTGAAGCTTGAAGTATGAAGTGAAGTGGAGATTCAGGAGGAGATGATCTTTATACACATCTACATTAATCTTGTAAATACTTCACATATACTTTGAATAAGTGTCAAATCCACACTCATATGTATATATACACTTGTATATGGACGTGAAATATATGCGAGATGAAGACTAGATGAAATATAGATGATTAGATCATAAGTTGTGTGTGTAATATTCATCAAATGTACTTCTTATTAGAATAGAAGAAGGTTCAAAGAAGTTTCACCTCGATGTTTCTCTTTCTTCTCCTTCTGTGCTTAATCAATTGAGAAATCCTTTTGTGTGTGTGTCTAAGTCTATAGTTCATGCATCTATGGTCAAGTTTTGAGAGTCTAATTGTAATCATGCTAAGAGAATTGTGTGTAGGAACATTCATATGTGTAACAGGTATTAAGTAACTCCTAAAACACATGCAATCTTGATAATCAAAGATTTGATAAAATCTCAATCTACACTGTAAAGGCTTGCACAAATAAGCATTAAGAATTTAAGTACAAAGGTAAGAAATATATTTCTAAAAGCATTTGATCAAATAGGATCTAGGTTGTGAGAACTATGTCTTTAAAGTTGCATATGTGAAAGTCCTTTGTAGAGAAAGCCTGTTTCAGACATAGGTTTACTTGTTGTAGTAAATCTAAAGTTTTGCAAGTTCTTTTGAAAAATTTTAACTTGGAATAGTTGCCCAAATATTAGGAGGATGTTTTCTCAAAGTTCCATAGAAAACATTAATCATTTCATAAATCAATGAGTGAGTTTTGTGAAGCAAACTTTCTTCACTAAAGGCATAGTTCATACAAGTGTTGGTTGTTCATAATTTGGTAAAAATTTCGAAATTTGAAGGAGATTTTGAGTTATACTTGATATAGAGGTGTTCTAAATTCAAATATAGCTTGTCTTTTAGAGATTAATCATCTCCATCAGGTTGAACCAAACTTCTTCACTTTGAAACTCACTTTTCTACCTCCTACAAGCTTCTCCAAGTTTTCTCAAACCTCAATGATTGAGAATCTTGATAGACACAACTATGCAGCTTGGCGAATCAGAATGGAGACTTATTTGCAAGACAAAAATCTATATAGAATTGTAGAAGGTGATGAGGTTATGCCTACTCTGAGATCCAAAGGAGGACCAACACAAGAGGAGATACATATGCTCCCACTTTGGTGTGCAAGGAATGCTCAAGCAAGGTCATACATACTAAACTCTATTTCAAATGTTCTATTATCAGATATTAGAGGATGCAAGATATCTCATGAGATTTGGGATGCCCTAGAGACTTTCTTCTCCACTAACTCAAAGGCAAGGAAGAACCATCTTTGGAATGAGTTCAATCAAATGAAGATGACACCTAAACAAACTATCATAGAGTTTGTCACCAAGATTAAGAAGGTTGTAGACCAGTTAGCATCCATTGGAGAGCTCATTGAAGATGAGGTTATCATGAGGTATATTCTAAATGGAATTAGAAGTGATAGGCACTGGAAATCCTTAACCACAGCTTATGATCTCATCATGGATGTACAAACCCCATATTTCAACATATTCCTTGGACAACACTTCAACCAAGAGGCCAAAAATAGCTTAAAGGAAGATAATGCCTATAATGGTAATTCAAGTAGTGCCCTATATGAAAATAAGAAGGACAATAGTCTTAATGGCAACAAGAAGGAAGAGGATGAAGAGGAGACTTCCCAAGCCAATTCTGTAGGCAAGAGCAAGTGGAAAGGGAATAACAAAGGACCAAAGCACGTGAAAACCAGAGGCTAGAGTGTTCAACCTTGTCCCATGTGAGAAGTGTAGAATCACATATGTGGGATTCACCTCCCAGCCTATTTAGAGGCCTTGCCTAGTCACCATCTAGAGTTCTCTGTAAGGTCCCTCTACTCATATAGCCATCATGAGTAAGTACCTTGCATGCATTTTTTGGCTTTTGGCCTTGGCTATCCCATGAGCAAGGAATTTCTTGTTTCTCCAGGCATGTACATCTCTGGAATATAACATGCCATCTATGATAAGACCAACCACACCACTCAGAGTTGTTGGTTCAATGGGAAGTCCTAGAAAGGAAGTGGAAGAGCTTTATATGGTAGCAATGAGGTAGATGTGGATACAACTTAAATAATAATGATAGAGGCCATAATAGAAAGAGCTACAACAATTATTATAAAGATCAAGAACATGAAGACTCATTGCTTTCGATGAACCTAAGACACAAGGAAGGTAAAGAAGATGATTATTTATTCTACATGGACTCAAGATGTTTGAATCATGTTGCAAGCAACATAGCTCTCTTACCTTATTTGGAAAGTCCAAAGCATAGACATGAAGCTGAAACAAGGGATGACACAAAGCATAGTGTGAAGAGGATTGGTAATGCCAAGGCTTCCTATGGCTAACAAACATTCAGAGCAAAGTATTCTATGTTCCTACTCTTACAAAAAACCTAATAAGTCTAGGAAAAATAGTTGAGAATATCTTGTAAGTTAGGTTCACCCAACATGGAGCTTTTGTGGAAGATCCATCTCAAGGCTTCAAGAAGATACCCAAAAGTGAGAAGCATGGTAGGCTCTTTAATTTTGAACTAGAAGAAACCAAAAGCATAGCTCTATTGAACTTTGGGTCTCGAATCCTAAGTCAGCTTGAAGTGTGCCATAAGAGGCTAGCTCATGTCAATGAAACAACCTTGGAAGATATACACAAGGATCAAAGTGTTAAAGGACTGACAAACAGATCAAAGCAACACATGATCAAGAGATATGATGCATGTGAGATTGGAAAGGCACAAAGACAACCATTCAACCACAAAGGCTACATTCAAAAAAACCTTTGTACTTAGTACACATTGATGTGTGGGGACCACGTCAAGAACCTTCATTGGTAGGATCAAGGTATTATGTCTCATTTATTGATGATCATAGTAGATGGACCATTCTATAATTTGTCAAGCATAAGAATGGTGTTTGATTGCTAAAAATATTATCTAGCACATGTGGAGAATCATACATGTAGATCAATCAAGAAATTTAGATTTCATGGAGGGGGAGAATACTTCTCCAAGCAATTTATTCATTCTTGCAGGATAAAGGTATCAAGAGTGAAAAGGAGATTGACATTTCTTTTCTTCGAATTGAAAAGCAAGTAGCTGATATGATGATACACTTGATAGAATAAAGCTTTAGAGATGTTAATCAATGGGGGTTATTCAACCTATCAGAGAATGAACACTCAAGTATACTTGAGCTTGAGGAGGAGCTGTCAAGCTTACACTATGCTTGAGGTGGATAATCTCCAACTCAAAAATTCATCATTTGATCTGTATGAAGGTTTCCCATTGAAAAGATTCTTATTTGTGCTCATTTTTACTATTTTTCACAAGGGTTTTTTATGGATAATTTACCAATGTAAAATCCTAGAGTTTTACACATGTAAAAGAAGAAAATAAGAGCTCACATTCTATGAATTTGAGGTGGTTAAGTTTGACAATCAATCAATCACCGAAAAGTAGATTAGAATAGATGGTCACTTTTCCTAGATTCTAGGGAAGCGGATTGATTCCCTTGAGCAAACTCTCTGGACTTGATTTGAATTCAAAATCCACTTGCAGAAGTCTTGAAAGACTTTGATTTAGAAGCTTGATAGACAAAACTATGCGGCTTGGAAAATGAAAATTTAGGCCTATTTGAAACATATAAATCTTTATGGAATTCTCGCAAGTGATGAAGCTATGCCTTCTCCAAGATCCAAAGAATGACCTACACAAGAGGAGATAGATAAGCTCACACATTGGTGTTCAAGGGATGATCAAGAAAGGTCATACATAGTAAACTCCATATCGTATTTTCTATTACCACATATTAGAGGATGAAAAATATCTCAAGGGACTTGGGATGCCCTAGAGATTTTCATTTTTGCTAGCACAAAGGCAAGGAGAAACCATCTTTGGAATGAGTTTAACCAAATGACGAAGAACAAACTATCAGAGAGTTTGTTACCAAGGCTTGGAAGGTTCCAAATCAGTTTGCATCCATTGGAGACCTCCTTGAAGAAGAGGCTATCATGAGGTAGATTCTACATGGAATTAGAATTCATAAGTAATGGCAATCCTTCACCATGGCTTATGATCTCATCACGGATGTAGAAACTCCCAATCTCAACATATTCCTTGGAAAACTCTTCAACCAAGAGGCCAAAAATACCATAAAGGAAGTTCACATGTATCATGGTAATTCAAGTAGTACCCTATATCAAATAAGAAGGACAATAAGATGAAAGGAAAGAAGAAGGAAGAGAATGAAGAGGAGACTTCCCAAGCCAATTTTCCATGAAAGAGCAAGTGGAAAGGGAAGAAGAATGGTCAAAGCATGAGAAAACAAAGGCTAGAAATTTCAAATTTATGCCATCTATGATAAGACCAACCACACCACTCAAAATTGATGGTTCAATGAAAAGATCCAAAAGGAAAATGGAAGAGGTGGATATGGTAGCAATAGAGGCAGAGGTGGACACAACTTCAACAATAACAATAGAGGCCATAACAAAAGGGACCACAACAATTATTGTGAAGATCAAGAACATGAACATTCATTCCTTTTGATGAATCTAAGCCACAAGAATCTAATCATGTTGCAAGAAACATTGTTGTCTTATCTTATCTGGAAAGTCCAAAGCGTGGACATGAAGTTCAAATATGGGATGATGCAAAGCATATTGTGGAGACGATTGGTAATGTCAAGGCTTTTAATGGAAAGAAAAACATTGTGTGCAAGGTACTCTATGTTCCCACTCTTACAATAAACCTGATATGTGTAGGCCAAATAGTTAAGAATGGTTTGCAAGTTAGGTTCACCCAACATGGAGCTTTTGTGGAAGATCCATGTCAATGCTTCTTGAAGATAGCCAGAGGTTTTGAGGCATGGTAGGCTCTTTACTTGTGAAGTAGGAGAAACCAAAAACATAGCTCTATTCAACTTTGGGTCGCAAACCCTAAGTGAGCTTGAGCTGTGGCATAAGAGACTAGCTCATGTGAATGAAAGAACCTTGAAAGATATATGTAGGGATCAAAGTGTTCTAGGAATACCAAACATATCAAAGCAACACATGATCAACAACTATGATGCATGTCAAATTGGCAACGCATAAAGACAATCATTGAGCCACAAAGGCTACATATTCCACAACAACCTTTTGGACTTAGTACTTATTGATGTGTGGAGACCAAGTCAAGAACCTTCATTAGCAGGATCAAGGTATTATGTTTCATTTATAGATGAACAAAGTAGATAGACTATTCTATACTCTATCAAGAGTAAGAATGAGTTTATTAATTGCTTCAAAACTTATATAGCACATGTGGAGAATCATACATGTAGATCACTCAAGAAAATAAGATGTGATGGAGGGGAGAAAACTTCTACAAGGAATTTTTTGTGTTCTTGTAGGATATAGGTATCAATAGGGAAGTGAATACCAAGTAATCTTCTCAATTGAATGGAATTATAGAGAGAAGAAACAAGACATTGGTTGGATCAACTAGAACAATGCTTGAAAAAAAGAGGTTGCACATTATCTATGGACATAGGCTATTTCAACTATTGTGTACCTGTCAGTAGGCTACCATCCAAATCACTTCAAGGTATGACTCCTCATGAAGCATTGCATGGAAGAAAACCTAGTCTTGGACATTGCAAAGTGTTTGGATCTTTATCTTATGTTCATGTACCATCACAAATAAGAGGTAAGCTAGAGGAAAGGGCAACAAAGGGAATGTTTATTGGATATGACTAAAATCAGATGGGTTAGATATTCTATAATCCTTGACCCACGCAATTCAGTACAAGTAGGGATGTTGTGTTTGAAGAACACGGGTCCTCATATGATCACGACAAAAAAAGGTAACTCTACCGTATGATCTTCATTCTAAATTCCATTAATTAGGAAGCAATCATGATAAACAGGTTCAAGATCCAAGACGTGATGCACATGATCACCAAGGTGAAAGGGAAGAGGATTAAAAGTTATGGAGGTCAAGAAGAAAAGCAAAAATGCAAGTGTGGAGAATGATCCAAGCAACCACCTAGAAGGTCAAGAAGGGAGAAAAGATAACTAGAAAGGTATGGATATGATTGAAAATTTTTTATGAAGCATGCAATATACTTGGAAAAGGACTCTATTTCAAAAGAACCCTCAACCTTTGAAGAGCCAAAGGAAAACCCTTGTTGGGAAAAGGCTATGAAAGAATAAATAGATGCATTGAAGGAGATGGACACTTGGGTTTTAGTTCCAATGTCACTCATTGAAAAGGTAATTGGTTGTAGATGGTTATATAAACTCAGAAGAAACTCAAATGCATCAACTTACATGTACGAGGCAAGACTAGTTGCCAAAGGATGCTCACAAATGCATGGTATATATTGTGATGAGACATTCTCACTAGTTGCAAAGGGGACTACAATCAAAACATTGATAAGTGTAGCATTGAAAGTAATTAGAGACTCCTCCAACTTGATGTAAAAAGTGTGTTTTTAAATGGTTCGACAAGTGAAGAGGTATACATGTCAAAACCCCTTGGTTTTGAAAACCTTAATCATACATCTAATGTTTGTAGACTTAAGAAAACATTTTATGGATTGAAACAAGATCTTAGAGCTTGGAATCATAGGTTGATTACATACCTACAAGATCAAGAGTTCAAACCTAGTAACTCAAATCCTTCTTTATTTATTATTAGGGAAGATAATGAGGTTATCTATCTATGTGTATATGTAGAGGAAATTATTGTGATAGAAAATGACATAAATGGCATACAAAGGATCAAAAGGAATATGCAAAAGCAATTCAAAATCAATGATTTAGGTAAGATCACATTCTTCCTAGTTATGTAGGTCATATGCACAAAGGAAGCTTGTATTTTGACTATAAGGAGAGACATTCAAGATCTACTTCTTAAGTTCAAAATGGTTAACACTAAACCTGTAGCTACACCTTTGGAAATGAATCATAAACATAGTGTTTATGAAGGTGTTTATCATTAGTCTTTATGACTCAATGTTGTTGTTGAAACTTCATCATTGAGCAAGGACACACACAATAAAGAAGAATGGTGTATCCATAGAGAAATCCAATGATAGGTATGAATATATGCACACCATGAGATAGAAGCACACACACCTACAATAGGAGTAAGGCAATGATGCACATCGATACATAGGTACGGAAGTATTTTTCTCTTATGGTGCATGATGGTCGACTCTCCTTCGTGAGAGATCCACAACAATACCCTTGTTTTAGAAACTTGAACTCTGGTACCCCACAGTACTCCATAGAGGGGGTGCATAATACATAGGAAAAACAAACTTTACATAGACCATAGACACAAATTTCTTAGGTCATACAAACACCATCAAACTTAGAGTCTCTGGCTGACTAGGATACTATATGTTTTATTAAAGAACATATACAAAAGTGTCTAGCTTCCATTTGGCCTTTCACATGGAAACTAACATTAACAATCTACCACAAAAGGGAATATGGCCAAATCGACTATGGGAGAAAAGTAAAGAATGGTGGAGAATATGTGAGTGTAAATATACAAGCTATACCTCCCACCTAATGGGCATGTTACACAATATAAATGTAACAATGCAAGATCATGAATCAAGTACATCCCATCAAGTGACAACAGTGTTAAAAGCTACCCTCTATTAGAGCTTTAGTGAAACCATCTACAACATTATCTTGAGTATGAACCTTCTCAAGAATAATGCACTTAGTGGCTAAATATCTCTAATGATTTAAATCAATTGTTAGGATATATGATAACTTTTGAGAATGATATCAAAGGAGATGTTGATAAGAGTGCATGTCATGCAATGTATTCTAAAGACACGAAGAAAGCTAGCAAAGGAAAGCAACAATCAGTTGAAGATGAAGGTACTCCAAGTCAAGCAAAACTTCCTAAGAGGAAGAGGAAGTGGCAGAAGTAGAGGAAGAGGCAGAAATAACAAAGATAATGTCAGAGCTTGTTGGATATGTGGTAACCAATCATCTATCTCATGATTTTTGGCATAATAATCAAAGCAATGGTAATTTTAATCAGAATTTTCATCAAAGAGGAAGAGGTGGCAGATATGAGAGAGGAAATTTCAGAGGTAGAGGTGGTAGGAAATCTTTTGGAAGAGGAGGAGGAAGAAACTTTCAAAATCAATCCTATAATAACACCTACTACAATTATGCATCAGATCAAAAAGAAGATTCAACTCTTATTATGAATGCAACATGTGAAGCCTCACATGAAGACATGAGAGTATTTGATATTGACTTAGGATGTAGCAATCATTTGAGTGGAAATATTGCTTTGATGACTGATTTAGATCATAAGGCAATCAATCACACAGTTCAAACAGGTGATAATACAAAGCACAAAGTAAAGTCAATTGGTTCAGTTAAAGCCAAAGATGGAAGTACTCTCTTGAGTAATGTTTTGTATGTTCTTACAATTCCAAAGAACTTGATCAGTGTAGGACAAATTGTGGAAAAAGGATATGAGGTAAGGTTCACTAATGATGGAGTTTATGTTGAAGACCCTAGTCAAGGGTATAAACAAATTGTTATAGGAAAGAAAGAAGGAAGGCTTTTCACATTAAAGATACAAGGTAATGTTGGACATGCTATGTTTACATATGGAGAGAAAAAGGTGTCTGAATTGGATCTTTGGCATAAAAGACTTGGACATTTTAATGAAAGAGGTATCAAAGAAATGATTAAGAATGGTTCAGTGCTTGGATTGCCTAATGTTGCAGGTCAACACATGACATACAGATGTGAAGCATGTCAGTTAGGTAAGGCTCATAAGCAATCATATAATAAGCATGGTTTTATCTATTTAGAAAGACTTGAATTGGTACATACAGATGTGTGCGGTCCTTCAAAGGATATGTTGATGATGCTACCAGATGGATTACAATCTATGTGATCAAAGACAAGTCAGAAGTGTTTAATATATTTAAACACTATCATGCATATGCAGAAAGAATTACAGGTCAAAAATATAAGAGGTTAAGGTCAGATGGAGGGGGAGAGTATTTCTCTAATGAGTTCAATGATTATTTGTGGAATGCAGGTATAAAGAGAGAGGTTACTTGCAGGTACTCTCCTCAACAAAATGGGGTAGCAGAAAGAAGAACCAAAACTCTTGTTGAGTTTGAAAGATCCATGATGAAGGAGAAAAATTGCGCTAATTATTTGTGGGCTGAGGCTGTAAACACAACCACATATTTGTTCAATAGTTTACCATGTAAAGCCTTGCAGGGTATGACACCATATGAAGCTTGGTGGGGTAGGAGACCTACCTTGGATCATTGTAAAATATTTGGATGCTTGGCATATGCATATGTGCCATCACAATTGAGGCATAAATTGGAACCTAAAGCTGAGAAGTATGCATTCATTGGTTATGAGGACAAGCAGATGGGTTATAGGTTGTGGAGTCCATGCACAAAGCAATTCCTTGTGTCTAAGTATGTTACATTTGATGAGCAAGGTACTTGGTATGCAGGTACACCTAATGTTTATGCAAATGTTGAAGAAGTTGTGAATCAAAAGAAAGGTAAATCAAAGGTTCATATATTTGATGAAGATGAGAAAAATGAAGTACAGATTGAAGTTGAAGAAGTGCCAAGTTTTGATCCAGAATGTGATGAACCAGAAACTTCAAGAAGTGGAGAAGTTAGAAGGTCATCTAGGCACAAATGGCAGCCTACAAGGTATAGCTATGATACTTCATTCTTGACTACTAAATATTATGCTTACATGCTAAAAGCAGATGAAGATCCATCCACATATGATGAAGCCAAAGGAAAGAAGAATTGGGAAAAATCTATGCAAGAGGAGTATGATGCATTGATGGAAAATGAAACTTGGGATTTGGTTCCTAAAACAAATAGTTAGAAGATCATTGGATGTAAATGGGTCTACAAAACAAAAAGGTTTGCAGATGGAAGTGTATCTAGGTAGAAAGCCAGGCTTGTTGTAAAGGGATATGCACATACATTTGGTGTGGACTATGATGAAACTTATAGTCCTGTTGCAATGATGACAACCGTAAGGACTCTCATAGCAATTGCTGCTTGCAAAGGTTGGAAATTATCTCAATTAGATGTGAAGAATACATTTTTGAATGGTTATATTTCAGATGAAGTCTACATGGAGCAACCAGATGGTTTTAAAGATCAAGTGTATCCAAATTATGTGTGTAAGCTCAAGAGAGCTTTGTATGGATAGAAGCATGCCAATAATAGAAGATCAACTCATGGATACTTGTGTTATGTGGGAGATAAGCTAATTTCATGGTGCTCTAAGAAGCAACATATAGTTGCTTTATCATCTACAGAAGCAGAATACAAAGGCATGGTAGAAGCTGCAAAGGAAGTAATATGGTTAAAGACTCTTATGAAGAGTTTTGATATTGTTCAAAGTACTCCTATCATTTGTGGAGACAATATGAGTTCTTTATATTTGGCAGCAAATCCTGTATTCCATGCTAGAACTAAACATATTGAGATTCAGTATCATTTTTTGAGAGAGAAGGTTGTTGATAAAGAAATACAAGTTTTGTATACTCCTACAAAAGATCAACTTGCAGATATGATGACAAAAAGCTTGGATGGACCAAAGTTGTAGAGGTTTAAAGATATGGCAAGAATAAAGAAGATGTAGGTAATCACAATTGATGATTGACGGGGAGCTATTAGAGCAGGACAATCAACAATTTGTGATTATATGAAGCCTAGAAGTGAAGAAATAAAGAAAAAAATGAAGTCCAACTTCATGGAGTAAAGAGAAGATTCAGATAGTAAAGTTTTTAAAACATATGTACATTAGCTTTGTAAATACTTAAATATACTTGAAGTAATGACGAATCAATACTCATATGTATATATAGATACATGTAGATGGTCGTAAGAAGAAGGATGAGATGAAGCATAGATGAATAGATGATGTGTATTGGATGTATCATCCATCAGATGTATGTAGAGTTGAATAGAAAGAATGTTCAGAGAATTGCGCATCGATCTTTTCTCTAATTCTCCTTCTGTCTTTGATTTTATCAGAAATCCTTTTGTACACATCTAAGTCCATAGTTAATCTATCTATGGTTAAAGTTTGGAAGTTCAATTGCAAACACGTTGAGAGAATTTTGTGTAGGAACATCTATGTGTGAGAAAGTGTTGAGTGTCTTCTGAAACAGGCGCAGATTCGATGGTCAAAGAAATGATCAGTTCTCAGTGCATAGTGTAAAGTTTTACACAAATGAGGAGTCAAAATCTAATTTGGAAGGTAAGCCATCTATGGCTAAAAGTATTTGCTTAAACGGGTTTTAGATTGGGAGAACTATGTGTTAGAAGTTGCACGTGTCAAAATCGATTCTACAAGAAGGTAGTTTCAGACATAGGTAGAATATTTGAAGCATTTCTCATAATCTACTAAAGCTTTTGAAGTGTTTTAACTTGGAGGCGGTGCGCAACCTCTAGACAACACATTCTACAAAGTTAGATCAGAAACTTTACACAAATGATTAATCAATGAGTGATTAATGTGCAGCAGACTTTTCTATGAAATGACTTTCTTCACAGTTAGTTAATTTCTTGATAGTTTGGTGACTGTCTTCCAAAATTGGTTGAAGTTTAAAATTATTCTTGATATAGAGGTGGTCTAACATCAAGGATAGCTTGTTCTTTTGGAGATTAACACTCTCCATCACTTAAGTAGGCCGAGTGTATAACTTTCAATAAATCACTTCGTACTTTCGAATCCATTTTTATGAGTTGGTACAAACTAAGCTTGTGATGAATACCTTCAAGATTTCCTCAATCTTAACCTCTTGTGTGTCTTCCTGAGAGCTTGCAGGTTGCTCCTTAAGGGAAGTAGTCACCATATCATAAGCTCCTTCAATGTCTACTTGGCCCATCCAACCAGTCTTCTTTTCCTCATCTCTATGTTTGAGTCCCTGTTGTTCCTCTCTACAGGTTGCCGCTTGCTTGGCTCTAGTCATCATGGGCACTCAAGAAGATGAAATAGCATAAGACTGAGTGGTCATACCTTCTACTTGTGGGCAGACTGCAATCATGTGAATTGGAGCAAGGCGGCTTCTTAGGCAATCTATGGTATAGTGATCCTTGGCATCTGGACAATGCTGACAGGGAGGTGCACCTTTTGGTAGAGAACACATGTTCTGCATATGGCCATACTCACCACAGCGATAACACATCAGTGGCCTATTATATCTAGGTCGAGTTAGATGGGTCTCTTCTCTATTAGGTGCATTTGAAGTACTAGCATAATACGAATCAAGAACATGAGGGTTACCATGTTGTTGTACTCCCTTGAGGTAGTAGCAGTCTCTTGCTTCATGACCATCCTTGCCACAGAAATGACAGCTCACCTTGTTAGGACCATTAACATTTGAATGTCCATTTTTGCTACATATTTTCCACCGTATGTCTTGTGTAGTGCGCAAATCTTCTAACTATGATGAAGTTGAGCTACTTCATCAACATTGTGGCACGGTGGTGGTGGTATGACCTTCTCTTCTTGTTGACTCTATTGCATTCTTAAGGCTTCCAACTCCTTCCTAAGTTGCTCAATAGGATCTAAGTGTGATGCATAATTTGGTTGAGTATCTCCTTCGAAATGTAGCCTAGCGTCCTCAATGCGTGATGCAGCTGCAACAAAATCATCGAGTGTTGCATCCAATCTAAGAGATTCGCAAAGCTTCTATTGAGATGACTTGGGAAAATCTTTCTCTATCCATTTTTTAACCAAGAAATCACTTGGAGCATGTGGCAGACTTGAAACAAGTGCTTTTGTCCTAGTGTGAAGTTCATGAAAGGATTCATCTGGTCTCAACTTTAAATTCTCTAGCTGATCTAGAGCTCTTTTCGAGGAGTCATTTGGTCTGAATGTCTGCGAGAATGTCGTCTTCAGTACCTCACACGTAGCTACTCAAGTGTGGGTCATGTACCCACTCACAGGATGCAAAAAAAAACAAGAAACAGTGTGACACACTCTATACTGCACTAATTACCTCACACAAAAATACAAGGGTCCCACCGTGCATGCCAAACTGTAGAGGGGGTAACTGGGTCTATACTTCCAGTACTCCTTCTACTCAAGGGAGGTTCTCCTTAGGGAAGTATACACTGTAACATCATTGTGTGATGTACTACTTGAGAAGATAAACCAAGAAATAGTCAGTGTGTTACAAAGATGTTTCAAGTGAAGGGATAGAACAATCCCTCATTAATTGTACCCTTTAGATACCTACACACCCTCTTTGCAGCTTCCATCTGAGGATTCCTTGGCACATGCATAAACTGACGCAATGTACTTATTGCATAGGCAATGTCTACTCTTATCAAAGTGGCATAATTAAGACTAACCACAAGTTATTGATAATGTGTAACATCTTTAAGTAGTTCACTTTCATGTGAACTTAGCTTATGGTTGATCTCCATAGGGATACCCACAACTTTAGTCTTCTCCATCTTAAAATTTACCAAAATATCATGTATGTACTTCCTTTGTGTGCTGAATATACCTGAATCTATATACACAAGTTCCAAGCCAAGGAAGTAGGTCAATAACCCTAGACCATTGATTTTGAATTCCTTCACTAATTGAGCCTTGACCTGCTTGATACCATAAGAATCATTCCCTGTAATAATGATATCATCTACATAGACACATGCCAAGAATATGTCTGGCATTTCCAAAATCCTTCATATCAAATATCTGACTCAACTTCTTTTTGAGAATTGACAAGTCATAAGAGGAATTCTTGGTAATCAACATATCATAAACATAAAGTATCAAGCACATAAAACTACCATCTGAGCATCTCTTTGTGTAGACACAATGATCCTGGTTGCTCGAGACTAGCCTTGAGACATCATAAAAGCATACAAATTTTGGTACCATTGTCTAGTAGAATGTTTAAGCCCATGTAAGTTCTTCTAGAGCTTACAAACTAGACTTTCTTTGCCATGAATTGCATAATGCTCTCGTCATTTCATATAGGTCTCGTCTCCAAGATCTCCATGCAAGAAAGTAGTTTTCACATCCATTTGGACTAGTTGAAGTCCTCCATTGCAACGAATCCGAGCAACACATGTAGAGTAGAGAGATGATTTCCTTAAAACCAATGCCATGGTGTTGCTTAAAACCCTTTGCAAGAAGTCATGCTTTTTACTTTGGATAGATATTATCTAATGTCGATTTCAGCTTATATACGTATTTACATGGTAAAGCTTTCCTTCCCTTTGGCAAAAGTGCTAAATCCCAAGTACCATTCTTGTGAATTGAATCCAATTCACTCCTCATAGAAGGCTCACACTTGACATAATCTTGTATCTAAATAGCCTCTTTGTAGCAAGAAGGCTCATCAACATCTATTAGCATAAAAAAATCCAAACCTTGAACATATATGTTAGGTGAATGCAAGACACGTGTGGATAGTCTCAGTCATTCTTAGGTATGAACATTTGCAAACTCAATCTGATTGGATGTTTTCTTGACAATCCTTATGTGCAACATTTTTATGCATGCAAACTAGAGGAGTATTATCCTCAAACACAACTCTTCTTACTTCAACTTTCTTAATGGGAGGCTTATGCATCTTAGAGTAATTGAAAATGACATCACTCTTTTTTATCATTGATCGTGTTTTAGGATCCCATAAGATATATTCAAATTGTCCTTCTCAACCATATCCAAAAAGTCCATCTTTTGTCTATGATTCTTGGGTATATGAACATACACTTCACAATCAAAAAGGGGAAGATGATCATAAAATAGTGGCTTCATTGTCCATAACTCTTGTGCCACTTTTAGACCTTTGATAGTACTAGGTGAAAGGTTAATCATGGCAAATGTACTTAATACTACTTCTACCCAAAATCCTTGTGGACGGTTTGTATGACGCAACATAGAAAGTACTCTATCTTGAATAGTTATATTCATCCTTTCAGCTACATCATTCTGTAATGCAGTATAAGGAGTTGTAGACTATCTATGAATTCCTCTAGACTGACAAAAAATTTTGAATTCATATGAGGTATACTGACCCCCATTATCTGAGCATAAAGCCTTAAGCTTAGTTTCTTTTTCAATCTCAACTAAAGCAAGCGAGTTTCTAAAAGTAGGGAATACCTCATCCTTGAATTTGATAGGATATACCCAAAATTTTCTAATAACATAATTTATGAAAGAGACAAAGTAAAGAAGACACCTAATGACCTTGTGGGCATAAGACCACAATGAGATGTAAAGGCTGAATCGAAGAGTCAATGTGCATTTTATGTGCATTCCTAGTTTTCTTTCCATATTGAAAATGCTTGTAAAATGCAAAATCAGAGAAATATGACACAAGTAAGTAGCTACAACGAGAAAGATTTTCCAATCCACTATCGATATGTGGTCCAAAATTCTATTCCAGAAGCAATCCATAGGTTGTTCAGTAACAACTTACAAGTGTTCTTTCTATGATACAAACAAAGGATAAATTGGTGGTTTTTTCATCCTTTTGCAGTAACCATATTGCCCATCCATATGAGAAAGGACTAAGTGTAGAAAACCAACTTGTAAGAAAGGTATTAAGTTGACCAACTGACATCAAACTACATGATAACTATGGTATATGGAGTACATTATGCATAGTAAATTTTGAGCCATCAATAAGGTGCATAACCATTGTAATCGAGCAAGATTTCATCTGATTGTATGCCAATGCCCACAAAAAAAAAATGTCCTAGCACCACTTCTTTTTGTCCCTCGAGAGTTCACCGCTCAAGATTCCCCTCATTTCATATTTGTCGGGTCAGAAAAAATTCAGCCCCAAAATTTGTCCCTCAAAATTTGTCCTTCAAAATTTGTCCCTCAAAATTTGTCCTTCAAAATTTTTCCCTCAAAAATTTGATCTCTCAAAAATTTGTCCCTCAAAATTTTTCCTTCAAAATTTGTCCCTAATTCGTCAAAATTTGTCCCTCAAAATTTGTCCTTCAAAATTTGTCCCTTGGGCTATAGATTTATGACAAAGGGATGGGAATAAGAAGTAATGATCATGTATGTATAAAATCATGTAAAAGTAAAATGCCATTGGCAATCAGCTATTGCCCAATGAGTGAGAAGTAAGTGAGCTATGAGGTGAGATCATCTTCGCAAATAAATTACATCACATTGATCTTTGAATCTCGAGTTACACGCAGGCCTTTCATATCCTCTTTTTATAGTTTTTGTTGCAGCCAAAGGATTTAAATTCAAATTCAAATCTCTACCTAAAACTGAATGATAAAGTGTAGGACTGATTCTTTCTTGACTCAACCACCAAATGATATGAGATTTTGTGCTTCCTAGCTCCTCGTGTGTACATTACATTTTTACAAAAGTAATTGTGAAGCAAAGTTACAAGAGGTTAAGCATATGAAGCCTTCCAAGTATTATGCAAATACATCAAGCTCATGTGAGGTGATCAAGTATGTAGGCTTGGGCTTAATTGCATCAATAGCTCCCCCTCAAGAAAAACATGCTTGGTCTTCATTGCTAATTGATTTCTTGCAGCGTAATCATCAATTTGAACCTATTCATCTTTGTTCCATCCAATGCTTTGGTAGGTATATCTGCACATTGTAAATGAGTTGATACATAGGATAATTGAATATTCTTACTAAGTAATATTTCTCTTACATAATGATAGTGCACTTCAATGTGCTTAGTCCTTGTATGGTATACAGGATTAACAGCCAAATGAAGTGAACTAGTGTTACCTCCCAAGATAGTTGGAGTGTAGGAATGTATCTCCAAATCTACATACAATTTCTTAAGCCACATAGCTTTCTGAGTTGCATTTGCCAATCCCTCATATTTTGCTTCTGTGGAAGATAAGGACAGAAGAGTCGAAAAATGAAAATTTAGGCTCAATCACTCACAAAGGAGAAAAATGATTCCTTGTAGGAAAACAGAGACCGAGGTCAAGAAAGAGCCTTTGGAGATCAAATTTGGCCATTTTTCACAAAATGGTCTTGGTGGTCAAAAAGTAGCAGAAAGTGAGTTAATATCTTTGAGGGGCCGAAATAGTCAAATTGGGCCATCATACCAAATTAAAGAGCCTTTGGAGATCAAATTTGGCCATTTTTCACAAAATGGTCTTGGTGGTCCAAAAGTAGCAAAAAGTGAGTTAGTATCTTTGGGGGGCCCAAATAGTCAAATTGGGCCATCGGACCAAATTAAAGAGCCTTTGGAGATCAAACTCGGGCATTTTCCACAAAATGGTCTTGATGGTCAAAAAGTAGCAGAAAGTGAGTTAATATCTTTGAGGGGCCCAAATAGTCAAATTGGGCCATCGGACCAAATTGGTGCATTCGATCAAAATGGGCCAATTTTACGAGGATTCAACACTACAGAGTTCTACAAAAGGGTAGAAAAGCCTAAAAATGTCAAATTGAAGAAGCCTTTTAGGAGGCTAATTTTGAATCTCAAGGGCCTAATTTTGAGCCTGAGAGCAAAGAAGACCTTCCATTTTCAGAAATTCCTCAAGGATGGATCAAGCAACATATTGTGGAACATAAGGGGTGAATTCCACCCCTGCTCACACTGCAGATGCTTTTTCAAGAGAGACGAGTCCTGAAATGCTAGTTCAAGAAGTGAACCTTGGAGATGAAGGAAATCCTCAAATAGTCCACTTAGCCTCCTCATTGTGGCACTATCCCTTTTTACAATAGAGGGTAACTTCTCTCCTTTTCTCCTATAAAAATGTCTTTGCATGGTCCTACAATGATCTAACAGGGATTCCAGAGGAGCTTGGATTACATCGAATACCCTTAGTAGAGGGAGTTGCACCTGCAAGAAGTAGGCCGTATCGACTCAATCCAAAATATGCAGAGGCAGTAAAACTCGAAATCACAAAACTTGAGGAAGTAGGTATTATTGTTCCAGTGGAACATTCAAGGTGGCTTTCATCTATGGTTATTGTACCCAAGAAAAATAACGAAAAAATAAGAATATGCATTGATTTTCGTGCTTTAAATAAGGTAACTGTTCAAGATGGCTTCCCTCAACCTTTCACAGAACAAGTATTAGAAGAAGTAGCTGGTCACACTTTGTACAATTTTCTTGATGGTTTCAGTGGCTACAACCAAATATTAATTCATCCGAGGCTATGTATTGCTCCACTCTTAACTGTTCCTAACTCGTGAGCAGAGTTTCATGTGCATACAGATGCTAGTCTTCATGTAGTAGGAGCAGTTTTGGCTCAACCATCCATGCCCAAGGTGCCCAAGGTGGACCAACCTATAGCTTATGCTAGCAGACTACTTACCAGAGCAGAAAGAAATTACAGCATTACGGAAAGCGAAGGTTTGGCTATTGTTTTTGCACTCCAAAAGTTTAGGCAGTACCTTCTAGGTGAGCATTTCATTGTCATATCTGACCATCAGCCCCTCAAATACTTAATTAATAAGCCTAGAGTAGCTGGAAGGATTTGGCGTTGGCTACTACTATTTCAAGAGTATGATTTTGAGATTCATATTAGGCCAGGAAAAGAACACTACATGGCGGATCAGGTGTCAAGGACGGCAATGAGCGAAAAGGTGACAGGTATTAATGATGAACTTGTAGATAGTAGTCTCTTCGTGGTAGAGACTCAAACTGAGTGGTATGGTGAAATTTTGCATTTTCTCACTTCTTGAAAATTCCTTGAGAACATAAAACTATTACAAAGGAGGAGATTACTCTTTAAAGCCAAAGCATATTCACTTATAAATGACCATTTGTATAAATATTGTCATGATGGTATCTTGAGAAAATGTGTTTATCCAGAGGAGGTGAATTTTTTGCTTGAAGCAGCACACAGTGAAGGGCATGTCAAAGGAGAGGAGTTGGCTCACAAAATTATCCACAAGGGATTATGGTGGCCTCATGTTTACAAAGATGCTATCAAGTTTGCCAAAGGATGTGATATCTGCCAGTGATATGCTCCTAAGCATAGTAGACTGAATTTTCAATCATTAATACTCTCCACTGGATGGCTACCTTTCAAACGATGGGGTCTTGATTTCATTGGACCAATCAGCCCAACTGGTCAACCTAGTGGTAAGAAGTATATTTTGGTGGCCACATGTTATTCTACTAAGTGGGTAGAAGCTAAGACATCTATTGATTATACGTCCACTACAGTAGCCAAGTTTATGTATAAAAGAATATTCTCAAGATTTGGCTGCCCTCTTGAAGTCACCAGTGATAGAGGCGCGCACTTTGTAAACCAGTTGTTGCAAATAACCTTTGACAGGTACAAGATCTTCCACTCCGAGTGCCAACCATAGATTTTCTATGAATATTCTCACTTTAGAGTGCTCCACATATGTCATCATAGAATAGTTTACCACCAAGTGCACTATTGCTAATAGCTATGCAAAACCTATCCCATGATGATGGCAATGTGCATAACAATAAGACTACTTTCATTTTATTATCTGTCTCCATTTTTTGAGCCCACAACTGGGAGAATATAGCATTGAGCTTATTTACATGAGTAGCAACACTATTTCTGTCCTTCATGCAAAGGTCATATAACATTCTGAGTATATACACTTTATTCGATGTCGTTTCATTTTCATATGTATTGCATAACTTCTTCCAAAGCTCCTCTCCCCAATCAGAGTCTAATAAAGTAAAAATTATCTATAGGTGAAATCGAATGGTAGACCCCTCCATTTCATCCAACTCATCCCAATCATCATCATCACCCATATCAACAAGCTTCTTTGATATTCCATATATTGGCAACCACTATTTCCTATGAATTAGCACATCTTCAATCTGATTCTTGCATGGAGCAAAGTTTATGATTTCCAGATCCCCAAATGGTCTTTGCCTTGCAAGTTATAGCTTCTCTAGCGAATAATGACGCTAAAAGGCTGAATTCACACCCTAAACACTAGCCAACAACACCTTCAAGTGTCTCTCAACTCTCTTCTTTAGGCTCAAAAAACCTACATAAACTGTTGGTGGTTGTTCCCACCACAACTAAAAACCTTTCAAGAAACATATAGATTTACTAGTGTGGCTGAGAACATAGCCCCAAATCTGAATATTTATTGTCATAAAAGTACAAAGGACACTCTTATTAATGTTCTTGAACTTGTGTAAAGAGAACTATGCGAGAACATTCTCAAGAATGGTTCCAAATATCACCCCAAAAATGCTTCAAAATAGGCTTTGAAAACAAAGAATGAAGCTTTGAGGGCCCAAAAAATGTTCAAGGTAATGTGAACCTTAGTCTTTACCCTTCTTTAAGCACCACAAAAGTGTAATTTAGTGGCAAGAGCTCTGTCCATAAAGTTAGCTCTAGGGGGAACAAATTGGGGATGGGTGACCTCTTAAGAAGTACAATGAACCTTCATCTTCTTGATCATTAATGTCCTCCCTCATGTGGAGCCAACACTGCCAACAATGACATCCGTGACTCAAAGAAGGCCTTGGCTGGGCAAGTAGTGTGGTAAGGAATCAACACATAAGCGCTAGAACCATTTTGAAGAATCAAATCAATTTAAATGGGAAGACAACAAGATGACTAAGACCATGGTGATCCCTTTCTTTTCATTCCGCATTTAAAACAAAATGGACTATAACATCTCATGCAATCATTTGTGTATGCGTACACGTCCATATCATGTACAATTAGGATTGCATTTCAAGGTTAAATTGGACATCCATTTCTTTTAGAGCCTAAATGTGTACCTCATGTTTGAATATCATAGCATCCATCAATTTTTGTTGCTTAAAATACGAGAAAATGTATTTGTGAGGAAGAGCGTTCCATATACATGTATATGTAAGTACACATACATATATATATATATATATATATATATATATATATATATATATATATATATATATATATATATATATATATATATATATATATTCGTATTGATGCTATGTGTAAGTGCATGTGTGTATATTTATGTGTGCATCTTTGTGCTTACACACGAGAAAGAATATTCATGATCGAGTAAGAATTTTATGTGTATGCTTAACACAACGGGTTTATGAAGATGAGTATGGTATGCATGTGTTTGAGATGTACATTTATGAGCATGTATGTATCATGAGTTTACTCGAAAGTGTCATGAAAAATAATAAAGTCATGAGCGAACATAAAAGGTTGGAAACCAAATAGCAACTTTGCATTATGTGATATGAAATGCAAGGAGATCTTCGACAAGTATTAGGCAAAGCTGGCATTCACTTGATGAACTATTTGGGAAAAAAATATGCAGAGATTTTAAGGGGGGGGGAGAGAGAGAGAGAGAGAGAGAGAGAGAGAGAGAGAGATTTGGATCAAACTTCTAAGATGGGCCAGAGGCGCTCATTCAGGAGCTCCATTATTGATTTCGAAAGTTGTTCTCTGTTGGAGAAGAATCACCCACATAAAAAAGCCTTTTGTTTTTCATTTATGAATGTTGGCTTCAACATCCAAGTTCGATCCAAGGGGCATGATTTAGCGGATGCACCTTGTATTTTTAGGCAGATGGCGAGGATTCAAGTCCCGCCCAGAGTTGGATGCCTCAAGAGTTCCTCAAGATGGGTGCCTTTACTTACGAGGTCACGTGTGTGTCTTTCCAATTCATTGTACTCTCAAAAAGAAAAAACATCCAAGTTCGATGGGAATGGACAACGGAGAAGGTTTTACGTTTGTGATTGGTTTTCTGGCCTTTTTAATTTGAGGGCTAATTTTTTACGTATATGGCTTGATTTTTTTTTAATGACGACACTTTGATGAGCAAATTCGTAGAATCGCACGATTTCCGTCTCAATGTAGATTTGTATGATCATAAACCTACAGCATCATGGGCTCATGATTATGGAATACAGATTATTGGAACTTTTATTGGAATACAGATTTTGCAGAAGTTTTCTGTTGTTAAAAACATGCGCATCAAAGTTTCTCTTACCTGTGTTAATGTCTATCAATTTAAGAATCATTTCTTCTTTCTCCCTCCTTTGGAACACTTCCATACACTTTTTTACTATAAATATGAAATGAATGTTAGGGAATCTCTGTAAAATATGGATATATCATGGTACCTTTGCTTAGCTTAACCGAAGAGACCCCTATAACTATGAAGACAAACTTTGCGTACATCAAGCTTGTTGCGAAAACTTTCAAAAAGGAGAAATTGTTTGGAACGAGAGCTAAATAAAAAGCTCAAGTGTCTTCTTCTTTTATGGAAGATGATTCCGATCCACATTCTCTAGTTAAAGAACTTCACTTTTCCTTTTGACCAACACCATACCTATCTTGTTAATTTTCCTTTAAAAGACCTAAATAAAACTCAGTTTTGAAAGAACACTCTGCCCTCCTTTCCACATAATGCCACCACATACCTAGTGAACCCGACGTGAAAGGAGGTGACAAGTAGGACTCTTAAGTTCACATAACAACAAGAGAAGAGAAACTAGAAATTAGGAGGAGAGCTTGATAAAAGGTTTCCATCTAACTAGGATGGGAGACACCACAATTGCCCAAATGGATGTGGTAACTCAATTTTTCCATTTTCAACAATATGAAGGAGATGAAGTAACATTCAAACATTTCATGAGTATGTAGTTAAGCAAATTGGATATTTTAATGGCAAAAATATCACATCATTTTTCAAGGAGTATGATTCAGAAGCTTAATACATCAAGGCTAGGCTTATGCTTATGAAGAGAATTTTTGATATGTGTCAAAATTGCACTTACATGACCCACTGATAATAGAAGGTAAAACGAAATGATCCCACTGCAAGTCGACACTTACAAGGGTGTTTGCACTTGAAGATGTTGACAAGCTAACACAAACAACATTCTTAAAATGGGTCCATAAGGCTAAAGATCAGTCCATTTTAGACATTAAGAGGGAATTTGATTGTCAATTTGATGATCTATTGGCATATGATAAAAAAGTTGTACAACATGAGAAGGTTTCTTTATTCCTATAGGCAATAGATATGAGAGCTCATGAGGGAGTGGACATCTTTCATAGCTGCAAGATATGCAAATGGAATCTACACTTATAAAAGAATGGAATGATGTTGAAGATGTAGCTAAGAGGTATGTAGAGAAGCAAATAACCATGACAAAGTTTATGCAAGATTGGCATGAAGATTTGTAAGATGAACAAATGTAAGCAGCACAATAGTTTGCTCCAAATCCTCAAGTTAATCCACTAGTTGTGAAGGATGTTGTGCCTCCTTACACTATTGCGGAAATGTTCAAGGAATTAAGAGATCTTATGAGTCAAAGTATTAAACAAATGATAGAGTCCCAATCTTCAAATGCAACAATAAACAGAGATCCAAAAACTCTAGAAACCAAGTGATCTATCTTGTGTGACTCCTTGGAGTAGAATACGTAGTCATCACGTGAAAGCTTTAAAGATGTGGTGGCTAAGAATTAGGTCTTTATCAAAGGATGACCTATAATACAAAAATTAGGGAGAAGGTGAATATAAACTTTGATTGAGGAGGTATGAGAATGTTATTCCCTGGCAACTTGAATACTTTTGCCTCAACTTCTTATATGTCCACATATGCATGTCAAATAATTGATGACAATGATGATTCAGAAGCTTGGCCTAGAGTGATGAAATCATTGCATCGAGGAAAATTGCACCAAGAAATCTTCAAAATAGCAAGTAATGAAATTTGAGGAGTAACTAGATGGAAGGATATAGTGGATATGCTCTTAGTGGTTACATATATATGTTCTTCAATGGAGAATGAATCAATAGTTGAAGAGAAAAGAGGAAGGGTTAATGAAGGCGAGAAACACAGGAGGAGAACAAGGTGGAAAATGGAAGCATTGCAAGACCAATCCTAACTACCAAACCAAAATCAACTAACACAAAAAAATCGCCCTACTCATATTGTTCCACCACGTCCACCAACAACATATCACCAAATCAAAACCTAACTAAAACTCAACATTGTGCTTATGTTAAGGCACTGATTCCTATACAAACTACTGATCTTCCTCAAGACCAAGAGACAAAGCCCACAAAAAGACACAAAGGTAAAGCAAAGAATCTATCATATATGTTGGAGGCACACATTGAGGAAGCTATCGATCTAAAACAAGTTCTCAAAAGTGAGTACTTGACAAGGTGATTGAGTTTACACTGGGTAAGTTGTTAAGGTTAGCCAAGAGAAAGTTCCTACAAGTGATTATTGACCTTTTAAGAAGAAAACAGAAACCAATAGCTAAAGCTGAGGACTTTGAGAGGATGGATGAGGACTCACTGTTCAAGTCTCAAAAGCACAAACACAGGAAGAGAAAAATATGTTTGAACAAATTGAAAGTAATGTGTCTCCATTGGGCTCGATCCACAATAGAGAAATAAGGTCGGTTGGATAAGATTTATACTCATGTGGTTGCTCTTATTGACCATGGCTCTCAATTTAATCTTATGTCTTAGGACCTTTATATGAAGGGAAAATGACCGATTGACATGCATGCAAGATGGAGAGTTTGCATTGCTAACACGATGCTGAGAGAGCTTTTTGATGCATGTCCACAAGTGTAGGCCACGATCGGTGATGTGAGTGACTACGAAATCGCTTCCTTCAAGATCACTCTAGTTATTGAGTGATATTAGGGAAACCAAATATTACGAGACTTAGAATGGAAATGAGAATTCTGGAAGATGGCTTAACTTATGCAAGAATTTCAAGTAAAGATGGCAAGAAGGCCATCCAATTCATGATAGTCTGTGTAGATCATGTGAGGAATAGGACTTCTCTTAGAATGACACCTATTCTTGATGAACCTAATGAAAAAAGTGAATGGAAGCTCTCGTAATTTGGGAGTATGAAAGATTAAACAATGAGAAGTTCTCGAGTGTCAATATTTTCATAACAGATTCTATATCACTTTCTTTGAGTAATTCTTTCGAGTTTCATGTTTTTTTAGAAGTAAATAAATGGGAAAAACAATATGTAATAGACCTTCAAGGGAAATTTTATGGATGTAGAGTAATTGATTATCATGAAGAGATCTCTAGGGTCTTTCATGCAGAGATCTCTTTTGGTGATAGGATATTTGAATTGCAAGAGTTGGGCAATGGGAGGAAAAGTGATTAGGTGATTTATCTTCACTCTATTTTCATGTATATGATAATAGCAAAATTTGAATAGAAAAAAGAGGAAAGAGATGTTCTGTGAAACAAAGTATAAGACAATTTATAAAAAGGATAAACCAGTTTTGATTCCACTTCCAAATAATAGCAATCAACTTATGGATGGAACAGAAACTTAGCCACCACTCAAGGATAAGAAAAAGATAAGACATAATTTCACAAAAGGAACCCTTCAAGAAAATCAATTATTAAAAAGATGACTTCCTCAATGAAGAAGAAAAGAACATATTCTCTTAGATGATTCTTAGACATGCAAAAGCTTTCTCCTTTGATTCTCGATAAATTCAGTGTGTAGATCCATTTTTGGTATCATCAATGATAATTTTCACGATACCACATGTACGATGGATTCTTTGATCAATTGCAATACCGAAGGCTCATAGGTCAAAACTAATTGACCTTTTGAATGAGAAGATTGCAATGGGTATTCTTGAGCCATCAAGTGCTCCCTATTCTAATTGTTGGTTTACCATTGCAAAAAGAATGGGTCTTTATGGTTTAATTGGGTTTACGGTTTATTTTGGATCTACAACCAATTAATAAAGTGAATATTCAAACTATGGGAACTAGAACAATTCTAGATGAATATGTGGAAGCTTTCTTAGGAAGACTAGTTTACTCAATGGGAGACTTGCATTCTGGATATAATCAATTTGAGTTAGATCTTGAGAGTCATGATTTGTTGACCATGAGGATGCCACTTGAACTTGTCCTATAGGTACACATCACAATGGGAATGGCATTGCTGCACCCAAAAATAGACATATTATAGAAATAGTAGGAGCCTTGATGGCTGATAAGAATATGAATCATTCTTATTGGGTAGAAGCTGTGCATAGTGTTGTATACATCATGAATAGGACTCCAATTGCATATGTACATGTTCTAGATGAGTTGAGGATGAAGATTGATCCAAAAATAGAAAAATGGATCTTCATTGGATACTCTCTTGAGAAAAAGGGATATAAATGTTACAACCCTCTTACACAACAAATGAAGGTAAGCACAGGTGTGGTGTTTGATGAGATGTCAAGCTTCTATGCATATGCCAAAGATGGACTTAATCTTGAACTAAATGAAAAAGAAAATTTTGAACAATCAAGTGCAGAATCTCAAGCTTTAAGCGGATTGGATGCGTCACCAAGCAATGGTTCCAACTCAAATCCATGGAGTGGAATATTTCTTGGAAATTTCAATCAAGCAAGTTCATCAAATACATCCAAGAAAGGTAAATAAAAGCTTTTTGCTGGTAGTAAAACATCTACAAGTTTTGAAGACATTGATGGAGATTCAAGTAGTTCAAAAAAGAGCCTTGATGAGGAACTTGGATCTCCCTCTATGCAGACTCTCGGAGTAAGAAAGGCACATGTAGATGATACAAGGAGAAGTGACCCAAGACTAAGAAGATTTAGGAGGATGCGAAATTTAGTGCAATGATTGACATATGATAGCTACATGGCTCGTCATTGTGCCTACATGACAAAGGTAATACAAGATGTTCAAGCCACTTGTTTTGAAGATGCAATTGGAAATGCGATTGCAAAAACGCTATGGATGAGGAGATGGCTATGCTTTATGGAAATGATACATGGAAGCTGGTTCAATTACTGCAAGGAAAGAAACCCATAGGCTGCAAGTGGGTTTACAAGGTAAAGCACAATGGTGAGCATAAGTAGCTACAAAGCATGAATGGTAGAAAAAGGATATGCACAGACATATGGCATTGATTATGAGGAAACATTTAGCTCAATAGCTCATATGTCTACTATCAGAACTCTTGTTGCAGTAGCTACAACAAAAGGATGGATTTTTCATTATGTGAAGAATGCTTTCCTACATGGTGAGTTATAGGAAGAAGTATACATGGACTAGCCACAAGGATATGAAGGTTTAAAGCACGCCAAATATGTTTTTAGGCTTTGTATGGACTTAAGGAAGCCCCTCCTCTTTGGCATGCAAGGATTGCTGAATACTTAACTACTATTGGATTCTCTATGTGTGATACAGATCATTCAGTATATGCAAGGAAGGGTGATGATGGCATCACCATTGTGGCTATTTATGTTGATGAATTGATTATAGTTGGTGATTATGAAGAAAGCATTGAAGAGGTAAAACAAATCTTTATGCAAGAAATTGATATGAAAGATCTTGGTGTGATGCCCTATTTCTTCGACATTGAGTTTATACATAGAGAAATAGGTATATGCATGTCACAAAGGAAATATGCCTTGAGTATGCTATAAAAGTATGGTATGGATGATTGTAAGCCAATTTCTATGCCATTAGATCAGAATTGAAGTTGGATACTAAATCAAGTGAAGCATTGGAAAATGCTACTATGTAGAGGAAAATTGTGAGAAGTTTTATATATCTCAAAATTACAAGGCTTAATCTAAGCTACACCATTAAACTTGAAAATCAATTTATGCATGTTCCTAGGATGTTTCATTTAGATGATCTGAGGTGCACTTTATGTTATGCAAGTGCTACTTTGGATTATGCATTGCTTTATGAAGCTGGTGTAGATTTGTAGGTTCATGGATACACCAATGCAAATTGGAATGGTAGTATTCTAGATAGAAAATCTACTAGTGGCTTTCTATTCTCACTTGGAAGAGCAACTATTACATGGAGCACCAAGAAGCAACCCACTATTACTTTATTGAGTACAAATGCTGAGTATAGAGGTGTTGCAATGACAACATGTGAAGCATCTTGGTTAGAGATGCTACTTGCAGATTTAGGTGTGGAAGTACAAAAGCCCCTCACCATCTATTGTGATAATCTTAGGAGCATACAATTAACATGAAACCTTATTTATCATGTTAGAACAAATTATATCAAGGTACATTATCATTTGAGTAAAGAAACATTATAAGCATGTGATATTGACCTTGTCTATGTGAGGACAGATGAGCACGTTGCTAATATGTTCACTAACGCACTTGGAGTTGAGAAGTTAAAGAAGTTTCGAAAGATTCTTGGATTAGAGGACATGATGCTAAGCTTGATGGGGAGTGTTGAGATATCAAGCTCAACATGTGATGATCCAGGATGACATGTATCACTTTTTCAATTCTCTGACATGTATAGTGGTCACGTTGGTATATGTCGGTGTACTTCATTGCGCTTTACTAGATTTATCTACCAAGAGTGATGACACATTTGTTTCTTGCTAGCTCCTTCATTCGCGGATATTAGGATTTTCCTTATGTACTGATCTTTTATATATTGCACTTGGTTTATTGTTGTTTTAGGTCATCCTTATACATCCCTTTTATGTAATAGAAGAAGACGAAGATCATTCTTCCTTGCCTCAATCTCTATGTGTGCTCGTCTTTGATTGTGAGTGTGTGTGTATGTGTGAGCTCTCTTCCTTATCTCCGTCCTCATGACAGATGAGATGTTTGAGTTATGTATGACCAGTTAGAGTTGATTGATGGAAAATGCATGGAGGAAGCAAGGACAAGGGAAGAGATGAAAGCAATTGTTTTTTTGTGGTGTGTTCCTCAAGAAGACCAAAGGAGGCATGGATGGAGGTCCTTCTTTGTATTTCAATACTAGAGGCCGGGGGGAAAAACGTTTTTTTTTTTTGTTTTTTTTTTTTTTTTTTTTGGGGGGGGGGGGGGGGGGGGGGGGGAGGGGGGTATTATTCCTGTCATCTGCGCATCAAGCAGAAGTTAAAAAAGGGGCAAACGGAAGCTATTACCTAGAAAACGATATATTCTTATAAAGAAAATATGATCGCCGAACTCAAAATTTAAGATGACATATTATGGAGGACATTCAATAGGTATATCATAGTTGCGCTATTAAAAAGCAAGGAGTTCAAAGGCATCATCATGCTTGGAGAAGTAGTTGAAAACAATGCTTGGAGAAAAACGCTCTCAAAAAGATAGCACCTACAGTCCAAGAGGAAATCAAATCACAAAAATCATAGTTTTTCTGCTTATGAAGTTAAGTTGTAGATGTCAAATATGTTGGGGAGTGCTCCTAACGCTCATGTCAAATTCGAATTTATGTCTATGGATTGATTTCTTTTATGATGGCACTTTGATAAGCACATTTGTAGAAGCACAGGATTTCGGTTTCAATGTAGATTCGTATGATACATGTACATCCAAATCCTCACTCAGAACATAAGGCAACAAAGGTATTCATTTGTTGCAAAATTTATGCATGGAAAATATATCATATGCGCATATGAACTTTATACTCTTCGAAAGTCATCTGGTTAGGAATCCTTGACTTCCTTTCAGTTTCTAGATATGAATTCCTATCAACATATTTATCACCACTTCAATATTGTTGGCGTGTGTGTGTTTAACAATGCATGGACTTCAAGCATAAGACATGCTCATCTGAAAAGGATTGCTTCTTGTAGCCTCTGCAAGACAACAATTATACAGCAATTTGCTACGTAGTTGCAATCGGAATGACTCAAAAGATTTTACTTGTGATATTTTAAGCTCTTGTGTATATTCAACTGGTTTCACTTGAGCATCATGGGCTCATGATTGCTCGTGATTGTGGGTTCGTTTTTTAGAGCTTTTATTGGAGTACAGATTTTGTAGAAGTTCTTTGTTGATAAAAACATGCGGATAGAAGTTTCTCTTAACCAAAGAGACCGCGATAACTATAAAGATAAAATTTTCGTATATCAATCTTGTTACGAAAACTTTCAAAAAGGAGACATTATTTGGAACACAAGTTACATAAAAACCTCAAGTTTCTTCTTCTTCTATGCAACATGATTCCGATCCACATTCTCTAGTTGAAGAACTTCACTTTGCCTTTTGACCAACACCATACCTATCTTGTTAATTTTCCTTCAAAAGATCTCAATGAAATTAGTTTTGAATGAAGACTCTACCCTCCTTTGCAAAGATCCTTATGATAGTGGGTGCTCACTTTGCTCGCACAAAAGGAACAAATCTTTTGTGTCAAAATGCTCTAATAGCAATGCAGTAATTCTTTGGCAATGCACAATGGTGGACTCTCCTTCTTGAGAGCTCTGCAATGATACCCTTGTTGTTGAAACCCGAACTCTTATGCCACACCTAGTACTACAAGGGCTGCAAAATACAAATCGGGAAACACACAATACAAAGACCACAAACAAAAGTTTCTTAGATCATAAAAATATGATCAAAATTAGAGTCTTTGGCTGACCATGGTACTATATGTTTTGTTAAACAACATATACAACACTTTCTAATGGACATTTGTCCTTTCACATGGACAATAACGATAGAAGGTACACATAGATGAACACTCATAAGTAGGTGAGAGATATGATGCTCCAAGATTCTCAATGTATCGCAAAATTCTAGTATAAGATCTCAGAAGATTTTTCATCTCTCTAAACTCACTCACACACTGTAGTATATAAACTTTCCAATGCAAGTTATCACACTCAAAACTCTTACTACTACTATGAGAATCAATTCCTCCAAGCTTGAATATTTGTTGACTTGGAAGACAATGGTAGCTTACTAAAAAACCAATGATTAGAAGGAATGCATACAAAATGATAAGGAAGCTCTACTCACCACTGAGAAATATCTAACTCCTATACACAAAAATCTATGAGATAGATATGGCAACTCAAAGTCTAAAGAACATTTTCAAGCAATTTGGGGGATTGCTAATTTTGATCATATCCCACAGACGCACGTATGTAGAAAATAGCACAGACATGAAATCTCACAAAAGCACTCAGAGAATAGAAAGAGACAAGAGACTTGAGACCACATCGGGTACAATCTCCCCCCACAAATTTAGGAGAAGACTCATGAGGGTGTCAATCCACATGGAATTATTCAGATATTTAGAAGAATATTTTGAAAATAGTAATTTTATTTATTTATTGTAAGAATAATAGATCTCTTTAGAAAGTGACATTTTTGTAAAAATAGAATATTGCTTGAAATTGCATAATGCACACTTTTTAAAGCACCACCCTTATGTATCTTCTATTCAGGATGTAATGAAAAATACCTATAAATACACATGCTCTGATAGACTCGTCCATCAGAATATGTGGGGGGAGATTGTACCCAATTTCGTGTCAATTTTCTTTTCTCTTTCTATTCTTTGAGTACTTTTGTGAGATTTCATTTTTGTATTATTCTCTACGTACGTGGGTATGCGGGATCTAGTCAATAGTGGTATGAGGCCGGCGGCACACCTGTGGAGGTGGTTTCTGTGCATCCGTTTGTGATTCGAGGTGTCTGTTCCATTTGCAATTTGGCATCCGTCTCAATCATCCGGTCTAGGCCATGAACCCTACCCATAACACCAAGGATTTTGGTACATCACCCCTACATGGGGTATTTCCTGAGCAACATTTGGAAATTTTGTGGAAAAAACTCCAAAATGATCAGAAGGAATGAGATGTTGCACTCCAACAACTATAAAGTGATGACAATAACCTAGTTAGGGTGGTGAAGGCCATTATCACCACTCAAGAACAAGGCACGTAGTCCAAGATTGGTGCAAAAAATTTCCAATTTTCACAGTAGGTAAGGCCTAATTAGGGTGGAATGTTTTGTGGCATAGTACTGACCACCCCATCACATGGACTGCATTTCAAGGAAAGATCAAGAAATCCTTCCTTCCTCCTGAGTCCCACTTACATGATCATTGATGAGGGATTACTTTTGGATGTAAAGAAGGAGATACTATGCCTACCTATATTGCACATTTTTCGCAATGCCTACTTCTTATTTTTTTGCTTGAAAAAGTCCCTAAAGATACCTTGCAATAGAAATACGAAGATGGTTTAGAGATGCATCCCACAACTTTCTATGAAGCTATTTTCTTTGGCACATGATGTTGAGTAGGAGTGTCAATCCATCACCAGGTCCATTTGCTTACAACAAATGCATCAACAAAAACAACCAATCAATCCCAATTTTTCTTTCGAGCGTCCTTTCACTACTTTCTCTACCCCTACTTTTCAGTGCCCACCTACTTTTGAGCACCCTCCTCAATCCAATTTCACACCCGCTCACAAGCCAACCTCCTTACACCTTATCAAACCTACAACTCTTCAAACTATATGACGGATGCTCAAGAAAAGAGGACCCATATAACTTGCTGCCATTGTGGTAAGTTTGGTCATACTTAAGCGAAATTTAGGTTTGGAACTAATAACATGGAGGTGGTTCATGAAGTCACGCAACCTAATTGGACTGAAGAAGCATTGGAAAAGGATCTATGTACCTTAGGTAATGAAATTCCTATTCATTCTTTACTTTAAATGCAAGGTACTATTAATTGTAAAGTTGTTAGTATTTTACATGATGGTGGTAGTTCGCATGATTTTATTAACCACTAGTCCAAGATGTTTAATTACATGCACTTCTTTCAATGTATAAATTTAGGATTACATTTCAAGGAAATAAATATAATGTTACAAGTGAAGTGAATGATATTCAGATTTTTATAGGTTCATATAATGATGGACACACATCTTTAGGCTCCCTTGCAGTCCTATAATGTTATAGTTGGAATGCTTTCTCATCATCATTATAATCCATGCATCGACTATCTTACACACACAATGAGCTTTACATTTAACAATCAATATATTTCTTTTTATGTGATGCATGACTTGCAATCATTTCCATAAATTAGTCATATTCAAGGCAAACATGCATTTAGGAAAGGTTAAAATGCATGCATTGTTTTTGTCAATAACATAGTTGTTTACACACATAGACTTCCTAATGCACATATACCATTTATGGAATCTTATAAGGATTGTTCTATAGCTGATTTTCCTTCTAGGGTATCTCTTGACCGTAGTATAGACATAATTCCTAGTTCCTCTCCTCCCCATAAAGCTACCTTATAAGCATGGACCTTTACATAAAAAAAAATATTAATCAAGTTAAGGATCTAATCCACAAAGGACTTATAAGAAATTTCTTCTCCCTTTGTAGCACCTATTCTCTTAGTGGAAAAGAAGAACAAGACTTATAGGATGTGCTACAGAGCACTCAATAAGATCACAATTAAAAACAGATATCCTTTTCCTAGGATAGATGATTTGTTAAATAAAATTCGTGGAGCACGTGTTTTTAGCAAAATTGATCTTAAATCTAGGTAACATTAGATACAAATGACACAAAATGACATATATAAGACTGCTTTTAGAGCTCAAACTAGTCATTTTGAATTCATGGTAATGGCTTTTGGATTCACAAATGCACCTACTACACTTTCATGTATGATGAATAACATTTTTCTTTATTAGCAAGCTTTTGTTCTTGTTTTCTTTGATGATATACTTTTCTATAGTGAGAATGACAATGATCACGAAAATCATTTAACGAATACGTTTAATTTTTTATGCAAGAAAAAAATTTATGACATTCTTGAAAATAGTTATTTCTTCCAAAGAGTATTTAGGTCATATTGTTTCTAGTCAAGGTGTTCATGTGGATCCAAAAAAAAATCATTAATTGAAGAGTGGCCTATACCTCAATCTGTGAATGATGTATGCTCTTTTCTAGTGCTGACTAGCTTTTATACAAATTTTGTAAAAGGTTTTTCTTATTTAGCACTTCAACTCATATTATTATTGAACAAAACGTTAAAATTTGCATGGGGATTAGCATAACAACAATCTTTTGAAGAACTCAAACATACACCTTCTCATGCACCTATTTTGCAATTAGCAGATTTTGCACAACCTTTCCATGTAGCTATAGATCCTAGTGGTTTAGGTATACGTGTTGTATTAATGCAAAATGATCATCCAATTGTATTTGAAATTAGGAAACTAGAACCTTCTGAGAATAATTATAGCACATATGATAAGGAACTTTTAACTATTGTGTATGCTTTCAAATTTTGGAGACATTACCTTATGGGTTCTGAAGTCTTGATCAAAATAGACCATCATGTCATTAAAAATTTATTAAATCAACCATTGATTTTGACAAAAACATTAAATGGCCTTCATTCATACATTATTTTTAGCTTATGATTCAATATCAACTTAGAAAAGCTAATGTTGTAGCTAATGCCCTTAGTCATTTCCCATGCCCACAAATGAATATTGCTTCAATCAATAATATTTTTGTTTTTCATATTCATTCATTTCATGACTTGATCCTAAATATGAATCTCATTTATATTTTTCACAAATATGGAATTATTTCAGTAATTCTACATCATCATATGAAGCTCACTACACTTTTCATAATGGTTTCTTGTATTATCAACATGTACGACCATGTATGGGTCATAGGGGCATACAAAGTACTATTTCTACATGTAAAGATTTTTTTTTTGTCACATATGGAAAAGGATATTCCATAATATGTTTCCATTGCATTGTGTGTCAACATGTGAAAAGACATCATGGTAAACCATTTGAGTTATTAATGCCACTTCAATGGGAATAAATTTCTATGGATTTTATTAGTGGTCTTTCTACAAATTCATCTCATAATGATAAGATTTGGACAATTGTTGATAGGTTTAGTAAACAGGCATATTGCATTCCTTGTAAAAAGAAACTTTATGTACCTTAAGCTGCTAAGTTATTCATTAAATATATTTTTTCGCATCATGGTTTTTCGAAAGGTATTTTTTCAGATCGAGATGATCATTTTTGTAATCACTTTTGGGTTGCATTATTTCAAAATTTAAGCTCTAAAATAGAATTTAGCTTTACATTTCATCCTCAAAGTAATGGGAAAAGTGAAGCTACAAATATTACTTTTAGATATTTATTACGATGTTATTCTTAAAATAATCCAAGTAATTGGCATGAGAAAACTCCTTTATTATAGTTTTCATATAATAACACAATACACACCACTACTAGATGTGCACCATATGAAATTATTTATGGTGAAAAGCTTCCCACTCCCATGTCTCTCACTCAAAGTGATATACTTATGACTCATTCTTTTGCACAAGATCATATTTCTACACTTGGTGAGGTTCATGAAAACATTAAGAAGATTCGAGAATTTTACATGTGTAATATTAATAAGAAACGAGTAGCTAAATAGTTTAATGAAAATGACTTGGTATGGTTACGAATAATTAAAAGTTATTTGAAAAATATTTCACAACATCCTAAAGTTAAACTTGCACCACATTATTATGGACCTTCTCGTATAATTCAGAAAATTAATGAGAATGCTTTTAGATTAGACATACGTTCTCATTGGATATACATAATTCTTTTCATATTATTTTATTGAAATCTTTTAAAGGAACTTTACCACTTACTCTTATCTTACATGATCATCCATTACTTGAAGACGATGTTGAAATTTTAGTTCTAGAGTCATAGGTAACGAATATCAAAGATATTTAGTAAAATATAAAAATCATTCCCTTGAAGAATCTCAAAGGATTCATAAAACATTACTAACTCCACACTATGATCATTTGCTTTCTGCATATCTTTCATAGTCATTTTAAATTCGGGTTTTCCAATTCCATGCATTTGTTTTTACATCGAACATGCTTCTTTTTGTTGAGTGATGGTACATGTGAACAACCATCCATGCCTATTTTATTTTTATCAACAGAGATCAATTGCTCGTCAACTAGGAGGCATGTTATACTTTATGGAATAATGGAATGTTATATGGATTCTAATGTCTTGAGGATTTTAATGTGATTTGTGTTTTGATTTATTAGGTGAAGACTCATGAGGGTGTGAATGCATGTGGACTTATTCCGATATTTAGAAAAATATTTAGAAGATATTATTTTAGTTATTTTTTGTAAAAATAATAGATCACTTTAGAAAACGATGTTTTTGTAAAAACATTAGTTTGCTTGAAAGCTGACACTTCTGTAAATAAAGTGGATTTTCATAAATGCATGATTTTTGAAGCACTACTGTCATGTATCCTCTATTCACGACGTAATGAAAAATACCTATAAATACATATGATTTGATAGACTCATCCATCAAAGCATGTTTATTTATAGGTATTTTTCATTAGGTCTTGAATCGAAGATACATGAGGGTGGTGCTTTAAAAAGCACTCATTTATGCTAATCTACTTTATTTTAAAAATCCTAATTTTTCAAGTGATCTAGTATTTTTACAAAAACATTGCTTTCTAAAGGGATCAATTATTTTTACAAAAATTAACTAAAATACTATCTTATAAATATTCTTCTAAATATTTGAATGAGTCCACATGTGTTCACACCCTCATGAGTCTTCACTTGCTACATCAAAACAAAAATTGAATTAAAACCCTTCAAGTGTTAAAATCCATATAACGTTCCATTCTTCCATAAGGTATAATAGCTAAGCAAATGGTCTACTAGCTTATTGAGATCCTATGAGAGCTTATGAATGTTGGATCATACAAACTCGAAGTGCATTGTATGCATATATGAATGTGAAAATATTTTCTAGAAGATCGGATGGCCTTTTCCTAAATTTTAGGCTTTATCACACTTAAGTGTGATAGGATGTAATTGATTGTTATGAGGGGGCTTTCAAATTTAAATTTGAACTTAAGATGTTGTGGTTGATTCCTTTGCTTTTCTTTGCTCTAAGCGACATCCATCCAAGGTTTCTATAAGCTCCTAAGGTTAGAGCTTGATTTTCGAAACTCCCCCTCAAGCTTCAAGCTCCAAGTATTCAATCGAGCACCATTAATCCAAGGCCTCTTTTCAATTTTGTAAGGTTGATTGATTCCAATGCTATGGTGAACATGTCAATGCACTACTCATTCGTGCTTATGTGTTACACTTGAACTTCCTTAGCCCACATTGATATAGAACATATGTATACGCACATGTTCATTAGCACACATTCTTTTGCATCCACACAGTTCTTCACCTACATATACATTAAACTTCACGCTTCTTTAAGTCAAACATTCATGTACTAATCTAGGGATTGTCTTTGGATGGAAGTTCAATGTCAATTGATGAACAAAACTATATTGAAATGACTTTTTATCTTCTTTTCCATGTGAAAAAATGAAACAACATGATACCAACCCCCCTCTAGACATGTAAACCATTCTATAGGTACCCCGAAAGAAGCCATGAACATACAGTAACCACCTTTGCATTGAAATCATCGTCAAGAAGTCTTTGAAGAACTTTTGGGTGAAAATTAGATATCTCCTTATCATCCTCTTGCACATAAATTTCCATGCATAAAAACTTGAAAAATCATGTATCCATGTAGCAAGTGTGAGCCCTAGCTCTGAGATTACGGCATACTCAGTAGTTTCGTTGCTTGTGTATTTCTTGTAATGCCAAACCACTGCATTGGAATTTACAATAATTGTACATTTCATTTATCCTCGGGCATTCTAGGGAATTTCTTGGGGGTTCACAACACCTTTTGGTGATTCCACTAGTTGCAACGTAGAATGCATTATCTCATATGTCAAGAGAAAGGGGTCTTTATCATCTTGTATAGTATTTTCAAAGGCTACAACAAGGATTTCTACTCAAGGAGTTAGAAGAATCAAAGTGAAATTGATATATCGATGAGACCAGAAGGAGTTTCCAGATGTTGATAATAATGATTTACGACCATCTTGGGGATGTCAACAATGATGATAACATAGCTTGGGGACACCTAGAGTAAGTTTGACGAGGAGTAGCAAGAGCCAAGACTAAAACCAAAGGGCTGAATTTTGTACACCTCATCAGGTGGTTACTCAATTTGTGGGCACATGAGCACTACACTTGGTCTTAAAAGCATGCAAGAGACTCCAATTTGTAGTTGTGCAAGCTATATTACTCGCCTTTGACCTGCTCGGATGGCTAGGGAGACCATGAGTGAGGAGAATTTCTAACAATCTATAGTTAATGAACCCAGGAGTGGGCGCAAGAAAATTTAAATGGAAGAAGCTTCAAGATGCAGACAACATGGTAGATAGTTCTGCATGTGATGGGATACTAATGAGTTTTACACAATATTTATTCGTAACATTAAAAGAACAACATTTTGCAGCGCACTTATGGGGTAGGGCAATGCAATAGTTCATGATTTATGGCATGACCGTCTTCACTGATTAGGACTATCTAAAGAACAGATATCTATCATGGTCTAGGGAAAAAAAAACCCTTGAAGGCATATTACAATATATAAGAACGATAAAGCAAGATGATTTTCTCATGTAAGACTATCAGAATGGTTTCAAACTATATATTAAACAAGTCACATCAAACACATATATTAAACAAGTCACATCAAACACAGAGACCTCCTGGAATATATAGTGGATTGTTATGCATAACATCGACACTTGAAGAATGTAACTGCAAAAGTGAACATTCAATATCTATATTTGAATGATATTTTGCTAGATGGGGCATCAAGGGTAAATATCCTCCCCAAATCCTTTTGCATTTATTTTACGCTTACACAACAACCCTCATCTCCTTTCTAGGTGAAAACGGTGAATCTAAGGCATATATAATCATTGGTTATCCTGTATAAACAACTAATTCATGTTTCAAGACAACACTTTTGCATCATCTTTGTGGTTATCAAGTTATAGAGGAAGTGTATGCCCACCGAATGATTGTGGATTCATCATGGATATGGGTAGCAAAACTAAAGAAATTGTGGGATGGTGGTATGATTATTAAAAAGAAGGGTAGTCAGAAGTTTAAATTTCAAATAATAGGCATAAAGACAATATCCATAATGGTCTCACCCTTGGATGCAGGAGTTGATATGGGACAAGCGATAGCTGATGATGAAGAATGTGGACTTAAGTAACAAGTCAGATGGTCACAAAATTTAAGAATCTCATTATTTTTTAGTAAATCATTTCCATATGTGGACTTAAGAAACAAGTCATCGCGGGAGCCTTAGATTTTTGGCATTTTTTTATGACATATCATGAAGTAATCTCTTCTTCACATTGGCTATAAGTCTCTAAAGACTATGGCCACCACACATTAAATAAGGGCATATTGTATTCTTCAAACCCCAAAGGGATACTCTTGTCTTTTACCAAGGGTTTCACCCTCACCTTGGAACATCTCCTTTGGCATTCATTGCTTATTATTGTATTTAAGACACAAAGGCATCTTTGGCACTCATTCTACACTAAGAGCCCGGCCATCGTTTGTACCATCAAGCATATAAGAAGAAAAATCTTGTGTGCATGCTTTTGTGGGTGGAGGCTAGCCTAAGCCCATTCACAAGCTTTTTTGCATCCCTATCCTCTCTCAAGCTACTTGGTGTGTAACGAGCTACTCTACTTCCTCCTCTCGTCTTGACTCGCCTTATTTTTTGTGCAAGCATAGGGCTAATTTAAGCCCCCCTCCCCCCCTCCAAGGTGCCTCTCTTGCATAAGCTTGTGTAGGCATACTCTAAGCCCCCCCCCCCTCCCCCCAAAGTTTTCTACTTCAATTTTAGTACAATTGTAGGGCTACTGTAAACCCCCCATCCCTACCCGAACTCAATTTTGTGAACCAATTTTTATCGCAAGTGTGGTAACTTTGTTTCAACAAAGATAACGTCAAGGATTTCAAATGCAATGTTCTCAAGTAAATTATATTTACCCTTCTTTATGCCAATATTCATGCCAAAAGATGAAAGGCTAAATGGCACAAATTACAACCTATGAAAGGATACAACTATGGCCTATCTCTATACAAACATGTTATGCAAGGTATTCAAAGGAATAGAATGAGAGTGTGATAAGGATAGTGATCTAGGAGCTTAGAATATATGGAATGTAAAGTAAAAGTGAGCATTAGGCCAACTTCTCCTCGCATGTGATGAATTGAAAACGGCTTACACCACTACATGTAAGACTTCAAAAGAAGCATGGGATACTCTCACAAATCTGTATGAAGATAAAACACCTTCTAAGATTTATACTCTAGAGGTCGAGTTTCACAATTTCACTATATGTCCACAAGACACTATCATAAATGTGATAGCCCAATTTGAAGATTATCAATGCAAGTTAGCACTTTGTGGATGAAAAAGTTCGACTGAAGACATGGTTATACAATTACTCAACAAGCTTCCTAGGTCATATAAGCATTTGTAAGCACTATATATAACAGAGGTCAAGTTCTAACTTGGGAATAGGTTCGTCGATTTTCGCTCCTCCACAACTTAGGAGCAAAATCAATTTCCTCACAAGAGATAGCGATGAAGGCTAAAGGACCCTTCCACAAGGGCAAACATTCTAATCCTAATACCACAAATGCACCCACGCAAGGTTTCAACACTTTATTGATAAAATTTAGTTGTAATTTTTGTGGAAAAACATGGCACGTGGAAAACTTTTGCTATAAGAAGAAGCATACATCAAAGGCGTCTAGTTCCAAGAACCCATAAACAACATCTCAACATAGGTCTCACTGTTATAGTGAAGGCCTTTTTACTTCCATAGAGGGCAATGCCCTCGTAATTTCCACTTCTTCTCAAGAATGGATCTTTGATAGTGGAGTGACATCACACATGTGTAAGGATCAGGATTCTTGTCAAGAGATTGAGGACCATATTGGAAACGTTTACCTAGGAAACAACAAGATCATACCCGTCAAAGTGAAAGGCAAAGTACAAATCACCAATAACCAAGGGGAGTGTAAATCATTATCAAATGTCTTATTTGTTCCTAACTTGTGCATGAATTTACTATCAGTCAAGGCCATAACTGATTAGATAAGGTGATTGACCCTAAAACCAAAGACATCATCGCACAAGGCATAGAAGAAAAAGGCTCTACAAACTCTCTTTATTTCTATCTAATGAGTCGCTTTCTAGTCTGTCGCATCAAAGGTATACCCATACTTCATATTTACCAAGGATTTTCTCATCTCAAATAGTGAAAGGATTGCAAAAGATCACGCAAGTCAATGATGTTTGTCAAGCTTGCACCTAAGGCAAGCAACAAATAGCTCCCGTTCCCAAGGAGGCTTCCACAAGAGGGAGGAACCCGTTAACCCTCATCCACATGGACCTTTGTGGACCTATGAATACCCCTTATCTTAGTGGTTCAACCTACTTCTTTCTTCTCATAGATGACCACTCCTGATAAATCTGTGTATATGTCTTGAAGTAAAAGACAAACACTTTCTCTAAGTTTCTAGAATGGATTACCCAATTTGAGAATGAAGCATCCAAGATATTCAAAACTATTTGATCAGATGGTAGTGGTGAATTTATTAATCATAAGTTTGATAATTTCTTAAAAAAGGGGGATAAAAGGACAAGTCACTCAACCTCGCACTCCATCCTAGAATGGAGTAGCTGAGAGAAAGATTCACAATGTGATGGAAATGGCAAGAACGATGCTCCACAACAAAGATTTACCCTACACGTTTTGGGCAGAAGCAGTGCAAATTGCAGTACACATAGTCAATCAAGGCTTCACTAGTGCATTGCACAACAAAACATCCTTTGAGGCTTACTATGGAAGAAATCCGAATGTCAATTACTTTCAAGTATTTGGAAGTGAAACATTTGTCCATGTACCAAAAGAAGATTGCAACAAGTTACTCCATCATAATTTCAAAATATGTAATATTTAATGAAGCTTCAAGATACTCAACCCACAATCCAAATACAAGTCTCAGTCTACCCATTTACACTTTAGAGGGGGTGTTGGAACTGAAGGACTCACAAGGCAAGGAAGCTTATGAAGGGAGTCAGAGAGAAGAGAAAGTACAAGCAGATAGAGATGTCAACGACGATCTGGCAAGTAGGCCAATATTTTTTCAGGACACTAACGCATATAAAAGAGGTGGACACACAAGGAGAAGGATCAAGTAGGGAGCTCTAGGAAATGTATGTCAAAATATTAATAGAAACCCCTACAAAAATAGTGATTTTCATCACTAAAAACCATTGTAAATACCATTTCATATTTTTGTAGCTCCATTTTGTGCAAGCCAAGGAGTCCTTGAGCTTGAGGAGCTTTAGAAGTACCTACCTGTCAGTTTTCCCATTTTTTAGACTTCGTTTGAACCTCCGAATAGGGTAGAGAACCTAATTTTTAACTAGGTCGGACACTAGGTGTGGACATGGCCAAAACCTAGTCAAAAACTATAAATAGAGCTTGAGAGCTCATTTTTGGGGCGAGCTTGTAATTGAATTGAACTTGTATGAGCTTTTGGAAAGTAATCTAAGAACTCCATTGCTTCTCAATCTTTGTCTTGCCGTGTGTGCGCGTGTGTGTGTATGTGTGTGCATGTTTGTGTGCTTCTCACTCACGCACTTGTGCCTTCACTTGCTCGAGGTCTTCATACCATCTTCACGTCTTCCCGGATTGACATTAAAGGAGGTGCTACTCATCACTGAGCTACACCAAATTTTGGCGCCGCTGCGGGGATCGAGCTTTGAGGACGAGCGTGTGATGGTAAGACGTAGATTTGAGACGTTGGCATTGTAGGTAATTTCGTTACTCTTCTTATTTTCCTTTTTCTTACCTCACCACCATCATCACCATCATCATCCTCACCATATCCAATCTCCATCTCCATCATCGCGAAAATTTTCAGTTTCTTATTATATCACCTTCTCCACCTCATTTCACTCATTCCACTTGTGAGAGAGAGCGAGAGAGAAATATTGTGTGCCTTGTTGTTGCATGACACAAAGAGCACAATCCAAATCACCAAACAAAATTGAAAAATTCCGTGTTTTTCTGTCAATCGCGACCGACACCATCGATCGCGATTGACAGCCACGATCGACAACATCTGTCGATCGCGACCGACAGACCTCCACGACTGACTGACTGCCACGTAGGACCCTGTCAATTGCGATTAACATCGTCGATCGCGATCGACAGCCACGACCGATACCTCTGTCAATCGCGATTGACACCGTCGATCGCGACCGACTAAATTTTGACGATTGATTCCGCGTAGCCACGTGTCCATCGCAACGGACACAACCCCGATCGACTGAAATTATGGCGAAAAACCCGGAAAACGTGTCGATTGCGATTGACACCATCGATCGCGATTGACAAGACCCACGATCGACTCTGTCGATCGCGATTGACGCTGTCGATCGTGAGTGACGTGTCGATTGCGACCGAGAGGCCCTGACGGACACCTCTGTCAATCGCTATTGACAGACCTGTCGATCGCGATTGACAGGCTTTTCGGCCAAAAAATTTAGGGTTATTTTTTCCAAGAATAGGGGATAGTTTTGGGCTTAATTGGTCTAGCAATAGGTGATTTGTGAGGTCCATGCAAGTGTGTCTTGGGGAAAATCCTATGCATCAACCTCCATACCTAGAGGTTTCAAAATCAAGGGACATCTAGAATTTTTTGCAATAGAGACGGGGAACATAATTGATAGCTAAATTACATGCATGAACGTAATCTTTCTGTCAACTGAATTTAAGTCTTGAGCTGATCTTTGGGACTTTCACAGGTCCATTAAGAGCAATTAGGAGCGTCCAAAGCAAGGATTTCTTGCAAGCTTGAGAACCAGATTCTTGACCATCATAAAGCAAGGGATCAACAAGAAAGGTCGGAATATTCTCAACTCCCTCCGTCAATTCCTAGCTTAGGCTAAGAACGACTAGTGATAGGAGTAGGCCAGGGCGGCGATAGGCATTTATCAAGTTGAAGACTACCTAAACACTCAAGTTCAAGCTAACAACATAATCTTTGTACGATCAGGAACTTTAAAGGAAAGGAACTTAACGTGGGACGATCAACTTCAAGTGCGGAAATACACTCAAGTACACCTGACGACGTGATATTGGACAAGATCATAAGCACGATAATCAACATAAAAAGGAATCAAGTAATTGATACGAAAGAACTCAGCAACGAGGTTGTACTGTGGGCAAAAGGTGGGCTATTTAAATAGGCATATGAACCTTAGATCGAGACGACATCTAGTAAGGGAAAGACAGAGTCTTAGGTCTTCAGAGGCTAGCGTTAATCATACTGCTAGGTCTTGGGCCCCACAGTTGAGCCACCACTTGCATTACCCTAGCTCTGAGACAAGTGAATCAGGGATGTCTCAAGGCATGGACAGACCTACAGGAAGTTCAGGAGTGCCATATCTGTATAGGGTGGAAGGCCCCTACAAGACGCAGTTGAAATACATTAGGACCAACCGATTAGGTGCTAGCATCTATGAGGATGGCCTAAGAAGATCTGTGGTCCATATTAAAAACCCGGAACAGTCCATTGGACTAGAATGCCCAGCTATCAAGTTTGAAAATGGAGCATACCTGGACAAAGAAGGAACCATATACGTAGTCACTAGTCACCCTGATAGGACAGATGAATTCGGAAATGTGATCCCAGAAACGGACATAGGTGACCTAGAGCAAGGAAACGTGGGTATGGAACCTAGAACCCCGCGAGGCAAATCAGTTCTCACTAGGATTATCATGCCAAAGTGGCTTCCCCAGGATAATAAGAGCTTAGATCTGCTCTTAAACCAAGAGACTGATGAGGCTTTTTGGAGGTATAAATCTGATAAGCCAAGTGATGTAGGGTCAATCCTTATCTATGAGTTCAAACATCCTGATAGCCCAAGCAGAGTGACCTACTTAGATCACGCTTCAGAGAGGATCTTTGTGGTTATAGAACATGACACGCATGCTTACACTTGGAAGGGTGAATTCGTTTTCCCCGAACCAAGATCGAACGTGTCCCATGGTCACCCTGGAGTTGGAACATCCCAAGCTCATGGAACTCAAACAGACAGAAGTAGAGATAGGCCAGAGGTAAGCTTTGCCAACCAAGGGGGCAGAGAAAGAACGAGGACGGAAGCAAATAGAGTAGAACCTGAGGTACTTAGAGCCCCCAGGAATCAAAGAAATGCGGATGAGTTCCCTCTACCAAGACCTAGAGAGCACACAAGGACTCAGCTAGTCAAGTCCATGAAGAACTACTTTGATGGCACTGGAGACCCATACGATCATGTGGCTGAGTTTAGGCAAGTCTTGAGAGCTGAACAAGTGGAAGATTTGTTTACACAATACAATGCCTTTGGTCTAACCCTTAGGAACACTGCCTTGACATGGTTTCAGCCACTAAACGAGAGGCAGTTCAGAGCATAGACCAACTTCTGGAGGCATTCATTATTGAATTCTCTAAAAGTGGCATAAGACATAACACTTCCTCGCTGATTCACAGCTTCAAGCAAACCCCTCAAGAAACCGTGAGACTTGCCGGAAGAAGATTTAGGCAGTACCTAGAGAGATGCCCTGTTCCTGAGTTACCCACACCAGCTAAGCAAGTGGCTTTATTCTTGGATGGATTTCTAAGTACCAAATTGAGATCATATTTGAAGGACCCTAGGACCATAGAAGAGTGTGTACGCATGTGCATTGACATTGAGGATAACCTAGGGGAAGAACTAGAGCTCTCCAAAATCTACAAAGACTCAGATGGTGCTTCTAGTCTCTCTTCCACTCAATCCACATCTATTGAGGAATTAGCAGAGAAGGTAGCTCAGAAACTAGGTGTCACAAGCAAAAAAATCCCAAGATTTGCCCCTGTGAAAAGATGTTATACTTGTGGAGGTGATCATATGGCGAATGTATGTCCCATTATGGCCCAACCCCAAGTAAATCCTAGTAGCCAGTACTGCACCATAGAGCGAAGATACACAAATCACTCGGCACAAGACTGCCCATACAATAAGCAAGCGGTTAGGCAAACCTACCCTCAGCCATACCCTCAACAAGGCAGATACCAGAGTCAATACCCACCACAACAATATACTAGGCCTCAGCAAAATTACCAACCGCAATATCACGCCCAACTAATACCCCAGCCTGTGTTAGCTCAACAACCACCTGCTCCTACTAATGTGATTCCGGTAAAGTATGCTGCTGCAGAAGAAAACCTGAATAGAGCCATAGCGCCAGTAACACCATTGCTGTCAGAAAGTGACCCGAGCGATCATAGCTTTGATTCCACTCACATAGATAGTCCCCAGGCTTACCAAATGCAGTCTCCTAAACATGGTGAGTCCTACTATAGTGAGGAACGGAGTGAACCTAATTGGGAGTCAGAGTATGCTAATGTCATGTACGCAAACCCCAACTCTAGACCTCAACCTAGGCAAGTAAGACCCCCATTTCCTAGAGGACCATGCTACAGATGTCAGGGAGATCATCTCGTTCGAGATTGTCCCCTGCCTCCACCTACACAATCTCAGTATGTGATGATCCAGGGCTATTGCGAGGAGTGTGGAAAGGAGCACCTCTTACGAGACTGTCCTAAGAATCCTAATAATATGCCAAAAATCACTCCTATCAACGTTGTAGGGTTAGTTGTAGACTCCACAGGAAGTGTGACGTCCACCACACCAGTGCAAGTGATCACTAGAGCCCAAGCCTTGCAACAGAACCAAAGCGTAGGCCAGGAAAAGAGCCCAGATGTTAGTGAAACGGAGAGTACAACCAAGAAAAGGACTAGAGCTTGGAGAGATAGTCGTGAAAGATTTGAAAAGGCAATGGGTGAAGAAATTGAGTGAACTTGAGGAAAGCCTAAGAGAAACGAAAGCCAGGATAACCGAACTCACATCTCAAACTCCCTCTCACACCACCTCACCTCCACCATTCCCAACCCCATCCAACCCGCCACCTTCCAACCCACCTCACACAATTCCACCACCCCCTAGAGTAGGATCAGTCCTAGGAGATCCCACTCCCGAGGACCTAAACATGATGCTTAAAGCATATCAGGCCAGAATCCAAGATGGGCCAAACATAACTGATCATGGAAAATGCTACCCTAGAGCAGAATTAGAGCTTGAACGAACTAAAATTTGTGCTAAGATGGTGGAGTTGGCTCAAACCATGTTTGAAGTCAGCCGCCTCTTTAACATATCTAGTTCAGCTAAGACGCAGCTGCACTTTGAAGGACTGTTAGAAAGAATAGAGAGGCTAATTGCACAATCAGAAAAGGAACCCGCCTCTCAACATAAGAACAAGGCAAGTGAAAGTGCATGTCTTCCTGCCCAGGAAGCCTATGTGCCTAACTCTACGGAGCCAGACACTTCATCCTCCATGAATTGATTCACACCAGAATTCCTACGAGAGATTCAAGAAGACAAATGGGCGAAAGAAAGTGAAATCCCTCCTCCCATTGAACTTGTGGATGATGCACACGACCAATTCCCACAAGACATCCCATCCATTTATGAGGAGCAAGGGAGCACCCAATCCTAGGGAAGATTAGACTTTGAGTCTAACTCTCTACAAGAATTACCCCACTTCACAGGCCCATGGGAAGCTAAGTCTACTTGTATGAGAGCACCCACAGTCATGGTACGAAATGAGGACTCAGTCATACCTAGGAACACAGAGGTAGTGAAAAACACTAAATGTACAGTGCAACCTCACCTTAGAAGAGCTACTCAAAGTAAGGCCAGAGCTATGGAAACATGTAGCCAAACAAGTACCAGAGATAGCAAAACCTCGTTCCCAGGTAGGATCCTAGAGAACAGTGCTAGAAATACCATTGGACAAGATAGGAGACATGAGTGAGGGCGAAGAGGGAAACACATATCTTCCTATCACCCATCAAGGATACACCACCAAGGCCATTTTAGACTCAGGTGCAGGAGTTGCAATTGCTACCACTTCCCTATGGAAGCGTTGGGGCAAGCCAGCACTTAGGCCCACAAGGATGAAAATGCAAATGGCCGATGGTCATCTAGAGAGACCCTTAGGACTGTTAGAAGGAGTAACTCTCACCACCTGTGGTGTCGAGTTCGAGCATACATTTGCTATATGTGATTTTAGCAAAAATCATGCCTATGAAATGATCTTGGGAAGACCCTTTATGCGACAGTTGCAAGTGGTACAGGATTGGGGAACCAACTCCTTGTACTTGCAACACTTAGGTGTCAAGACCAAAGTAAATCTCAAAGATTACTCTCATAGAGATGTCCCTCCTATCCAATGGAATCCCATCCATAGAGCCAAAGATGATACAGAATCGGTGCATTCCATAGGATCAGGATCCTCATGGATGCAGGAAGACACCCACTTATGGATGTGTAAAGTAGCAGTGGAAGAAGAGAAGAGAGAAAAAGCCAGAGAAATAGGTGCAAAAGAAACACATAGATCAATTCAAGACCCAGCCTATGCACCTGTAGTCTTTCCCGACGAAGAATTTGAACCCCACGGCTGGGCAGAAATCCTAGCAACCATGGATGTAGCCATCAATGAAGAACAATGGACACCTCACTCTGATGAAGATGGCTATGATATTTCAGTCTTCTCCATAGAGCCAATCAAGGGAGAGGCAGTGCTAGAAGAGTGTGAACCTAGCCCTGATGCATTTGAGGATGCTAGTGACTCCGATCTAGAGTCAATCATTATGGACCCACCCTTTGCATCAGATGAAGAATACTTCTATGAAGTAGAATTTCAACCCCAGAAGCATGGAGAGCTTACAAATGATGTAAGACTAGCCACACATGTGACCCCGAAGAAGGAAGGAAAGGAAAGAGAGAAGAGAGAAGTCACACCAGAAGAGGAAGAATCCTTGTTTGAGGTCCCGGAAAATTTTAAGAAGTATGAGATAGATGACAGGAGAGTCATGATCAGAATGCCTAAACGAGAGGCACAATCAGGAGAGGCCTATGATAACAAAGAAACCACCAAGAAAATAGTGGTAGCCCTAGAAGAAGGAGAGGAGAGATGTACTTATATAGGACATGACATGACGGAAATAGAAGAGCGTGAACTAATAGCCTTGCTAGGAGAGTACAGAGATGTATTCACTTGGAGTTACAAGGATTTGAAGGGTGTGGACCCAGACATATGCTCACACACTATCCCCATGACCTCAGATGCCAAACCTTCTAAGCAAAAGCCATACACATATAATGATAATTATGCCGCCAAGATCAAAGAAGAGATAGATGGTCTGGTAGAAGCTGGATTCATCTATGAAATTGAGCACACTGAGTGGGTATCCCCCATCGTAGTGGTGCCCAAGAAAAATGGAAAGCTGCGTGTATGCATTAACTTGAAGAAGGTCAATGCAGCCACAATTCGAGATAACTATCTGCTTCCTATCACAGAGCATCTCTTAGAAAGAGTAGCAGGCAAGGAAGTGTACAGCTTCCTTGATGGATTTTCGGGCTACAATCAAGTAGCCATTGCTCCAGAGGATCAGCATAAGACGGCTTTTGCCATGGAGTGGGGCATATTTGCCTTTCGGGTAATGCCATTCGGGCTTACCAATGCACCTGCTACCTTTCAAAGATTGATGTGTCACGTGTTTAAAGAGTTCTTGAGGAAGAATTTGGAAGTCTATGTTGATGATCTTTGCGCTCATTCCAACATTAGACAGACCCATATACCTGAACTCAGACAGATCTTTGATAAATGTAGAGGGTATCAAGTCTGCCTGAACCCAGAAAAGTGTGTTTTCATGGTCAGGCAAGGCAAAATTCTAGGACACATAGTGTCTAAGAACGGCATATCCACTGACGAAGAGAAAGTGAGAGCCATCGCAGAACTACCTAGACCAAAGAATGTCAAGGAAGTACAGGCTTTCATGGGGCATTGTGGTTACTACCGCCGGTTCATTCACATGTATGCTGTCATTGCAAAGCCCATGTACGGACTTCTGACTAACTTTGAGTGGACTAATGAATGTGAGAATTCCTTCTAGGAGCTTAAACGAAGATTATGTTCAACACCAATCTTGACCACACCAGATTGGAACAAGCCATTCCATGTTCATGTAGATGCATCCAATTATGCTATTGGATGTGTACTTGCACAACCTACGGGTGAAGGTAATATGGATCTCCCTATTGCCTATGCCAGTAGACAATTGAATGCTCCTGAACGGAACTATACAACCACCGAACGAGAAGGATTAGGCATGGTGTACGCAGTTAAAAAATTTAGACACTATTTGCTTGCAAATAAGTTCAAATTTTTTACTGATCACCAAGCTCTACTGTACCTGGTAAACAAGCCGTGTAATACAGGCAGATTAGTAAGATGGTTTCTCTTACTAATGGAATATGACTTTGAGGTAGTGGTGAGAAAAGGGAAGACTCACTTGAGAGCAAACCATCTCTCTAGGCTCACATCTGGAGAAGCCCCACAAGGAGTGTCAGATGACCTTCCTGATGCTTACTTGTTTAATTTAGAAGTTGTGCCACAGTGGGCTAAGCCACTAGTGCCAGTATTGACATACGGACCTAACCACCCAATAATAAACACAAAGGATAGAGAGGTAGTAAAAGCCCAAAAGTATCACATCATGGCAGGAAGTATGTACAAGCACACGGATCAAGGGATCTTGGCGTGTTGTGTGGAAGAGGATGAGTATGCTAAATGGTTGCAATTAGCACATGTAGGTGCATTAGAGCAACACTACTCAAAGCAATGAACCCTACAGACACTAAAGAGACTTGGAGTGCATTGGCCGACTTTTGAAGATGATGTCCAAAAGTTGTGCAAGGAATGTCCAATTTGCTGCATTAAACCACCTGTGGAACATGCCACTCTTTATCAAGTGTCCATAGTGCCAGATTGGAGTGAACCACTAGTATCCTTCCTGAGGATGAAAACATTCCCTACAGACATGACCCTCGCTAGGAAAAGGAGTTTAGAACAAGAAGCCCTAGATTACTCACTCATTGGTGATAATCTATACAAGCGTGGTAAAGATGGTTACCTGAGACTATGTGTCCATGAGAGCAAATATCTCAAGATTTTGGAAACTGCTCACCAAGGTGTAGCAGGAGGACACTTTGGACCAGATCGGGTGATCAAGGCAATACTATTTGCGGGCTTCTGGTGGCCTACCCTTCACATGGATGCACATACCTATGTGAAACAATGTGATGTATGTCAGCGAGCTCAGCCTCCTATACGCAAAGATGAGATGCCACTGAAACCCATGATGGATGGACGTGCATTCTCTAAGTGGGGAATAGACTTTGTAGGTCCTATTAATCCCCCAGCTAAGGGATCACATGCTGAGTATATCATCGTGGCCATAGACTATCTAACTAAGTGGGTAGAGGTAAAAGCTATGACAAAGAATGATGCTCAAACCACTGCTAAATTCTTGTTTGAGAATGTATTCACAAGATACAGGCTACCTATAGAGCTAGTAAGTGATAGGGGCACTCACTTCTTGAATGAAGTGATTGAAAATCTGCTCCAAGAATTCTTGGTGGTTCATAAGAAGTCTGCCCCCTACCACCCACAAGCTAATGGGCAAGCCGAAAGCACAAACAAGATTCTGTGCAATGTGTTGACCAAATTAGTGAATAATAAACGCTCTGATTGTGACAAACAGCTACACCATGCTGTTTGGGCATACCGAGTTGCCTATAAAACGGTACTCCAAGCCACCCCCTTTTAGATGGTATTTGGTCAAAATGCAGTGCTACCGTTGGACTTCTTGATACCTACATTGAAAGTAGCACAAGAGCATGAATGGACGGGTCATGAACTCTCCTCTAGACTTTTTGACCTTGAACGATTAGGAGAAACAAGACTGAGGGTGGCTGCAGGGATATATGCAGCTAAGAAACGATAGAAGGCGTACTTTGATGCCCACGTTAAGGATAAAGGTTTGAAGGCAGGCGACATGGTACTAGTATACACTTTGAAACAACATGCGAGGAAACTAGAGAAGAGAGGCTACGGACCCATGATCATTAATAGAATCTCAACAAGTGGAGCAGTGCAACTAGCCACATTAGAAGGCGATGTTCTCCCGAGCTACATAAGCGGATGCAGGGTCAAGTTATATCAGGAACCTCTCACAGAGGAAATGCTAAGTCGACTCGGTACTGCTAAGAAACGCAAAGAAGAAGAAAAGCGAATTCGAGAAGAAGCTCAAGCAGAACCTTTAGAGCGCATACAGAGATTGAAATTAAGAAGACAAGGCAGAGAGCAACCTAGGCCAGATGCATATGCAGATCAAGGATATCATGTGGCTATGTGTGAAGTTTTAGATATCCGCTCTCATAGGATAATTGATCGACGTCCTTTTATAACCTTAGAGATAGGACAAGGAAAGGGTGCAAGGACTATAAGAGCCTTGATTGACTCAGGTGCAGCCACTAGTGCTGTTAAATTTTCATACTATCAAAAGTTGAAATTAGCCATCAATCCTATAGAGGCCTATCTCATAGGATTGGGAGGTTTGGAAACCCCTTGCATGGGCGAGGTGGAACTTCCCCTCTATATTCAAGATGAAGCAATGACAATTAAAGTACTAGTGTGTCAAGATGAGGACCTCACTGAGCCTCTTGTCTTGGGTCAGGACTGGATCTATGATCATGCAGTCAACCTAAACCTAAGAAGTGGACTTCTTCAGGTATGGGTAAATCATAGTCGAATTACAGTTGAATTGGAAAATGAGGCACTCAAGGAACTAGGTAAGGAACGAACTCCTGGTCCTTCCAAGGGTGCACATGAAGTTGACAATGCTGTTCTTGTCCAAAGTTGTATGATGCAGAAAGAGGATTGTCTCAACAATGGAGTCAAGGATACGACGACAGTCCCTTCTTTTCTAAAGGCCAGAGGGATGCAGCAACCAAAGGCAGATCAAATACAGGAGAGGCAGCACACAACCTATACTGGAGGCCAAAAACACGTGCAAAGCAGAATGTCTCAGCCGTTGAAACGAGTGTGGGTGCAGAAAGGCGAACACCTTGTTGCGACCACGCCAACCCCACGGAAAGAACCTCTTATTAGTAATCAACAACACGATACTAATAAGAAGTCTTTCATGAATTCTTCTGCGAAAGTAAAGTCTATTTGGGTACCCAAGAAGTCAATGAAGGCCAGCCCACAATCACGACAAATCTGGGTGCCTAAGGCTTGCTTGCGGGCTCAAATAGCTACGCCGAGGCCACACCCGATACAACATGTTTCACTCACTCGAACATCAGATGTCCATTCTTATACATCACACGCGGACACATATTCTTGCATAAGCACAAGTAGAATCGCTTGTGAATGGGTCCCTAAAAAGCCTCATTTTCAAGTAGATACCCCTATCACACTCTCCAGAGTCTCCACAAAGTCAAGATCAAAACCCATCCATTGCATTTGGCAACCTAAAACTTGTAATCAACCCCCGGACCCCAATTGTAAATGCATGCCCACCTACTAACTACATCACTCTCTCACTACATCATTCCACTTAGCTTCTAGGTCTACCAAATTCCTAACTACACACACAAGCACCGAGCACGTAATAACCTCCTAATCTCTCCCAAACCTCATGTTAATGTTGTAATGGGGACAAAAACGGTTCTATCTTGTCCTTTACAATGTTAACACATGTTTCTATATTCTCACAGAATCAGGAGGCAACAAGTAACATGGCAGATACGGCAGGAACTAGCTCCCAGGCAGGCACCAGCCCCCAAGTCGTGGACATTGAAAGTCTTCCCGTTGATGAGGAATTGAAGGAATGCCCAGTGGCATTGAGGGCATTACACGCCATACCAGTTCAGAATCCTCCACAAGGGCACACAATGCTGGTCAACAAAAACTCACATTGGTTCAGTGATGTGGCAGGACCCCTGGGTGAAGGCACTTACATGTGGGAGGCCGAGATAGAATTCAATGGACGCTAGGGCAGATATCACTTTTTCACCAAGGAATTTGAGAAACTGCAGAATAATGAAGGATTGAAACCTATATGGAAGAAGGCGGGACTCTATGATTACTTCAAACTCCAATTGCCAAAGCCTGATTTTCTAAGGTGCTCTTATTTGATTAGCACCCTTACTCCGAGCAAAGACAAAAAGGGATACAGCTCCTTTGTCCTCCCATCTCTCACAAGGGGCAATGAACTGAAGCGTTTTAGGTTGACTATCAATTTGGTAAGGGAAGCTCTAGACATGAAAGGTATGCACATTCCTATGGAGAAAGAGACTATGGTCCCCGACAATATGAAGAACAGGAATCTGACAAAATTAAAGGACATGGTGGCAATGACACCTACAATTTCCATTCACTTGCGAATGGTCATGCAACATTTTGCATTTCCCGCTCAAGAGAGGTTCACAATGCCACCTAAGAAGATATGGTTTAGTCTATACTTGGCTGATGCCTTTGATTTGACAATCAACATGCCCACTGGATTATCGACCAAATCCACTTGGCTCATCAAAGGTGGTATAAGAAACAAAAGTCTGTACTGTATGGATGCTATGCCCTCACCAGGAATGTGTATAGATGTCTGGCGTATGATATGCCAGTGCAAACGACACTCATTTGGACCAGGGTACAGGAGTTTCAACGCAGGTTATCCACCGCAGGGCCACCCTCCAAGAAAATGAGAGGTGCCGTTTAGATGCCCTGTGCACAAGCCCGCGGTGCGACACTGACACCAGAGACAACTCCATGACTTCCGAGGTGGGTACAACCCTTTACTATCAGATTACCAAGACACAGCACTGAGGGACCAAATGTAGTGTTTCCACCTGTACCAACCGACCTAGAGTTCCCTCACGGATTCACTTTAGAAGACCTAACTGATGAGGAGGTAGCCAGAATCATCAATGCTATTAACGCGGAAGTTGAGGCAGAGCAAGCTAGTGGACAACAAACTGCTACAGACCAACCTCATCCCAGCCAACTAGAGGTCGTTGAAGTAGAGGATGAAGAAGAAGAAGAAGAACAAGAGGAGGAACATGCTGGACAATCCGAGGAAGAAGAGCAGGAATATGATCAGGAAGCTCTGCAGGTACTTGAAGGTGCTCCAGCTTATACGAAGGCATTGAAAAAGCTCTATGATACCATGAACAGAGTTCAAGAGCAACATAGACTGTCCCTAGTAGCAGGCAAAGCCCTCATGAATCAAATCCTTGAGGAGGAAGGCGTAGACGAGCAATACTGCGCCACTCTTGACATGATATCTGATGCTTTAGGAGTACTTGAGGTGGTTCATACCACCCTTGCACAATCACGAAGAACAGAGCGACGATACGGCAGATGCCCCCCTCGATCAAGAAAGTAGATGAATGTATTAGTATCAGAACCACAAGGCACATCCACAACCACGGGCACCGCACACACCGTTCATGATACTGAGGAAACCCATATATCAAGTGCACCTCCATCACCCCCTTTGCCACCCCTGCCTCCAACCCCACCACATTCTCCTCCCACTACCAGTGTAACCACTACTGTCACCGCCTCCGAGTCCACTACCCATACCGAAGCGTAGACCGTCAGTCAACCCACACAACCCACACACCCTATCTCCACCTCTCTTGTCTATACGGCCACTGAAACAGTAATTCTAACTGCAGCCACACACCACTGTACACTTTCACCACTATCACCGCACCCACAGTTCCAATATTCACAATCACTCCCACTACTGCATCCACTATTGATTTTATGGACATATCGCCCACCTCTGCACCTCTCCCTCCCCCCATACACCCACCATCTCCCATTCCCCCACATCCCACTTCACCATTTTCCAGCACCGCATCCACACTTCCATTCCCCTTCCCCTTCCCTTCTGCATTCAACACCCTTCCTACATCCACCCCTATTAATAATGTATTTAATAATATGTATCAGTGTATGTCGCAACTACAACAACACTACCAGCATCTTGATAACCAACATATGCGACTCTTTCGAAGCCATGAAGAACTTCAAGTACGATTCATTGATCTCAAAAGGGAAAAGCGGTTACTACAACAACAGTATGCCACTTTACAGGAGCAACATGAACAGTTAGTAGCCAATCCACCCCACTCAGATGCAGAAGAAAGGCAACATATGGATGATTTGCTACACTCCTAGATAACGGAGAATCTCAAGCTTAGATGCAACCTGGCCCTCCTAGGAAAACACATGTCTACAGCACTTGAAGAGAATAAACGGCTGCAGAAACGGAATGAAGAAAACTTGGAAGCAGTAATGGACGGTTTCCCGTAGGAAATCGACCCAGAGAAATTCAAGGCCATTCCCTCCGAGAATATCCAAATTGTGTTAGAAACCCATGCCGACCTCCTGGAGGCTCATGCAGCATTAGAACAAGAAAGAGATGACTTACTTAAGCAACTCGCAACTCAACAGGAGTCACCAAGCAAAGTCACAGCCGTAGATGATACCTCTGAAGAAGTCACAAAACTCAGAGCAAAACTCGAAGAATTACGCAGTAAAGTTATGCAATACGAGCGTCAACCCTCTCCCCTTGTAGAGCCCGAGCCTGAGGACTTAATGCCAATTGAAATCGAGGAAACCTTCGAAGATCCATACGTTCCCATGCCTGCACCAGGGGGCAAGCAAACAGAAGAGGGCATGGACACCATCGAGATAGAGGCTCCTGAATGGATGCAGAGGTTAGAGAAAGTGGCCACAACCCATGATGATAGAGTGGCAGTTCAGATAGTGTCAATGTCATGCTTGGAAGAGGTAGTTATAAAATCGGAGTACTTTCAAAACCTCTTCCATCATAGGTGGATCGGCACATCCGACGATTTGTATGTTCCTTTCTGTGTCTTAATGGCGGACTACAATGCTGAAATAGAGCACCAAACCTCAAAAGAACCAACCTCAGCTACACAATTTGCACGGGACGACATCCTAGCAAGTGCCAAGCAGGGCAATATACATCAACCGACGTGGAGGATTCTTCTACTGGAAACCTACCCAGAGATGGTAAGAACATGGAATAACATGCCTTTGTACATCAAATACAACCCATGCTACTGCCCCGTATTTCGAAGAAGGTCGTGGTCGGAATACACAAAAACTATGCTGACAACCAAAGGATGCGAGAAACGGCTCAATTATGTCTACTTAGCAAAGGCCAACCTACCATCGGATATATGATTTCAAGGATTCGGCACTGGGGGGTCCGGTTCAAAAATGTGCCAGATGTCATGGCCCAAATGTGCCTTAAAATTTTTGAACTCATGTTGGTCACCTTCAGGACTTTCAAGAATGTCAAGGAACCTCATCTGTCAGCTCTTGGATTTAATGAAGCTAATCAGGACCTTGTCTACGACATGAGCACAACCCCATCTATTAATGTTGTATATGCATGGCACGCGCGTATCAAGTATCTACCAGCTTGCTTCAAACAAACGTTTGAAGAAATGTTTGTCACGGAATTCTGGGAATATCATTCAGAGATATTCATTCCGAGACCATCACATTTATTGCAGTTGTTTGCAGTGGAACAAGATCTCCATTCAGAAAATTTACGTATACCACATCCAGAGGTTCCCGGGCCGGTAGATTGGGATGCTCTACTCACGGACTTGGCCAAAGGGTTGCCGATTGCAGAACATCACTTAGCACAAGACGTTGTCCAGTACTACATCCAACAACCCACCCAACAAGGGTCTTTCAAGGACGACAGACGTGAGAGAGGGGGGGGGGTGTTGGAACTCAAGGACTCACAAGGCAAGGAAGCTTACGAAGGGAGTCAGAGAGATAAGAAAGTACAAGGAGACAGAGCAATCAACAACGATCTGGCAAGTAGGCCAATATTTTTTCAGGACACTAACGCATATAAAAGAGGTGGACACACAAGGAGAAGGAGCAAGTAGGGAGCTCCAGGAAATGTATGTCAAAATATTAATAGAAACCCCTACAAAAATAGTGATTTTCATCACTAAAACCCAGTGTAAATACCATTTCATATTTTTGTAGCTCCATTTTGTGCAAGCCAAGGAGTCCTTGAGCTTGAGGAGCTTTAGAAGTACCTACCTATCAATTTTCACATTTTTTAGACTTCATTTGAACCTCCGAATAGGGTAGAGAACCTAATTTTTAACTAGGCTGGACACGGTCTGGACACGACCAAAACCTAGTCAAAAGCTATAAATAGAGATTGAGAGCTCATTTTTTGGGGCGATCTTGTAATTGAATTGAACTTGTATGAGCTTTTGGAAAGTAATCTAAGAACTCCATTGCTTCTCAATCTTTGTCTTGTCGTGTGTGCACGTGTGTGTGTGTATGTGTGTGCATGTTTGTGTGCTTCTCACTCATGCACTTGTGCCTTCACTTGCTCGAGGTCTTCATACCATCCTCACATCTTCCCGGATTGACATTAAAGGAGGTGCTACTCATCACGGAGCTACAGGGGGACAGAGTCTTTTCAAAGCACAGATGAGAGGCGAGTATTGCACATCAACCTAGAAGATCACAAAGTCTCATTGAAAAGCCATAGCGAGAACAGAGTCATTATGTAAATTATTTATTGATGCATTAGAGCCAACCAATCCAAAGCCTTCCAACTACAAAGAATCTCCAGGACAACCTAAGTGGGAAGAGGCTATGCAAGTGGAAATGGATGCAATGGAGAAGAACAAGACTTGGAACCTTGTTCTTGGGCCCACAAACCATCAAGTCATAGTGGCTCTATAAAGTTAAGTACAGATCAGATGGCACATTAGACAAGTACAAAACAAGACATGTAGCCAAAGGATATAAGCAATAGCATGGCATTGACTATGAAGAAACCTTTACCCCTATTGCAAGGTTTACCACCATAAGGATCATTCTAGCAGTAAGTGCACATTTCAAGTGGCCCATCTACCAATTGGACATCGAAAGTGCTTTTGTCAATGGAGATCTTCAAGAGGAAGTATATTTTGAATAACGTGAAGGTTTCAAGATCAAAGGAAAGGAACATCAAGTCTATAAGCTTCACAAAGCACTTTGTGGATTTAAGCAAGCTCCTAGGGCCTGGTATAAGAAAATTCACAAGTTCTTCAAACATAAAGGATTTCAAAGAAGTAGTGCATGCAAACTTATACATCTTTCAAAACGAGTCCTTAGTGGCCATCATCATCCTCTATGTAGATGACTTGATCCGGATAGGCTCACATGAAGAATGCATCCAATTCATCATCACATAGCTTCGCTTTGAGTACTCTATGATAGATCTTGGATTACTTCGCCACATCTTGGGTATGGAAGTTTGGCAAACAAAAGAAGGCATATTCCTATCATAGAAGAAGTACTGCTTTGATCTTCTTTCTAGATATACCATGGACTAGACCAGTGTCACTCAGTATCTACACCACTTGATCCAAACATCAAGCTCACACTAGAGGGCTCATCATTACTTGTGGATGTGCATACTTATCAATAGCTTGTTGGCTCATTACACTACCTTGCCAACACTACAACAGATATTGCCTATGCAGTTGGTATACTCAGTCAAATTGCACATCAGCCTCATGAGACTCATTGCCTCATGAGACTCATTGGGCTGCTACTTGGAGACTACTTTGATATCTTGCCCTCACCTGATATCATGGTCTTTGGTATAGAGGGGGCATTAAACTTGCTAGATATTGAGATTCGGATTCAGTTGGTGATCCTGATTCTCAATGATCCACTTTTGGGTGGATATTCTTTCTTAGCTCAAAACCTATCTCTTGGGCAAGTAAGAAGAAACCTACAGTTGCTCTATCATCGATCAAGGCTAAGTACCGAGCTTCCAACCTCAGAGCATGTGAGGCCACCTCGCTTTGATGTTTATTATGTGACATTGGTGTTTTGCAGGTTACTCTGACATCATGCATTCGCATGGACAGCCAGACAACCTTGTCCATCACTAGGAATCCAATGTTCCATGCTTAGTGGAACATCTAAATTCATTACTTCTTAGTTGATGCCCTGGCGTAAGCTACAAGAATAATTGCATGGATAACCAAATTGATAAACAAACTTGATAAACGACTTTAATAAACAATCCATAACCGGCATAGTGCACAGTGTGATAGTGTGCACAATGAGCACTATGAGTACAGTGAGCACACCACGATAGTGAGCATAATGCATAGTATACAATGCACAGAGCACAATCATAGATTCCAAAAAAAATTAAGAGAGACACTCGCCAACAAACCAAAGAAAAAAATCTTGAATTGACAATCGCTCAAACCTAGACTCGATGAACAAAAATGGATGCTAAATTGTGAATGGACATCCCAAATCATGAGTAGATGCGGAGAAACCACCTCTATGGATGCACCTAGGATCTAATACCACTGTTGACTAGATCTCTCCCCACATACTATGATGGACGAGTGTACCAAAGTATGTGCATTTATAGGCATTTCACATTACATCTTGAATAGAAGATACATGAGGGTGACACTTTGAAAAGCATCCAGCATCTCTTATGTAAGAGCTTCGCTTTACAATTGCTAATATATTTTGGCCATATATCACCACCAAGTGTGGCCAAGTTGATTGCACCACTTGAAGAAACATTCAAGATTCTTTGCATGTTGCCTCATGTATATAGTAATACAAATTCTCCTACTTCTAGATCTTCAGTGCATATGTATGCATCATTGTAGGACTTCTAGCACATCGTTTTATCATAAATGCTTGTGAATGTGGTGAGAAAAGTCTCTTGCAATAGGGATAGCTCATGGTCAATCCATTCATAGCCTCATTGACCCTTAAGGTAGGAACTAGGAAGTTGATGGGAAGAATGAAATTTTGTTTGTACATGAGATTAAAGAGTGTGGCACACATAATTCTCTTCGAGTAGTAGGGAATGCCCAAATATCATGATGAGACTATTCACCACAAACCCCATTTTAACTATCTATCTAAGAAGTGTGCATAAGACTTTATTGAAACTCTCTGCTTGTTCGTTTTCTTGTGGATGGTAGGGTACAAACACCTTATGGATGACTAGAAGTTCCCTTGACAAGCACTCAATCACCTCATGGATAAAATGTGTTCCATGATCACTAAGAATTTCATTGGGCAGGTCAAACTTAGTGCCAATATTTCTGAACAAAAGCTTTAGCATAGTCTTTGCATCGTTTTTTGGTAGTTGCCTTAGCTTGGACCCATTTTGTAAGGTTATAAGTGGCAAACATTTCGTATTCTACATGATATTGACATACAGATGGACTAATGGGCCCAACAAAATTTCTTCCCCATCAAGAAAAGTCTCTACTACTCATCATGGGCCTTAATGGCATGTCATCTCATTGAATTGGGTATCTCATCCTCTGAAAAGATTCACATTGTTTGAAACTCTTTCATATCTTGATGCAAGGTGTATACGTCTTCTAGGAAAACATCATAGTTATTCACCCACTTACCAGTTTTCTTAGTAGCACTGTTCGTATCTTTGACAGGATGGAAACCTCAAAAGGCAGTGCGAGCAGCTGCTTATTGAAGAGAACTGCGCTATTTATAGCACAACTCCAAGGCTCCGTCGTATCATCTGAGCCCTTTCTAGCTGCCGGTTAGGGTCGTCTGCTAGACGGCCTAGAACTTGCATTGCCGCCAAGGCTGAACATCTCTTCGTGCAAACCAAAACAGAGTTTATCAGATTATTTTACAATATTTAGCTCATGAAGGTCAAGACAGGTACTGGAGCGGAAGACTAGAAAGATCATGGCGGACAAGTAGTGCCATATGTGCGAAATCCTACACCTTTCAAACATTCTTCTCGGAACTTGTTAGTTGATAATAGAGGTGCCTGTGGAAAAACATTTCTTTTTGTTATGTGGGCGAATGATCTCTCTTATTGTGTTAGGAAAAACAGCTTAATCATTGATGAAATAGTGTACTTCTTGTCTTTCGGGAAGACCGGAGACAGAGCTGCAAGGGGAAACGATATGGTCGATAGACCGGATTGAGCGTACGCCATAAGAGGATAGTCACTAGCTTCTACAGAGAGATGCACTACTTCACTCCTCATTTTGTGAGATCTTCCGATTGCAAAGGATCCACTTTCGGTGAAGCAGAAGCACTCCATGTGGAGAAATGCGAAATTCTGACGAGGGTGTCGGACATTTAACAAAAAGATATGCGATTTTCCCCCATAAATGTCGGCGCACTAGATAACACGCTTTTTCACCGTGAACATCGCTTGAGTGATGTAGAATTTCCATTACAGGTCCTTTGTTCATTACATCTTCATCATAATGTGATAGTGTGATACTTTCTTTGTAGCTGCGCATAAACGTTCTATTCATTTGTACGACGATTCTCTCTCTCTCTCTCTCTCTCTCCAAGTCAGAACAGAGAAATTGATGCCCGTCATATCTTCCTCTTCTTGCTTTCCGCTATTGTAAAGATTCTAGAATACAATTCACATTGATGTGACTGCGCCCATTAAAAATTATTTAGGAGCTCTAGAAACAAACCCATCATCTCAAGCGGAGACATCATGGTAATATGACTTGATACCTAAAACTCTTTTTTCTTCTAGCTAATATCCGAGGAACATGATTTGGGTTCTAGATTATGCCTCAATTCTTGTTGCATGCGTACGTGACGTACACATTTAAACCTCTTAAGGTGAGATGGGTTAATCTTCTTACCAAACTATGCTTCATAAGGGGTTGTTCCATGAGCTCCTGACAATCCGTATATGCTCATATTCTACATCGTTTTACTTGCCACATCAAGCACATAAGGAATTGAAGCATTCATCACATTGAACATTGCCCTAGACACTTCTATTATAAATTCCTTTTTGTTATCTTGATTTTTTGGGATATGTATGTAAGAGTGCATGCATCCTATGCCATGCTCATAAGAAACTTAAGAAATTATCTAGCAAAAGATTATCTTCCTCCACCTCATTTCAGGGCCTTCATGCATTTCCATGTTTCCTTCACTTGGGTCTTGCATCTTTTAAAGTGATAAAACATATTTTGCTTTTCTTTCATGCAATAAAGCTGTAAAAATGTTAAATGATCATAGATAAGCTTAAGTGTATATTAGTAATGATGTGTGCGGAAACGTAGATAGTATAGCAGCAATTTATTTCCCTTTCTAAGAGGTGGTTTCCCATGGCTTGCATATACATCCGTAAGCGTAAAGGGCTAGTTATGTTTGTATATTCTACACTTTGTAATACAAACTATGTTGTGCTTCTAAAATCCTTCGTCTTCTTCCTATTATGTTTTTGCTGAATAACATCTTCAACAAAAAAAAAAATCACGGATAACAAAATGCGTTTAGTTTGTGGATGATACAAATGATAGCCTTTGCTTTCAGAACTGTACCCAAATAAAAAAACATTTCACTGCTTTATCATCCAATTTAGTGCACTGTTGTTCAGACACTAAAGACCAAAAACATGCAAGCAAGCAACAAATGTCTTGCGACCATGCCAAGACTCATATGGGGCGATAGATTGCAATGCTTTAGTGGGACATGTGTTAAGTACATATGATGCACACATGATAGCCTCAAGCCAGAAACTATGTGGTAAAGCTTGACTCTCGACCATAGACCTCACCATCTCCATGAGTGACATGTTCTTTCGTTTAGCAACTCCATTTCATTGAGCTGTATACAACATTGTACACTAATGCTTTATCCCACAAAAGCAAAACCTATTTCAAGCACATAAACACTTCGGCCTTTGCTTTCAATGGATATACCCATGCATGCCTAGAAAATCATCAATGGAAGTCACAAAGTAAAGATAGTTTCCAAAAGAGGTTGTTTGCATACGACCACAGACATTACTATGAATAAGCCGCAATTTCTGAGTAGCTCGAACTAAATCATCTTTTGGAAAGGAAGAATGCTACATTTTGCCAAAAATATAGACTTCACAAACATGTTTATGAGGTGCCTCAGGTTTGGGCAAAGAGGACAACTTATATTCTTACATTCTAGTGGTAATACATTCAATATTGTGTGTTATCCTCCAAGCTTCTTCTTCTTCCTTATGCTATTCGCATGCTTTTGCAGACATCTAACTTCAATAATTAGTATCAGAGAAGGTCGCTGCTTCATATAGGGCATCGTCGACACCTCTCCGGTTGTCATCTCAGATTTGCATGAAATTTGGTAAGCATACTTAGGGTGTTTTAGAGATAGAAAAAACTTTGTTGTGTGGTGCTGAAATCACGATCTGAGCTAATTTTGGCCTCCAAATGCACTATCGCAGTGCTTGTGTAGGCTATTTTGTCTTTTTGTGCCAAAGATATATACCGATTTTGGTTTGCTAGTATAAACGTCTCAAATTTTGCGATAGGTTTAGCAGATATCGTTAGGGTAGTTTTGTTCAACTTTTTTAGATACAGTATTTTTTTTTGCATCAGGGTATTTTATTCAATGGCCATGGCTAGCAGCAGTGATGTATTTCATATGTTGGTTATTGAGGATAAGTTGGATGGTACGAGTTACCCATTGTGAGCTTATATGATGTGTCATGCTTTGGTCGCAATGGAATATTATGGAGGGTGTTGAAATACATCCTATTACACCTGCGAATACGGTTACTACAAATACAAGTACTGAAGCTGATGCAAATGGTATCGAAGATGATGATATTCTATAGATTCTTGTTTGTGCTACTATTTCTATTGCGCCTACTGTAGAGCAAATTCATTGGGATGGCAAAGATGCTCAGGCACATGCCTTGATAGCTTTCTCCATCAAACGTGCCATTATGTGCTCTTTTAGAATAGCTATGGATGCTTGGGATACACTTACCACATTCTACCAAGCTAGGAATGAGGGTCATGTTGCTTAACCTCCGAAAATAATTGGAGAGTGAACACATGAATGAAGGTGAATCTATGGACAATTCTATGATAAAGATCAAGGATATGAAGGAACAATTGATTTCTGCAGATGAAGTCCTTTTTGATAGTTCACTTGTGCAGATTGTTCTGAGTGGTCTTCCTGACTCATATCAAAGTTTTGTTTCTACTCTTTGTTTGATGAGGAAAGGAGATCCAAATGCCTTAACATTTGAAGAGTTAGTTTCTATTTTGTTGCAGGAAGACTAGTGCAAGAGAACAAGGATTACGACCACCACATGCTAGAGAGTTTACTCTCCTTCCAACCAAATGCCTCTATATATAGCTCTCTCCAGGGGACTCCCTTCTTGGGCAGGTGGATACTAACCATCCAAGTGTCATCCATGTAACTACATGTGCGCCAAGTGTCCCAGTTAGCCAGAGTTAACTCGAGTGGATCCTTCTAGAAGGCTCTAGATCTCTTTGGACAAAATACTCTCCCCATGTTCCCCATGGGGATTGAACCCAAGACCTCTTCTTCACATCGTTGAGACTTAACCACTAAGCTAAGTGGATCACTTGTTCACAAGAGCACAAGACCTCCTAGTAAGTCTAAACTCGAGATCTTTGGTCATACACACGGATGACCAAACAGTGTCCCATTTCAGATCTGTCTGAACCGGCCAGACCCTTGGATCATAGACTTACTTTATTACATTCTTCTCCCCTTGGAAAAGATTTTCGTCCTTGAAAATAGAGCTATATACATACTGTAGGAAACCCCCGAGCCTCATGTTCTAAAACTGGAAGAACATGGTCATGCTCTAAAACTACAAGAACATGTCTCATCTTTGTGGTAGCATCCCTGCCCAAATGATTCAAAACACTATCTCCTTTTGCACTTTGATGAAGGGGACAAAGTACAAACTAGTGAAGAATAATAAGGGTGGATTGAAACACATCCTGACTAATTCACAGTTTCTGGATGTGCGATCTAGGCACAAACATGTAATGGATTCAAATTACTAGTCCATTTCTAGGCATAACTAGTGCATGGATTTAGTAATGAAGGTGGGATTCTTATCCCTTGCAAGACTTTGAGAATTCTTGATTCATTTGAAGTTGTTTTGGAAAACTTGAAGTTTAGTTGTCCCAAACATCTAACTTAGATGTTTGTATAATGGTTTACTTTGATCCAACAGTTACTTGATTTTTTCACCCGACTAGAGGACTACTTTGTCCTAATATTGAGTTTAAAAATCCTTTGTAAATTGTTGGATAAAGTTTACCATTTCGGTGGAGTCAACCATACCAACTTGACCAATACAATGCAAGAGAACAAGGATTAGGACCACCACATGCTAGAGAGATGACTCTCCTCCCAACCAAATGCCTCTATATATAGCTCTCTCCATGGGACTGCCTTCTTGGGTAGGTGGATACTAACCATCCAAGTTTCAGCCATGTAACTACATGTGCGCCAAGTGTCCCAGTTAGCCAGAGTTAACTCAAGTGGATGCTTCTAGAAGGCTCTAGATCTCTTTGGGAAAAATACTCTCCCCATGTTCCCCATGGGGATTGAACCCAAGACCTCTTCCTTCACATCCTTGAGACTTAACCACTTAGCTAAGTGGATCACTTGTTCACAAGAGCAGAAGATCTCCTAGTAAGTCTGAACTCGAGATCTTTGGTCATACACACGGATGACCAAACGGTGTCCTATTTCAGATCTGTCTGAACCGACCAGACCCTTGGATCATAGACTTACTTTATTACATTCTGCTCCCCTTGGAAAAGATTTTTGTCCTCGAAAATAGAGCTATATACATACTGTAGGAAACCCCCGAGCCTCATGTTCTAAAACTGGAAGAACATGGTCATGCTCTAAAACTGCAAGAACATGTCTCATCTCTGTGGTGGCATCCCTGCCCAAATGATTCAAAACACTATCTCGTTTTGCATTTTGATGAAGGGGGCAAAGTACAAACTAGTAAAGAATAATAAGGGTGGATTGAAACACATCCCTGACTAATTCACAGTTTCTCGATGTGCGATCTATGCACAAACATGTAATGGATTCAAATTACTAGTCCATTTCTAGGCATAACTAGTGCATGGACTTAGTAATGAAGGTGGGATTCTTATCCCTTGCAAGACTTTGAGAATTCTTAATTCATTTGAATTTGTTTTGGAAAACTTGAAGTTTAGTTGTCCCAACAATCTAACTTAGATGTTTGTATAATGGTTTACTTTGATCCAACAGTTACTTGATTTTTTCACCCGACTAGAGGACTACTTTGTCCTAATGAGTTTAAAAATCCTTTGTAAACTGTAGGAGAAAGTTTACTGTTTCAGTGGTGTCAACCATACCAACTTGACCAATACAATGCAAGAGAACAAGGATTACGACCACCACATGCTAGAGAGATGACTCTCCTCCCAACCAAATGCCTCTATATATAGCTCTCTCCATGGGACTACCTTCTTGGGCAGGTGGATACTAACCATCCAAGTGTTAGCCATGCAACTACATGTGCACCAAGTGTCCCAGTTAGCTAGAGTTAACTCAAGTGGATGCTTCTAGAAGGCTCTAGATCTCTTTGGGCAAAATACTCTCCCCATGTTCCCCATGGGGATTGAACCCAAGACCTCTTCCTTCACATCCTTGAGACTTAACCACTAAGCTAAGTGGATCACTTGTTCACAAGAGCACAAGACCTCCTAGTAAGTCTAAACTCGAGATCTTTGGTCATACACACGGATGACCAAACCGTGTCCGATTTCAGATCTGTCTGAACCGGCGAGACCCTTGGATCATAGACTTACTTTATTACAACCAGTCTAGGCAGAACATCTCTATTATGCATGTTGCAAATCAATCTTTCCCAGCTACTTAGAAGGGCAAAGGTAAATGGATCTCTTCTTCTAGTAAGGAGAAATCTACAAATTCTACACATTCAAAGAAGGAAGACAAAGATAAAAAGAAATCAGAAAAGCACAAATTTTTTTGCACATATTGTAAAGCAAATAATCATGTCATTAAGAGTTGTCCAAAACTGGCTACTAAAGAGGCAAAGAAGAAAGAGGCCGGAATGGTTGTTGCAAAGGCCTCTACGCCCAAATTAGAGTGTGCTAATCTTGTGCACCATGAAGAATTGGTGTTCACTATTGTTTGCAGTTTTGACCCATCTTTTCATGAGTAGTGCATGTCTGTAGTAGACACAGATGTTTAGCACTTTGATAGTGGGGCGACTAAACATATTACCTCGTAGCGTAGTTTTTGCTCTTCACTCAAGCCTACCCCTACAGGGAATATTGTAACATGGGCCAGCAACTCCTCTTATCCTATTATGGAAGTTGGTAAGATCATTTTGACTACTACTGATGGTAGTTCTTTCACTTTGTCAGATGCTTTATTTGTGTCACGGATCAAGAAAAATTTTATTATCAGTTTCTGCATTGGATAAGATTAGCTTGGTTGTGAAATTTATTGATAATAGATATACACATGCATACATATCATCCAAAGAAGACTATGCATATGGATTGGAATTAGGAAGTGTTTAAGAAGCTCCTTCAATGGACCATTCTTCCTTCCAAATTTCATTCGTATGTATGGTTCTCTTTCATTCTTATCATTCATGTTCATAAATCTAACTTGCACTCCTACATTCTTATTCCCATAATCATTTCAACATCTCTCTCTTCTCCATACTCAACATTAATTTCACTTTCATGTCCTTAAAGCTTCCAACATTCATTAGCTTCATACACCCTGTGTGTGCCATGACCGGACCCGATCCACCCGGATTGCGATCACCTCCACAGCGGTGTGTTGAATCCACTCGGAGCTGAGAACAGGATGCCCATGTGCTAGTCACAACTTCTGATTGATCATCTTTATGATATTTTTTTACGATGTTTATCTTGTTCACTCCATTTCAACATGATAGAGTGTCCAAACTATATGGAGCAAAGATGTCGTATACACTGCCACATGGCCTTTTTGACCAAATCCATCACTATAGCTCCATCACAAATACTATACACCTTGAAGTCATAATGGTCATGAGCACCCCAAAGTGTACATGGTGTTCTACATGGTGTACTAGGTGGCATACCTACATCTGAGATACTCGTTGTAGGATTAGAAGTGGGTGATACAACATCCATCGCACTACCTCCAGAACATCTGCCTTCTCCAGAGCTATGTGTAGATCCACTCCTAGAACCCCCTCCTCTAGAAGGTGACCTCAATCTAAGGGATGGGCCAACACCTATATCACACTGAGGTGACCTCAATCTAAGGGATGGGCCAACACACAGGTCTACTACTAGGGCCACGAGTGGATGACTAAGAAGATGGTCGTGGTGGAGTCATAAAGCTAGGAGACATACCTCTGGTAGGAGTAGCACTGCCCGCAACAGTGACACTAGTAGGAGTGACACTAATTGGGAGTGAGGCTAGCAGGAGTGAGGCCGATAGGATTGAGGCTGGCATGAGTGAGGCCAGTAGGAGTGAGGCTAGGGGGAGTGCTACCATCAGCAGTCTAGTACTATGAGGTAGCAACCATATACGCGGGAGGCAGCTGAGATATAAACTCCAAAAACTACTCCTCTGTCATGGAATGTGGAGTGACTAGAGGAGTGTCTCCCATCGTGCTCTATAAAAAAAGTACTCATATAATTAGCATATGATAATAAAGGTAATATAGAGAAATAGCATTGTACAAAAGAACATAGCAAAAAAAAATAAACACAAATTAGTACGTACAAGTGTTTGATTCAAAATTCCTCTATTCTAGCATCCTCTTGGAGATGTGATGCACAGAGAATATCTATCTCTATATTGGTGACTTCTAAATGTCTTGGTGTGCTAGCTTCTTCTTGGTCATCATCTATTGCTTCATGTTGTATCCCATCTTCTTCAATGACCTCTTCATCTTGGACAATGATCTCTTCCTCCTTGACTACAGAATGAATCTCAAAGTTCGGTACAGATGGACTTTCTTCTACATCTATGTTCTCACAAATTTATTTACTACATTGGCAGACTTGTTAAACAAATAACCACTCTAGTTCTTTCGAATATGGTATAAAAACAACTTTCTCACAATGTTCGGGAAGTACAAATGTATCTCTTTCATCCATCCATAGTTTCGTGGAGTCGACTTGAAGTAAACCACGCTTATTGCGCCTCACTGTTGTTTGGACTTAGACCAAAAAGATGTACATGTGTGTATGCATGTGTATATATATGTGTAAGCAAACTAAAAACCCTAATCCTATTCTTATATATATAATTTGATAAAAAACCCTAAAATCCTAATTTTATATATTATTTATATATATTTAATTGAAACACTAGCTATTCTCATATTTATTTATCTATACTAAAATCCTATTCTTTAATAAAGATTTGAATATATATTCTAGTATTTTGATTTTCGTTTTCTTATATATATTTAATTTAATTAAAAAATCATAAAGCTATATTTTTATATATTTAATTGTATATACTTATTTATATGTATTTAATTATATATATATATATATATATATATATATATATATATATATATATATATATATATATATATATATATATATATATATATATATATATATATATATATTTCTATACTAAAGACCTATTTCTATTTATATTATTTATATATATAGTAAAGACTTATTTTTTATCTATTTAATTATATATATTTATTTCTATTATATATATGTAAAAAACCTAGAACCCTAATCCTAAGGACCTAGACCTAAAACATGTAATTATGTGTATGCATGTGTATATGTATGTATATATGTATATGTATTATATGTGTATTTGTGTATATATGTTATGCATGTGTAGTAATCCTAAACCCTAATTGTAATGACTTAGAACAAAAAAGTTTATATGTATGTATGCATGTGTATAATATGCGTATGTGTACATATATTATGTATGGATATATGTATATGTGTGTATGCATGTGTAAACAACCTAAAAGCCCTAATCGTATTTTTATATCTAATTTGATAAAAAAGCCTAAAATACTAATTTTATATGTTTAATTATATATATTTAATTGAAACACTAGCTATTTTTATATTTATTCATCGATACTAAAATCCTATTTTTTATATAGATTTAATTATATAATCTAATTTTTTTCCTTTTCTTTTTCATATAGATATTCAATTTGAATGAAAAATGGTAAATCCCTATTTTTTATATATTTGATTATATCTATTTGATTATTTTTATATATTTGATTTTTATATATGTGATTGTTTTTTATATATTTGATTATATATTTAATTATATATGTATTTTTATTATAGGTATGTAAAAAACCTAAAACCGTATGTGTCTATATGTGTTTATGCATGTGTAAGCAACCTAAAAACCCTAATCCTTTTTTTATATATTTAATTTGATAAAGAACCCTAAAATACTAATTTTATATATTTAATTAAAATACTAGCTATTTTCCTATTTATATATCTATACTAAAGACCTATTTTTATATATTTATATATATATATATATGATTATATATATTTAATTATATATATATAAGTATTTATCTATATTAAAGACCTATTTTTATATATATTATTTATTTTGATACTAAAGACCTATTTTTTCTATATTTAATTATATATATTTATTTTCATTATATGTATGTAAGAAACCTAAAACCCTAATCCCAAAGACCTAGACCTAAAACATGTATATTTGTGTGTGCATGTGAATATATATATGTATATATATTATGTGTGTGTATGTGTGTATGCATCTCTATATATATGTGTATATATATTATGTGTGTGTATGCATGTGTATATGTATTATGTGTTTGTATGTGTGTATGCATATGTGTATGTATGTATATGCATGTGTGTGTATGCATGTGTATGTATGTATATGCATATGTGTGTGTATGTATATGCATGTGTGTGTATGCATATGCATGTGTATGCATATGTGTGTATGTAATATATAAGTGAGTGTGAGTGTATAGGTGTGAGTGTGTATGTATATATGTGACTGTGTGTGTATATCTATGTGAGTGTGTATATATATGTGTGTGTATGTATAAGCATGTGTGTATGTAATATGTATGTGTATGCATCTGTATATATATTATGTGTCTGTATGTGTGTATGCATGTGTATATATTATGTGTGTGTATGTGTGTATGCATATGTGTATGTATGTATATGCATGTGTGTGTATGCATATGCATGTGTATGTATGTATATGCATATGTGTGTGTATGTATATGCATGTGTGTATGTAGTATGTTAGTGAGTGCGTGTGTGTGTATAGGTGTGAGTGTGTATGTATATATGTGACTCTATGTGTGTATATGTATGTGAGTGTGTATGCATATGTGTGTATATGTAAATGCATGTGTATATGTAATATGTATGTGAGGATATGTATATGTGTGTATGCATGCATTTGCATGAATATGTGTATGTGAGTATGTAATATGTATGTGTGTGTATGTATGTGTGTGGATGTATGTGTGTGAATGTATGCATGCATATGTCTGTGTATGTATATATGCATGTATGCATATGTTTGTGTATGTATATATATGAGGGTTTGTGTATATCTATGTGAGTATGTATGTATATGTGAGTGTGTAAATGTATGTATGTGAGTGGGTATGAATGTATGTATGCATACGTATGTGTATGCATGTTTGTATATGTGTGTATGTATGCATGTGTGTATAAGTGTGTGTGTTTGTATGCATGTGTGTATATGTGTGTGTATGTATTCATGTGTGTATAAGTGTATGTGTATCTATGTCTATCTTTCTCTCTCGTTCTCTCTCTTTATCTCTGTCTCTCTCTCTTTCTCTTTTTCTCTCTTTCATGTGTCTCTCTCTCTCTATCAATAGAGAATAAAACAATCACTTACAAGTATGTCTCTCTTTTGGATTGTTGTCGTCAAAGTGTAATGAACGTTGTCTCTCATCCAATTCCAATGAATCGATGCCAAAAACCTCCTTTGAAACCAAAAAGAAGAGAAATTATGAAACAAAAATCATAAAGAAACAGAGAGGGTAATAATAGTATGCGTACCACTTACCAAGAAGTGAGATCTAAAGAGAGAGAGAAAGAGTGTTTGTGTGTAGAGAAAGATATATGTGTCTGTGTATGTGCACACAACACAATGCACGTTACAAAAAAAAGCTTGTCTATTTAGTGTTTTGTTGATTGAATAGTTCATCCGTTTTGAAACAATCAAAAGATGATGATGCCTATGAGAGTCTTCCATTTCTGTTATCATATACATCCATAGATATTTGTACATTTTTTACTTGATTTTCTAGATCGTCAATCCTCTTTTGTTGATCATGAATTTTTCTTTGTAATCTAGTAATTTTTAAACCTTCATTGTATAATTGTGCTCCTTGTGACGATAAAGCATGGATAAGATTATGTAATTCGGGTAGCAAAATGTAGGTGCACTTTCCAAGAAGAGGGCCTTTGTTTCCTTCATTACGAAATTCTACCCGATTTTGAGGATCACCCAAACCTACAACTGCATTCCTCGGGTGATCATCCCAATCTACATGTCGATGAAGAATACCTTGTACAAAAGATTTTTGAATGAGATATACTACTATCTGATTATTATTTGGTAATGATCTCTCAACTTGCACAAAGCATTGAAGTAGACTTTCTGCTAATTCTTTATGTTGTAAGTTAGAAAGTTTTAAGGGTGCTATTTCTTTTGCGCTTCCTGTAACCCAAAAGAGAACATCACGAACAAAAATATTGGGACATAGCTTTTTAATTTCATTCATTGATAATAGTTCTCCTTCTAATCCTTCTGGCTCTAAATCTTGATGGAATAAAAATGCTAATCTTGATTGTGCAAATTGAGCATTCTGCTTAGAAAACATCCTTTGAGATTCAGCATGATCAAGATCATTATCCACATCTAGAATTCATGCCATGTTTTACTTTCAAATCTGCAAAACAAAAATGCTAATCTTATCGCAAAAGAATTCACATAACTCAAATGATAGCACTTCATTCAATCCACATACTTCAAATAAATCCACTTCATTTAATTCACATAATTTAAATGAATCCACTAAAATGATAGCGCATCATTTAATGCACATTATTTCATTTTTTGACTTCAAAATATAGCACTTTATTCAAATGAATCCACATTATTTAGTCCACATTATTTTATCCATAGAATTCAAAAGATAGCACTTCATTCAAATGAATCCACATATTACAAATGAATCCACTTCATTTCATCACATCATCCAAAAGATAGCACTTCATTCAAACGAATCCTTATCATTTAATCCACATGCTTCAAATAAATCCAATTCATTTCATCACATAATTCAAAAGATAGCACTTCATTGAAATGAATCTACATCATTTAATCCACATATTACAAATGAATCCACTTAATTTCATAACATAATTCAAAAGATAGCATTTCATTCAAATGAATCCACATGATTTAATCCACATATTACAAATGAATCCACTTCATTTCATCACATAATTCAAAAGATAGCACTTCATTCAAATGAATCCACATATTACAAATGAATCCAACTCATTTCATCACATAATTCAAAAGATAGCACTTCATTCAAATGAATCCACATCATTTAATCCACATCATTTAATCCACATATTACAAATGAATCCACTTCATTTCATCCACATTCAAAAAATAGCTCTTCATTTAATCCACATTATTCAGATGATACCACCTCATTTAATCCACTTAACTCAAATGATACCACTTCATGCAATCCACATAATTCAAATGAATCCACTACATTTACTCCACTTAATGTAAATGAACTTATATCATTTAATCCACATAGTTGAATTGAATACAGATCTTTTTCAATATGGTCTTAATCCATCCATCATGGATATCCTTAAACCATACCAACTTAGAATCGAGAATACTCTAAGTAGTTCATGTGTATCTACTCTTTTTGATACATCTCTATGAGAAGCTAGTTCTAAAGCATATTTAAAAACTTGTAAATCTCATTTCTATCAATGGGATAACTATTTAAATCAATATATTTCAAACGTTGCAATACTAGTATCAAAACTATAAATGTCTCTTGACTTTATTAAAACGTGGAGGACTAGTGGATATACATTCGGGTGCAATCCACCAGTACTTTTGACTCCACTCATTTCTAGTCGATATTTCTAAACCAAAGAGCTTTGGAAAACGTTTTTTTGTTGGTAAATATGTTCTTCTACCAGAATCACATAACCTGATATAAATGTGCTGAGCTTCAAAATGCAAAAAAATGTTGCTTGGATGGAGATCATTGTGGGATATATTACAGGTGTGTAAAAATAATATTTTTTGTAATAATCCCTTGATCAGCTTTCAAATGTTTGTCTTCAAGGTTGTTATGTCTCCTTTTGTGTCTTTAATTCCTGTACTTTGTGGTACCTTTAGCTACTTCTGCTTCATTTTCTCTAGCCACATATCTAATGTACCATCATTTCACAATTTGGCAATAAGACACATCATTTTTCTATGGTGTCGAGCTATCCGAGTGGACTAATAATTCCACTATGTGTAACAGATAAAACTGTTGCTTCATTCATGGCTTTGTTCTCTCGTGTTTCTATGTATCCACCATGTAATTTGAATAACTTGGATGCAAGTACTTCATTGATGAATCTTAGGTGGGCTATTCTAACCTTATGGATCATTCCATATTGTCCTTCCTCCACGAGAGTAGTATTTTCAAAATGAATAGATGAATATGGGAGCAAAAAAAGATTACACGATGTTTGATCTCGCATATTCAGATGCATATCTCTTGTATTTGGAACTATGGATGGTCTCTCTCCCTATTCCATCATGTCTGATCTCACTCACTTTCCTCTCTTCATTATCTGATAATGTAAATTGAACAATTTGATTTTGTCAATGAATCCAGGCATTGTGATCGTATCCAATGCTGATAAATCTAGTACTTTGATTATCCAAAGATATGAGTAAGTTCTTTTGACATTTTCTCATCTAGTACCTGTGCTCCACCTGACACACTACCAAAATTATCTTCAATGTTGATATATGTTGTTCTAAATAATTGCTCAATGAAATCTTTGTAATTAGATATGTCCATGGCTAGAGTGATTTGATCTTCTCTCATTCCATACATGTAGGAGCACACAAAATCTTCCAAAAATTTTCACTCGTGCTTATTTATCTTAGATGTCATCTATGCAAAAACAAAAAAATAGACTATCATACTATCAAAATTGATATTAAAACTTTTAACATAAATCTAATTCATAAAAACAAGAATAAAAAATAATTATCATAAATAAAATGATAGATAATCTAATACATTTTTAATACACATATACATAGATACATCAATAAGTGTATGGATACATATATCAATAGTATGTGTAGAGTCAAGAAAAATGATAGAAATATGGATAGTTAGTTAGATAAGTAGATTTATAAGTAAATAGATAGTGTAGTTATAATCTTGAAGTGAATCTATGTGACTATTAAAAATGTAAGAGTCAAAGAATCAGACATTCTTGATAGTTCATATACACTCACTATACTATCTATGAGTTTTGTCACATGACTATATATAAATATTATGATAGTATGAGTCAAAGAATCACACAATCACAATAGTTGCTATACGCCTTATGATCCACACTAAGTTTGCTCATCAGAATCTAATTGACTATTGTGAGAGTAAGAGACAAAGCATCAGACAATCACAATAGTTCCTATACACTCCCTATCCTATTGAGAGACCTAGAATTGAGGTGGCGATTCAAACAATCTCAATAGATCTATTGCTGAGTCCTATACTATTGTGAGAATAAGAATCGATGTAGCCAATCAGACAATCACAATAGTGATTTATTTTTAATTTTTTTTCATCAATGTATACAAGTAAGAAACGCTTTCACGAGTTCAACATGTATACAATTGATGATTGAGAAACATAAAACTAATTATATAAATACAAATTAGGCATATGTAAGAGACACATGTGAATCATACAATATGCATGATACAATCAACAAAATAAGAAAATAAACAATAAATAAAAATTAAATCAATACCTCAATGTGGTGAAGAAAGGTCTCTATGAAAGAAATGGTAGGATTAGTGCTCTATAGAGTAGCAAACAAGCACATGCACAATGAAATTTTTGATCGAATGTAAAACTACATTATTTTTTCACTAGGAATTGCTTTTCAATTTAAAGCACTTTCGATTGAATACATTTTGGATCGAAAGCGTTTTTGATAAAACAAAATTCCGATCCAAAGTATTTTAGTGAAAAGATTAGCCGCTCATTTTTCAGTGTTTATTGGGATAACCATCAATAAAATGAACATATTTGGTATTTTTTAATTATTCAATTGAATAAATGCAACCTAGCTCTCGTGAAATCAAAGAAGAAGGCTATCATGTTTAAAGGGATGTGTTTGAGTCTTAGAAAGCCATTCCTGATTGAGGGACAAAAAAAGCTCAAGATTTGTTTCTATTGAAGAAACCACAAAAGTATAGTTCTTCTTTTGTACAATGGAAGCACATAGTTTGATTTGGAGATAAGTATTTTCCACTTGATGGTTGCTTTCAATTCATGATTGATCTTGCTTTCATTACCTTGGACTTCATATTAAGAAAGAGTTGAAGTAGGGAAAAGACTTCACTACAAAATATGAGGGGCATACCGATGCTGCCTATACTGATAGTCACTCTGGACATCGGTATAAATGTTGGAAAAGTCCACTTAAAGATATCAACGGTCAAGTGATCGTCAATATGACTGTTAAAAATGGATCGTTGGGATGTCTTGAGACCACCGGTATGGGCGTCGGTATAAGCGTCGGTATATGCATCAGTATGGGCATCGATATAAGCATTTGTAATTTACTGGAAATTATCGATGCCCATACCGACTCATATACCGAGGCCGTGTTTAAACATACAAGGAACCCGAGAACAAAACTCAACATTTCGTGTGTGTTTTACACTGAGTACTGGTTGTCTTCTGTCGAACTTGCGCATGCGAAGAGAATTGTGATCTACATTGTCTTGTGCACACACACACACATAGATCTCTCCATCTCTATACACACACACACTCTCTCTCTCTCTGTTTAGATCTCACATCTTGGTAAGTGTTGCATGTACTCTTAGCCTTTGTCTTTCTCTATGCTTCAAGTCTTATAATTTCTCTTCTCTTTGATTTTTTAGAAGTTTTTTTGCGTCGATTCTTTGGAATTTGACGATAGAAGACATACATTATGCTTTGACGACAATGATCCAAAAGAGGGACATACCTGTAAGTGATTGTTTTATTTTCTATTTATAGAGAGAGAAAGAGAGAGAGAGAGAGATGAGAGAGACAAAGAGATAGAGAGAGAAGAGAGAGAGAGAGATAAAGAGAGAGAGAGAGAGAGATGAGAGAGAAAGAGAGATAGAGAGATAAAGAGAGAGAGAGAGATAAAGAGAGATGAAAGAGAGGAAGATAGAGATAGGAAGATAGAGCATACATACACACACACACATCTACACATGCATACATACACACACATGTACACACATATACACACGCGCATGCATACATACACACACATGCATGCATACACACACATACACATATACACACATGCATACATACACACAAGTGCATACACACATACATACACACACATATATACACATATGCATACACACACATAGACACACACATCATGCACACATACATACACACAGATATACACACATACATACACACATATACACGCATGCATGCATACACACATACACATATACACACATGCATACATACACACACATATGCATACACACATACATACACACATATATATACACATATGCATACACACACATACACACACATGCATACACATACATACACACACACATATACACACATGCATACACACACATACATACACACATGCATGCATACATACACACACATATACACACATGCATGCATACACACATATACACATATACACACATGCATACATACACACACATGCATACACACATACATACACACACACATATACACATATGCATACACACACACACACACAGATACACACATATATACACACATGCATACACACATATACACACATGCATGCATACATACACACACATATACACACATTCATACACACACACATACATATACACATGTACATACATGCATACATACACACACAAATATACACATGCATACACACACACACATACACATATATACACATGCATACATACACACACACATGTACACACATGCATACATATACACACGTATGTACAAACATGCATACATACATACATACATATACATGTTGAAAGTTTTTCAAGCTCAAGAGTGTGGGAACATGCCCCAAATTGAACCTTCCACATCATCCACAATCAAAGGAGGCTGATTTCCACGAGTTGGAGGCATCCAATTATGCCCATAATGGAAACAAGTTGATTAGAGAAGATTTAGCTCACCTCTTAATGTGATTGGATCTCACTTTTGACATGTATATGCTTTTGATTGGTTAAAGAGGTTAGTATGTGATCTTTAAAACCTCTAATGAGTTATATTATGACTTAAGAGTCGTGGAAATACGTGCCCAAGCTGCCCCCTTGCTTAAGCACACCCCCTACTAGCTATTCTCTGCATATTTTGCAGATATTTCACTTTTACACACTCTACCTATCTAGATGTTTTTGGCAGACCCCCCGGTTTTGTAGTTATTGTTTCTCCTTTATCCGGAATCCATTTGCAATGGTTTTTGTCTTGTTGGAAAGCTTATAAGTTCTACTGTGTCTGGTATAAGTCTCAGGTTCATTGCCTGCAGATGTATAGAGAAATGTTCAGAATAGTGTCTCTCTAGTTAGCTCATACTCTGTGAAGAGATCAAGTTATCTATTTTGTTGCAGATGGTTGAGGAATCATCCAGTGTCCAAATGGAGTGATTTTAATCTCATTTAAAAGATCGTAGAGTGTAGTCTAAGCCTGCCAAACTTCATTTTGAGTCTCTGCATGTACTTAGAGAAACTTAGAAAATACAGAGCCTATGTCTGAAAAATTTTAGGATCCTAGGGGGTTCATTTGCTTTTGTTATGCACATAGGAGTATTTATCCTCCAACAGTGGTATGAGAGCTATAAGTGGAGTATCAAAGAGAGAAGAAGGAGCTACTGAAGTGAAGTAAAGACTTCATCAAAGTTTGAAGCAAGAAAACAAAGAACGGGCACGTCAACAACAAAGGGAAGCAAATACATCATCAAATCAAAGACGAAGCTTCATCAAGAGGAGTAGCTCTATTTTTTGAGGTAAAAGCCATCCTTTTCAACTTCATTGCATCAAGGGGGAGGTTCAAAAGAGTTAGGAGGCACCATGGCGGATCTCAATGCTCAGATTGAGAAGCTCGAGAAAGGAAACTACCAACCGTGGTGATTTAGAATAAACAATTTTTTGATGGGGAAAGGTTTGTGGCGACTTGTGAGTGGTGGAGAGCCAAAACCCTAGATAGATGAGGTAAATGCAACCAATGACCAGAGAAGAGCACTAAGAGAGTGCGATGAAAAGGACAAAAGGGTCATTTTCATTTTATCTCAGCATATTAGCAACTCTATGGTAGGGCATATTCAAGATTTGGATACATCGAAGAAGGTGTGGGAGTGCTTGGAGAGATTGTACTCAACCTCCACAAAAGCTAGAAAAATTCAGCTCAAGAATGAGCTAAATAATCTTAGGAAAAGCCCCTCTCAAGGTGCTAATGATTACATATTAAAGGTTAAAGAGCTTGCAGATGCACTAGAGTCAATCGGTTGTGCCCTAGATGATGATGATCTTGTCGCCCACACCCTAAATGGACTTAGGGATGATGAAAAATGGAGGGCTTTCACAACTTCAGTGCATGTAAGGGACTCTCTTCTTGATTTTGATCAGCTAATCACTCTCATGGTGACAGAGGAGATGAACCTTGGTGGTCATAACGCCAAGGATAGCCAAGGGCAATTGTTGTATGCAGGTAGAGGAAGAGGAAGACACAACCGAGGTGCTACAAGAGGAAGAGAAAGATATCAAAGCAACCAAGGAGGTCAAGGACAACAAGAAAATGCAGGTCAAAGAGGTGGAAGAGCCACAAATAGAGGAAGAGGTGCAAGATTTGGTGGAAGAGGACAAGCCACTTCAAATGGATGCTTTGTATGCGGTAAGCCCGGTCATTTTGCAAATGAATGCTATCATAGAGCTCAAAGACAATGGAATCAAAGCAACAACAACAATTATAGAGGGCAAGGTAATTATGCAAACACATCATCCAGCCAAGGGAATGATTATTTACTTTCCATGAGGTATGGTGAAGATACAACTCAAGCTAGTGAAGATGTATGGTATATAGACAGTGGATGTAGCAATCATATGTCATATTGAAAGGACTTTTTTAGTAATTTGCAGGTCCCAAAGCATCAAGGGCATGTGGAAACAGGTGATAACTCAGAGCATATCATTCAACATGTGGGAGATATCAGTTTGGAAGGAAATCAAAGAGCAAAGTGCTTATCAAAGGTATTACATGTCCCTACTATTACCAAAAACTTGATTTCGGTAGGCCAAATGGTAGAAAAAGGCTATCAAGTTAGGTTAAATGAAAGAGGATGTTTTGTTGAGGATCCAAGGGCAGGTTTCAAGCTCATAGCAAAAGGAAAAAAGCAAGGGAGAATGTTCACAATGGACATAAATCAGCCACACCATTCAATGTATGTCACATATGGAGACAAGAGGATAGCAAATTTGGATCTATGCCATAAACGAATAGGTCACATCAACCTACAAAAGCTCAAGGACATGAAAAGGAGGAGCTTGCTAAGAGGCCTACCAAATTTTACATCTAAAATGTTGCATGAAATTTGTGTAGCTTACCAACAAGGAAAACAATCAAGGCTGCCCTTCAAGAAGAGTACCTATGTAAGTGCAAATGTTTGAGACCTCATTCACACGGATGTCTGGGGTCCAACAAGAGAAGCATCCCTTGCTGGAAATAGGTATTTTATAACCTTCATTGATGAATTTTCAAGAAAAGTGTGGTTGTATTGCATTAGAAACAAATCAGATGTGTTCCACTACTTCAAGAAATTCAAAGCACAGGTGGAGAAGGAATCTGGCAAGTTTATCAAAACTTTGAGATCCGATGGAGGGGGAGAGTACTTCTCCCATGAATTTTCTGAATTTTTGCAGGTCAATGGCATCAAAAGACAACTTACATGCAGGTATACCCCTCAAAAAAATGGGGTAGCAGAGAGAAAGAACAGACACATAGCAGAGGTAGCAAGGTGTATGCTCAACGAAATGAATATGCCGCATTGTTATTGGGGAGAGGCTACATATACAGCCACATACATAATGAATAGATGTCCTACATCAGGTATACATCAAATAACCCCTAAGGAACCATGGAGTGGAAGAAAACCTTTCATTTCACATCTTAGAGTCTTTGGTTGTATATGCTATGTACATGTACCTCAAGAGTTGAGGTCAAAGTTAGATGCCAAATCTGAAAGATGTATTTTTTGGGATATTCTATGGAACAAAAGGGGTATAAATGCTATAATCCCATCACCAAGGAGCTGAAGGTAAGTAGGGATGTTGTCTTTGATGAGTTGAAGCCTTGGTATGCATGCATGAGTCCATTGCAGGTTGAAGACATAGGTGAGGTAGATTTGAAGAATGATGATAGAGTTCAAGAAAGCATGGATTTAAGTGGTCCAAGAAACTCATGCAACACAAGGACACCCTCACCATGGAGGGGAAGGCTTAGGCAAATAGAGACAATCTTTGAAGAAAGCAAAGTCAAAGGCAATGAGAAGATTTCAGTTGAAGAAGGAAGCTATGTGGACGAGAGCATGTTGGAAGATGAAGAGATAGAAGAAATTCAAACTCTAGGAGTGGCAAAACAAAGAAAGAAGATGGCAACCACATCTAAAGGAAGTGAAAGAAGGTCTTCAAGAGTAAGATATCCAGTACAAAGGTTAACATATGATAATTTCATTGCAAAGCATTATGCATACATGACTCAGGTAATCAAGGATGAAGAACCAACTAGTTATGAAGAAGCTAAGATTGCAAGGAATGGCAAGAGGCAATGAAGGAAGATCTCAAAGCACTTGATGAGAACCATACTTGGAGCTTGGTACCAGCTCAAGAAGGCATGAAGGTGATAGGTAATAAGTGGGTTTACAAAATTAAAAGAAATTCAGATGGTTCCATTGCTAGGTACAAAGCAAGGTTGGTGGCAAAAGGCTTCTCCCAAAGCTATGGGATCGATTATGATGAAACTTTCAGCCCCGTAGCCAAGATGCCAACAATTAGGACTTTGATTGTAGTGACCACATCAAGGAAATGGAGCTTATATCAGTTGGATGTGAAGAATGCCTTCCTCAATGGAGAGCTTGAAGAAGTAGTCTACATGAGCCAACCTCAAGGATTTGCTAGTATGAGGTACCCAAATCATGTTTGCAAGCTAAGGAAAGCACTATATGGACTAAAGCAAGCCCCAAGGGCCTGAAATTAGAGGTTAGTGAGTTATTTATCAAGTTGTGGATACAAAGAAAGTGTTGCAGATCCATCACTTTACATGAAGAAGCAAGGAGACAAGACGGTATACATATGCATCTATGTGGATGATTTGATCATCACAGGAAGTGATATTGCAGGTATTAAAGATATCAAATCAAAGCTAGGAAAGGAGTTCAAGATATCTGATCTTGGAACACTAAATTACTTCTTGGGAATAGAGGTAATCTATGCACACAATGGCATCTTCTTGATTCAAAGAAAATACTTGTTGGATGTGCTATAATGTTTGGTATGAGTGGTTGTAAGCCACTTTCTCAGCCCATGGAGCCCAATACAAAGTTGGTTGCAGGTCAAGGAGAGGCTATACAAGATATTACACTATATAGAAGCATAATTGGTTCATTAATTTATGCTACATTCACTAGACCTGATCTTGCATATGTAGTAGGTGTTCTCTCTCAATTTTTGCATGCACCTACTCATGATCATCTCAAGGCGGCAAGAAAGGTGCTTCGTTACATCAAGCACACCATGAACCAAGGTCTACTTTACTCATATGATGCTGATCTAAGTGTCAAAGGATATAGTGATGCTGATTGGGTAGGTAGCAAGGATGATCGAAGGAGTAGATCGGGTTATGTTTTCTTGATAGGTACAAAAGTGATCTCTTAGAGCTCTAAGAAGCAACCCACTGTTGCTCTTTCATCCACAGAGGCTGAGTACAAAGGTTTAGCATTCAATACATGTGAGCTATTATGGCTTAAGAAGCTACTTAAGGACTTGGAAGTAGAAGTGGAGGAGTTTCCTCTTTATGGAGACAACATTTCAAGCATCTATCTAGCTAACAATCCCATGTTTCATGCAAGGAGCAAGCACATAGAGGTTCACTACCACTTTGTTAGAGAAAAGGTGATAGCAAAAGAGCTAGATATAAGGTATGTGAACACTAAAATGCAGGTTGCAGACATGATGACAAAGTTTCTTGAAGGTACAAAGCTTGGAGGATTCAAGGAAGCAATCAACATAAGAGACATAGGCTGAAGCAACAAAGGAAAAGACATGAGCTTGAGGGGGAGTGTTGAAAGTTTTTCAAGCTCAAGAGTGTAGGAACATGCCCAAAATTGAATCTTCCACATCATCCGCAATCAAAGGAGGCTGATTTCCACAAGTTGGAGGCATCCAATTATGCCCATAATGGAAAGAAGTTGATTAGAGAAGATTTAGCTCACCTCTTAATGTGATTGGACCTCACTTTTGACATGTATATGCTTTTGATTGGTTAAAGAGGTTAGTATGTGGTCTTTAAAACCTATAATGAGTTGTATTATGACTTAGAGTCGTGGAAATACGTGCCCAAGATACCCCCTTGCTTAAACACACCCCCTACTAGCTATTCTCTGCATCTTTTGCAGAAATTTCACTTTTACACACTCTACCTATCTAGATGTTTTTGGCAGACCCCCCCCCCCCGGTTTTGTAATTGTTGTTTTTCCTTCATCCGGAATCCATTTGCAATGATTTTTGTCTTGTTGGAAAGCTTCTAAGTTCTATTGTATGTGATATAAATTGTCAGGCTCATTGCCTGCACATGTGCAGAGAAATGTCCAGAACAGTGTCTGTCTAGTTAGCTCATACTTTGTGAAGAGATCAACTTATCTGTTTTGTTGCAGATGGTTGAGGCATCATCCAGTGTCTAAATGGAGTGATTTTACTCTCATTTGAAAGATCTTAGAGTCTAGTTTAAGGGTCCAAAATTTCGTTTTGAGTCTATGCACGTACTCAGAGAAACGCAAGAAATACAGATCCTATGTCTGAAAATTTTCAAAATCCTAGGAAGGTTCATTTGCTTTTGTTGTGCACATAGGAGTGTTTATCCTCCAACAATACACACATGCATGCATACATACACACACATATACACACATGCATGCATACACACACACACATACATACACACATGAATACATACACACACATGCATACATACACACACATACACATATACTCACACATGCATACATAGACACACATACACATATACACAAATGCATACATTCACACACACACATACATACACACATGCACACATATACACACACATATACGATTTCTGTATAGATAAATAAATATTAAAATAGCTAGTGTTTTACTTAAATATATAAAATTGCGTTTTTAAAGTTTTTTTTACATCAAATATATAAAAATAGGAATAGGGTTTCTAGGCTATTTACACATACATACACATATACTTATACACACATATATATACACATATATACATACACATATATATACAATGCATACACATACACATATGTTTTAGGTCTAGGTCTTTCTGATTAGGGTTTTAGGTTTTTTACACAGATTAGAGTTTTAGGGTTTAGGCATATATATAATTCAATTAAATTTATATAAAGAGAAAATATTAAAAAAATTAATAAAAATATCTGAATATATAAATAAATAAATATATATATATATATATATATAATAGGATAACTATATAGATAAATAAATATGAAAAGAACTAGTGTTTTAAATAAATTAATTAAATATATAAAAATAGTATTAATTAAAGAAAAATATGAATATATAAATAAATAAAAATATATATAACAAGATAATTATATAGATAAATAAATATGAAAAGAAATAGTGTTTTAAATAAATTAATTAATATATATATAATTAAATATATAAAAAAAGGCTTAATTTTAATGATTTTAAATCAAAGTAAATATATATATACACATACATGTACACACATATACTTATACACATATATATATACATATATACACATGCACATACACATACACATATATATACACATGCATACACATATATACATGTTTTAGGTGTAAGTCTTTTCGATTAGGATTTTAGGGAATTTACACATGCATAACATATATACACACATACACATACACATATAATACATATATACATGTATATACACATGGATACAAAAATATACATATTTTAGGTCTAGATCTTTAAAATTAGGGTTTTCGGGTTTTGGGCATACATATAATTCAATTAAATTAGTATAAAGAGAAAATATAGAAAAAATTAAGAAAAGAATATATATATATATATATATATATATATATATATATATATATATATATATATATATATATATATATATATATATAGGATAATTATATAGATAGATAAATAAATATGAAAAGAACTAGTGTTTTAAATAAATTAATTAAATATATATAATAAAATATTTAAAAATAGTAAAAAAGAAATCCTTATATATATATATATATATATATATATATATATATATATATATATATATATATATATATATATATATATATATATATATATATATAAATAATAGGATAATTTTATGGATAAATAAAAATGAAAAGAACTAGTGTTTTAAATAAATTAATTAAATATATATAATTCACTGTATAAAAATAGAAAAATTTAAGAAAAAAATCTGAATAAATAGATAAATAGATAAATAAATAAATAAATATATATATATAGGATAATTATATAGATAAATAAATATGAAAAGAACTAGTGTTTTAAATAACTAAATTAAATATATATAATTAAATATATAAAAATAGGTTTAATTTGAATTATTTTAATCAGAGTAGATATCTATACACATACACATACACAAATATACTTATACCCATGTATATATATACACATGTATATACACATACACATATATATACACATGCATACACATATATACATTATTTAATTCTAGGTCTTTCCCATTAGGGTTTTAGGATTTTTACACATGCATAACATATATACACACATACACATACACATATAATACATATATGCATGTATATACACATGCATATAGAAAAATACATATTTTAGGTCAAGAACTTTAAAATTAGGGTTTGATGTTTTGGGCATACATATAATTCAATAAAATTTATATAAAGAGAAAATATAGAAAAAATTAAGAAAAAAATTTGAATATATAATTAAATATATATAGAAAATAGGATAATTATATAGATAAAGAAATATGAAAAGAACTAGTGTTTTAAATAAATTAATTAAATATATAAAAATAAGAAAATTTAAGAAAAAAATTAATATATAAATAAATATATATATATAAGAGGATAATTATATAGATAAATAAATATGAAAAGAACGAGTGTCTTTTAGGTCTTTAAATATTTAGGTTTTAGTATTTCAGGTTTAAGTCTTTAGGAGTATGATTTTTAGGTTTAATAAAAAAAATCAAATGTTCTAAAATATCCATATTGTATCAGATGGCTAGTTTGGATCCGGAGGAGAGAATGGCATGTCCTTGCACTCAGTGCAAGTATCAAATTTATCAAAAATGATGGATTTGTACTACACATATTAGGGATCCTTTGATAAAAGTTGACTAGAAAACCTATGCTATCATTTGCATGGTCCCCCAGGTGAGCATATGGACCCAAACGACATTGCACGAGTAATGTCTCATGGACAAAAGAGAACCAAAAAGGAGTTAGACGTACAAGCAAGTACTAATAGCATTACATGGAATGAACATTTGGAAGAAATGCTCGAAGCATTTTATGAGATGGACGAAGATCATGATGGTGGAGAAGATGTCGAGAGTTTCATGGACATAATAGAATTTTCACAATAAGAAGTCGATGAAGAATATGAAGACATGCGAGGACTAGCTTGCTTACCACTTTACAATGGAGCAAAGTTATCTACATGCATCACTCAAGATGCTCAATCTGCAATCCATTTATGGATGGTCATATAGTAGTGTCACTGAACTGTTCAAGTAAGTGGATTTGAAATAAACTTTCATTGTTGTATCAAAATAGCTTTACTTACTAATATCCTTCTAATTGCTTACTGCAGGCCTCTTAAAGATCAATTTTCGCTAGAGGGCAATGACATGCCTCCAACATATGGAGATGCAAAAAAAATTTACAGTCAATTGGAATGGATTATACTAAGATTCATGCTTGTCCGAATGATTGCATCCTCTTTCAGAATGAGTATGAGCATCTCCACGTATGTCCGGTGTGGAGCAAATAGATTTAGAGAAAACCTTGTAGGCGAAGCAATCCCCACAAAGGTTCTTAGCCACTTTCTTATCATTCCACGAATTAAGAACATGTTTAGATGCAAAATTATAGTTGAGTTAATGTCATGGCATGCAAAGAGTAGGTCTACAGATGGTGTAATGCGAGTGCTTAGTGACTCTGATGCTTGGACGCACATAGATAGTAAGTGGCCAGAGTTTCCTAGTGAGCCTCGGTTCATAAGTCTAGGCCTAGCTATGGATGGAGTAAATCCATTTGGTGTACACAGCTCTTCATGGAGCACATGGCTTGTATGTTTGGTCAATTATAACATCCCACCATGGCTCGCCACAAAGAAAGGTCATTTATTATTAGCTCTTATTGTACCACGTGAGAATAAGGTAAAAAACATGGATGTATATCCTGCACCACTTGTGGAAGAATTGCACATTTTATGGGATGGGATTACTATGCGTGACATGTCTCAACCTATAAGAAAACGAGACGTGTGCATGCAAGGCATACTTATGTGGACGATGCATGATTGGCCTGGATATGGTGAATGTTCAGGTTTATCGATTTCGGGTTACCATGCTTGTCCCTTATGCGGACCAGGACTCGAAGCACGCTATTCCAAAGCACTGCATAAAACTTTCTATGAGGGACACCATAGATATTTTCCTGATGGACATGTTTTATGTGAAGGACAAATTGGTCGACAAGCCCAACGCCAAATGAAAGCTAGCGATTGGAAACAACTATCAGATTCAGAAACTCCAGTCATTGGCATGAAATGGTTCTCCATTTTTCATGAACTCCCTTATTGCAGTGAATTATTGATCAATCATTTGGTATACCCAATGCAAATTTTTAAGAATGTGGGAGAGATTCTTTGGAAGACTTTGATTGGAAAGAAAGAAACCAAAGCACAAAGGGAGGACTTAGAAGAGTGAGGTTGTATGTGATAGTTGTGGGTAATTACTAAGCCCAACGGAACATTTTCCTTACGAAGAGCTCCTTAGGTGCTTCATAGGATGGAAGAGCAACAAGTGAAGAAAACAATTTCAGAGTTTTAGACACCTACTGGATGCATGAGGTGTCTAAAGACTGCTTTCACACGAAATAATGATCTTGGAGGGCTCAAGTCTCATGATTGGCACAAGTTTTTACAGTTTGTGCTCCCTGTAGCCTTAACAGATTCTCTTTTGGAGGATGTACGAAGAACCATTTATAAAATTAGTTCTTTAGTATGGTGGATCTCTTCTAAAGAGATAAATAGAGATAACATAGATAGTGCGAAACTCAATGCTATCGAGGCTATTTGTACGGTAGAGAAATACTTTCCCACAAGTATTCTAAGTATTCAGCTTCATTTACTGGTTCATGTGATAGATGAAGATGCAATAGCAAGAACTATCCATAGTGAATGGATGTTCTTCTGAGAGCATTTTATGAAGACATTAAAAGGGTTGGTTCGATAGAGAGCATATCCAGAGGGTAGCATGGCAGAGGGATGGCTTGTACAAGACTCTCTTGTATTCATAAGGGAGTTTCTACATATGTCGGATTCAGAAATGTCTTGCTTATGGAGCAATGATAAAGATGTTCCTCTCGTAGGTGATGAACCACAAGGTAAAGGATTGCAAAGAAAAATGGATGCAGATTTCAGAGAGAAGGCAATGAAGTTTTGCATAGTTAACTCTGAGCCTATGCAATAGTGGTTAGAAAAGTATGATCTTTCCAAGGAGACCAACACAAAGGAAAGAGCTCAATTTCGAAGGAATCGTTCCACTCAATTTTTGCCTCTTCCAGAAAGTCTTCGACCTCTTCCACCTTTTCCAACAAGCAGATGGGTAGATACAGTAGTTTCACAAGCAAAGGAAGTGGGTGAAGATATCTCTGAAGAAGAAGAAGAACTCGCAAAGGGATGTCATTGGGATTATACTAAATAGAGTGCACTATGGTCTCATGGACGACATTTTCGGATCACACAAATCGATAAAAATAGGTCTACTTTTGATAGTGGGGTGATGGTGAACTTTTTGCAAAAAAAGTAGAGCAAGTGCAAGAGATGATAATGCTCAAGAAGGCCAGCTAGATTATTATGGTGTGATTCAAAATATCTTGAAACTATCTTTTAGGAAGTTTGATTACTTTGTTTTTTATGTGAAATGGTTCAAAGTAGTCACCTCTGGAAGAAACGCAACAGTGAGGCAGGATAAAAGTGGTTTGCTTCAAGTCGACTCCACAAAATTATGGATGGATGAAAGAGATACATTTGTACTTCCCAAACACTGTGAGCAAGTTGTTTTTATACTAGATTCAAAAGAACCAGAGTGGCTATTTGTTTTACAAGTCACCCCACGTAGTAGAAAATTTTGTGAGAACATAGATATAGAGGAAAGTCCATTTGTAGTGGACTCAGAGATTCATTCGATAGTCGAGGAGGAAGAGATCATTGTTCGAGAAGAAGAGGTCATTCAAGAAGACGAAATATAGGATGAAGCAATAGATGATGATCAAGAAGAGACCAACATATCAAGTGATTTAGAATTCATCAATATAGAGATAGATATTCTCGGTGCATCGGATCTCCAAGAGGATGCCAGACTAGAGGAGTTCTGAATCAAACACTTGTACATACTAATTTCTTGTTTTTTTTTTTGCTAAGGTTTTTTGTATACTACCATTTCTCTATATTACCTTTATTATCATATGCTAATTATTTGAGTTCTTTTGTTACAGAGCATGATTTGAGATAGTCCTCTAGTCACTCCACATTCCATGACAAAGGAGGAGTTCTTAGAGTTCATCTCTTAGGTACCTCTCATGTATGTGGCTTCTACATCACAGTATTGGATCACTCGTGGTGGAACTCCCCCTGGCCTCACTCCTCGCAGTCTCACTCTTGCTTGCCTCACTCCTATCGGTCTCACTCATGCCGGTGTCACTCCTGTCAGCGTCACTCCTACGGATGGTGCTACTCCAATAAGAGGTATGTCTCCTAGCTTTATGAGTCCACCACGACCATCTTTTCAGCCATCTTCTACTGGCTCTAGTAGTAGACATGTGCGTTCGACACCTCAGCGCGATACAGATTCTGGCCCATCTTGTAGGTCGAGGTCATGCTTTGGAGAAGCAGGTTCTGGGAGTGGATCTACAGGTAGGTTCGGAGGAGGCGGCTATTGTGGAGGCAGTGCGACAGACATTGTGTCGCCCGCTTCTACTCCTAGGACGAGTACCTCAGATGTAGGTATGCCACATGACACACCACATGGAACACCACATACAAATTGGGGTGCTCATGACCATGATGACTCCAAGGTGTATAGTATCCGAGATGGAGGTCTGGTGATGGATGCGACTGGAAAAGCAATGCATGCACGTATACGATAGCTTTGCTCCATACAATTTGGACACTCTATCATGTTGAAATGTAGTGAAAAAGATAAAGATCAGAAGAATTATATCACACAGACAATTTATGAGGAGTTCCGACTAGCCAATGGGCAGCCTCTTGTCAGTTCAGAGTGGATTCTGCACACCAAACATGAAGTTATGTCCCATCGACGATCTAGGGCTCGTGATGCTTTCACCAGCAGCCAGATGCCACGGCCACACATCTAGATATGGTTGGACCATCACATTTGGGCAGCAGGGATATGACACGATGCGTCACAAGTTTGTAAGTACCGTTTGGTTTATTGAATTTGTTTGTGTTGAGCTTCTCATATATTCTCCTCTCATGTTTTGTATATTTGTTGTAGGAACTGGCAATGGGTCGTCCTCCAACACGAAGGGAGGAGGCTTATGGATATCATCATGGATTGACTTCACTATTGGAGGACTTAGAGGGGCGCGATACGGTCGTTTCATGGGAGCGTTTGCAATGAGGTGATGAATTTATAAACTTGGTTTTTACTTGTTGTTTGTACATCTCATGTGAGCTTATCTCATTTCATGAATGTTCTTTGTTGCAGCACTATTGATATGGAACACTCTTTGCATTTGTATGGCAGTGGCACACCAAAATTTTGTATTTGATTTTTATACCTCAATGCAATGCTTTGCCACATTTTATAAAAGAGTCATATATTACAGTGGTTTGCCACACTCTTGTACATGCTTCATTTATGAAATATATAACTCTTCTCATACATGGTTCATGGTTCATTTTGATTATCTCTTTTGTGTTCAATAATATTTTGTTTTATGAAATCATATTTAGGTTGACATTAGAGTACACATCACATGTACTCGATTTTTTTTTGGCAGAGTGTATTGTCTTTTGCTAAGCAACATCATGGTAATGTTGTTGTAGCAAAAGACAACACACTCTGCCCAAAAAAATTTTTGCAGATATGGTCATTGGTATAAGTGATGATACTCCCAGTAATGCCATCAGAATAAGCATCGATACACCTAGCAAATGTCCATATATGCAACGGTATACCTAGTAGAGCCGTCGGTATATCCATCGATATGGGCATGGAAAATAGCGACATTTATACCGATGGTTATACCGACTCTCATACCGACGGTTATACCAATGCCTATACCGGCACTTTAATTCCGACACGCATATCAACACCTACACCAACGTCGGGGAAAAACTGTGCATGCTCATTCCCCTTGGTGAAAACCTTACTATACGGTCAATCTGTTGTAGTGCTTGCATATATTTAAATCAAATTCTAGACTAAGGTAATGAAACTAGTTTATTATTTCAAGCATGATGAGGACGCTTAAAGTACTCTAGTAACATCAAACGATTGAAAGATGAGAATATTTTTTGCCAAACTCAAATGAAGGAATATTTTTCATATACAAATGAAAGTTCAATTCAAACCATGTCATATGATGATCCTTTAGGTTGATACTCAAGATGTGAACACCATTGTAGCAATAAAGTTTTACGAGCCTTCTCCAAAAGTCAAGAATTTCTTTAAAAACCCATTAGATTAGTGCAATGGATTCCTTGATAAATCATTTTCTTAGGTTATTTGATTCTTTATAAGGAATCTCAAGTATTGGAAAAATAATATGCTCTCTAGTAGTAAGCACAAAATTCTTCAGGTTCGTTAGATAGCAAGTATTTACCAAGAATTTCGAAACCATCAGTAGTGATACTTAAGTCCAAAGATCAATATAACCTAAAGGTGTACCAAAGATTCTTAGCTTTGGATTCCAAGAGGCACCAGCATATGCTTGGAATTAAGTTGAGGGAAAGATCTCTAAAAATCCCATGGATAATAGATCAATCTTTCAAGATATCTTAAAGATAAAGGTTAAGTCTATTCTTGTTGCAATCTCAACCAAACTTCATCAAGCTTAATCATGATTTTCCAAGAACTTGCAATTGGAAATACTCTAAAGTTTACCCAAGTATTGGAAATTAAATTAGTTTTGGGATTTTTTCGATCAATTTTTATTTATCTAGTGGAAAGTATGAAATGAATAAGTTGTTCCAAGTTTGAATAGAGTAAAAATTCCAAGTATGTAGTCTACAACTGTGTTGATAGTGTTTAAGTCTGTGGAAGATAAAACATAAATTTTACATAACCTTTAAGGGATTTCCTAAATGTGAAACCCAAAAGCATGAGTGGATGCTTAGATGTAAGCAGTAGAGAGATTCCTATAAAGTCCTTGGGTAGCTACTTAAAGCTTTACTGAGAAACGAATCTAAAGACAATAAGTAAACAACTCCTGTCGCTACAAATCGATCAAGTATAAGCAATTGGACTTGAGTTTTAAAAAAATTCAAGAACTTGGAATTATAAATAGTTTTTTTCTTTTAAAAAAACCCTAGAAAATAAGGATGGATGTTCCATCTAAAGGTTTTGAAGTTTCCAATGCCAAAGCACAATATCAAAAAATGATCATGTGAACGAATCAAAACCTTGAATACCAAATTAGAGGTAATGTCTAAAATTTCAGGATTTGTTCTGAAGTGAGAAGGTACTCTATAAGAATATGTTTAGACTTTAGGATAAGTATCACTTACACATCAATGTGAATATAAGATAGGGGGGTATGGGACACTATATTTTATACTGAGATTGATGTAGGAAAGATATATGGGCATCGGACTATGGGATGATAATTATCTTTTATTCCTAGAATGAACCATAAAGTTAGATTTGATCCTTAAGAGAATTAAAAGACTTTAAAGGAGATGTTTAAAATCAAGGAGGATAATATAATGATCCCAAGATACTTCAACATCAAGTATGTACGAAGATAAAAAGAAAATAAATTCCAAGATCTTCTTTTTCAAATAGGAAAAATACTTGTTCTTATTTGAATTATGGAACAGTTCAAGCTAAAGTGTTTCTGATTCAAAAATATATGATACTTTTTTGAAAGAAGCCATGCTTTTGCTTTGAAATGATCCTTTTGAATAAGGAATAGATTGACTAAGTTAAGGACCAAGTTCCTAGTGTAAATCAGTAGAATCAATCCTTTGACTGAAAGCAATGCGCAAGAATTGCATTCCTAGTAAGGAGTCATAAAGATTGAACATAGGCAGGAACTCTGTCTCAAGTGAAGCATTATTTGAATAAAAGACTCGTCAATAGAACCTGAGTGGATCAAAACACTAATGTTGGATACAACATAGTATCTTGTGGTTGGATGATGGTTAGTTGTACTCCAAGAATCTTTTAGACAATCTAGTTTTTTTTTCTCTTAAAGATAGATGAATTGCTTCCATACCTTGTTGAAACAAGTGTTTGAGTAGTTAAAGTCTTGAGTCACTAGAAACGGAGTCCTTCCAAGTTTATATATATTCAAAGTGTTAATTGTTTGTGTAGAGTTTTCGTTCTTTTTTTTTTACTTTTCAAATCTTTTCAATTTAACCCAGATATAGTATCTGATTCTTTTTACAAAAGTCCAATGTTAGCCAATTAGAACCAAATAACTAAAATAAACATTCTAGATAGATGTTTTGTAAAAGAACTATTTCAATCTTCAAATGATGATAAGTCTAAGATTGAATTAATCATTTGAGTTTGCTTTGAGTTCTCTAAGCATCACTCTAATTACTTTCTAGAGTCAAGTACACTCTAGAACAGTGACGTTAGAAATTACTCACCAACTTGACAGCTTGACAATTCCCAAGAATTAAAAGCTAAAGTCTTTGAGAAAAGTATCCTAAGTTGGATAATTTTTTTCTTGCATTCGAATTGGTCAAGTTATAATACGATTGACCCAAAGTAAATGGAAAAATTTCTCTTGCATTTTACATAGGATTTTCAAGCCCATCAAGAGAAAAGTGGTTCTCAAATTGTGTGAAAAGAATCAAGTAATTGTTGATTGGGAGTAAAACATTGTAAAAACATCTAACCTAGATGTTTGGGCTAATGAAAATTCAAGTTTTCTAAAACAATTCAAGTAAATCAAGAGTTCTCAAAGTCTTGAATAGGAAGAGAATCCTATCTTAGTTACTAATTCCATGCACCAATTATGCCCAGAAATACACTAGTAATTTGAATCCACCGAATTCACATATTCATTCCTAGATTGCACCTAGTAAAATATTGAATCGGCCTGCAATATTTTTAGATCCAACCTTGTTATTCATTTACTACTTATTACTTTGACCACTTTATTAAAGTGCAAAGCTAGATGATGTTTTGAATCATTTGGGCAAGGATCCCACCAAAGAGATGAGACATGTTCCTCTAGTTCTAGAACATGAACCTCAAGGGTCGCCTATGGTATCTATATATCTCTATGTTGGAGGACAAAAATAATTTTCCAAGGAGAAAAGAATGTAATAAAGTAAGGTTGTTATATAAGGGTCTAATCCATTCAAACAAATCTGAAATTGGACACCATTTGGTCATTCATGTGTATGATGTTCCATCTAAAGGTTTGAAAGTCTCCAAAGGCAAAGAAGAAGGTCTAAAACCAATCATGTGAAGTAATCAGAACCTTGAATATCAAGTTAGAGGTAATGTCTAAAAGTTCAAGATTCATTTTGAAGTGAGAAGCTAATCTATAAGGATATGTTTAGACTTTAGGATAAGTATCACTTACATGTCAATGTGAATTTAAAATAGGGTGGTATGGGACATGAGATTTTATAATCACATTGATGTAGGAAAGATGGTATGGGACATCGTTTCGTGGGATGATAATTATCTTTTATTCTTAGAGATCATTTATAGGTGTTTGGCTTATGATGTACCCATCGAGAGAGAATTGGTATGGTCCAAGGTCCAAGAGTTCTAGCGACAAGCATCAACGGCAGGCCCACCATCAAAGAAAATGAGAGGATCCGTTCAAATACCTTGTGCACAAGCAAGGGGTGCCATCCTCACACCAGATGTGACACCACCTCAATAAAGCCGTGTTCTCCCATTCATGATTCAATTACCTAGGCTAAGTGCAGAGGGATGAAACCTTGTTTTCCCTCCTATTCCTTCTATTTTGGAGTTTCTAGAGGGCTACACTTTGGACGACTTAATAGATCAAGAAATTGCCAAAATGATCAATGAGGTGAATCTTGAGACTGAGGAAGACCAGACCCGAAGACCACAACCGACTACAGGGACTCCAACCCCTACCCAACCCAAAGTAGTAGAAGTGAACGAAGATGAAGAAGAGACCAATGAAGAGGAATCAGATGAAGAGCATGACCAGGAGCAAGAGGAAATTATCGAGCTAGTGGGTTCCCGAGCCTATACAACACAAATCAAGAGATTGTACGAGACCATGAAGAGAGTGCAAGAGCATAACAAATAATCATTAGAAACACGAAAATTATTGATGAGTCAAATGCTAGGAGAAGAATGGGTAGATGAATAGTTCATCGCGTCTTTGAACATTCACGCTGATGCGCTTGGTCTTGATAAAGCCATTCACTTGGCCATCGCTCACATTCGTCGCTTTGAACAACGAGTGCCTACACACCCCATTCAATCCGGGAAGCAAATTCATATAGATGTATCCACACCGACCGACACTACACACACAAAAGATTACCATGATACACTACTGTCACCACACTCCAAACCCTCACCTCCAAAACCACCCCCCTCACCTCTCACTGCATGACACACTTCTCCCCACGACACCACCACCCTAATCTCCACCACCACTGAACATGTTGTCATAACCCTCTCGTCATCCGTATCACATCTCGGTTATAGGAATTCCTCTTCCCACTAGCACCCACCTTGGATGGGCTACCACACCTACATTTACAACACTGTTCACCGACATCACATCACCGCACATACCATTCCCATTTACATAGTAACACACACTTTTGAGAGCATGGAAACATCACCCGCTATGGCACCAATCGCTCCCCCCACATACGAAAATCTCCTATACCCCCTCCCCCCACATCACCTCTGGTTTGCACTTCATTCATGATCCCTTTCCACTTTCCCATTCCCCTTGCATCTGCCACTTTCCGAGCATCCCTGAATGTAAATAATATTTTTTCTACATTACATCAATGTATATATCAGTTGCATAATGAATATCAGACCTTAGATGATCATCATTTCATTCTATTTGCAAACCAACAATAATCACAAAAGCAGGTGACAAACTTAGGAGAAGAGAACACAGAACTCACCCAATGCTATGCCACTCTAGAGCAAGCCCACGAAACATTATTGGATCATCCTCAACCAGCAGCTTCTGAAGACATTCAAAAACTCGAAGCCATGATTGAAGCTCATCAGGCCGACAATATCCGATTACCTTGTAATCTAGCATTACTGCAGAGACATATGGCTACTTCTCTAGAAGAGAACAAACGACTTCAAAAGCAAAACAAAGAGAATCTAGAGGCAAAAGTGGAAGGCTCTCATCAACAAATAGATCTACGAAGGTTTAAAGGTGTTCCTTCAGGTGCTATGAAAACCATCCTGGAGACATATGTTGATCTTCTTGAAGCGAATGATGACTTGGAGAAAGAACGGGACACCCTTCACAGACAGCTAAGGGCACAAGAGAGGCAAACAAAGGTCACGGATTCTATATCACCTACTGAAGAAGTGAATGCACTCAAAGAACAGGTTGTCAAATTGCAAGGTACATTACTTCAATATGAAAGACAACGCTCCACTATCATAGAACCCGAACCGAAAGAGCTAGTGCCCATCGAAGTAGAAGAGTATTATGAGGAACCTTATGTTCCTATGCCTATGTCGGGTGGCCAACAAAGAGCTGAAGGGTTGGACACACTTGAAGTCGAAGCCCCAGAATGGCTGGAGAAGCTCAAAAAAACGGCCAACACACATGATGACACAGTAGTGGTGCAAATTCAATCAATGTCTAAAATTGAGAAGACCACTATAAAGTCAGAATACTTCCAACTCATGTCCCATCATCAATGGATAGGCACAACTGATGATCAATATGTGCCATATTGCATGCTACTAGAAGATTATAATGCAAAAATTCATAACGTACTGGCAAGACCCCAACTTTTGCCACTCAATTTGGTCCAGCTGACATACGTGAGAGCGCTACACGTGGGTCCATCTTCCAACCCACTTGGAGGCTCCGTCTTCTAGAAACATATCTAGAAATGGTTTGTACACGGAACAATATGCCACGCTTCATCAAATACAACCCATGTTATGTTCCAGTACTTAGAAGATGCACGTGGCCCGAATTCGCCATCATGGTTAAGAATGTAAAAGGCTGTGAACGTGTACCTAGCACCATCACGGGGACGGGCCATAGTAGCATATATGATATCCACCATCCGCCACTGGGGTGTTAGACACGACACATACCTGATGTTATGGAACATATGTGTATGAAGATATTTGAACTGATGTTGATCACTTTCCAAACTTTCAAGAACATTCAAGGTCCCCATTTCTCGACAATCGGTTTCAATGTAGGCAATCTAGATTTAGTGTACGACATGAGTACAAATCCTTCCATTAATGTGATCTATGCATGGAATGCAAGGATCAAGTACCTCCCAGCATGTTACAAATAGACCTTTGAGGAGATGTTCATTACAAGGTTATGGGAGTACCATTCCAAAATATTTGTTCCAGACCCTCACATTTCCTCCAACTTTATGCTGTGGAGAGGATGTTACATTCCGATCAGTTGCGTTTGCCATATACGGAGGCTCGAGGGCCACTCGATTGGGATGCTTTATTCATAGATTTAGCCAAGGACTAAGGTTAGGAGAACATCACTTGGCCACCGATGTTGTCGAATACTATGTCAAACGTTCATCTCACCAAGGTTCTGTCAGAGACGACAGACGCGAGAGAGGGGGGTGTTGGCAGTAGTCAGGGCACACAAGGGTCTACAAGACATGGATCCAATGAAAGGAGTCAGAGCAGAGAGAAGGAACAAGTAGGCACGGAAGTCAATGCAGCTCTAGCAAGTAGGTCAGTCAATTGTTTTGACCTAATCTCTTTGTAACAATGATTTTATCACTATATAAACATTGTAAATATCCTTTTTGGTAGATTCGACTCCATTTTGTTCAAGCCAAGGAGTTCTCAAGCTTGAGGAGTATTAGAGGTAATTATGTACCGATTTTCATAATTTTTAGCGGTCCTTTGAGCCTCCAAAATAGCCTAGGAACCTAAGTTTTAATTAGGTCCGACACTAGGTCTGGACAAGGCCACTAGCTAGTCAAAAACTATAAAAGGAGCTAGAGAGCTCATTTTTGGGAGAACAAAATTGTAGTTTGAACTAAAGAAGAGCGATTGTAATTGTGTTTGGATCTTAATCAAAGCTTCCATTGTCTCACTCTTTGTTCTTACTTGTGTGCAGTGTCGTGGAGATTTTATCTCCATATTTCGCTCTCGAATTTGTTTGGAGCATGGTGTGAAATCAAGAAGAAATGATCAAGAGCTTTTCTTTTGAATTCCTTATAGTTGGACTATAAGCAATAAAAAGCTAGCATGGATTGTTATATCTCTTTATAGGACTCTTTAGAGATAGCATGGATTGTTATATCTCTTTATAGGACTCTTTAGAGACGCACCTTGTAATTTATTGTATTGGGGAGTTATGGTAATGAAGTCACTCATTCTTTTGCTCTCTATTCATTGATATGCCACCACATAAAGATGAAAACTATTCCTAATGAGTACCCAACAGACCATGAGCTAACCACGAATCGCAGATACCATACTGATATGAAACCCTTAGCAAACTGGATTATAAGATTGCTAGAAGAGAGCTACTATAGGACAAAATTTCTTCTATTGTTAGCACTTCTTGGCACGTCCATGCTAATAGGAGATAACTGAGGAGAGGGAGTTTAACTAATGGTGGAATGGCGGGCAAGTTTGGTGGCATCATATGCATGCCAGTGCATGCAAGAGAAGGGAGGATACAAAGAGAAGAACTGATCAGAAAGCAAGAAGGCCATTTACACATCTGAATCTGGCAATGAGGCTCTGGGAGGAGGCATGCTGATCGAGGTCCATCATTAGAGAAGGGTGCAACCATCATCTAGCGGAAGGGAGGAGAATCCATGTTAAGAGGGGATCAAGATGGAACAGGGATATCATGCAATAGAATCAAGGGGAGAAAGGTGCTGCTTCTGGAAGTTTATCTTCCATGTGTTTTTTTCTGATAAGAAGGGATAGAACAGAAGGAACTCTCTCATGTTCGGAGGGGGGGTTGGATCCTCTGTTCGCTGAAATATGATCTTTACAACATATCCGATGAGTTGAAAAAGGTCATGCAGAGGAGAAGGTAGACAATTTTTCTGATGTCACATGTACAGGAGGAAGAGGTCAATTTTGATGAAGGTGCTGCAGTGATTTATTTGGGAGATTTCAAAACAACCGAAGCATGGATGTGAGAGCGAGTACTTTGCGCTGCCATCTGAAGAAAAGTAGTCATACGTGGAGGCCATTTGTATGTTTAAAGCCTTTGGAAATTACTCAGCGCTAGAGCCAACAACAACGATGGAGGCATCACACATATTTCTAGTGTTGTCGACAGAGGAAAGCAATGATGGCATGAGACAAATTGTTGGCTACCATCTTAGTCAGCGCAAACGGATCAACACTTATGCATGATTTATTGTTTATCTGTTTTTTATTTGTACTGGATGCGGATGTCTTCTACATCATACAGTTATTGATATTCATTGATGGAGAACTTCTGGTGAAAGAAGATCAAAGGTTCGCAATCGAGTAATTTGCAATCTGAATCATCCACGAATTCGAATCAGATGCTATGAGCTTTCTGATCATCTGATAAATTTTTGTTTTATCAATTTCATCTCTGATAGTATGATTCTTGCTAGCGCTATGATGACTGATGGACAATTATCAAGTTTATAACATGACACGTTTGGTTTTTGGCTTATACTTGATCATGCAATTGATTGGTAAGTTTTCCGCATATGACTGTGTCAATTTCTGTATTTATCGTAAGTTGCACATTTTTCCTTTGGACAATTACACGATAGAGTGAAAGATTCATGCACAGTGTGAAAGTGATGGAAGGATTAGCACAACACTATGTTTTGTATAACAGATCATTTCTGAAGTTTACCTACAGAATTTTCGGTGAAAGTTTGTGCATCTTTTAAGTGTCTTGATCTATAAAATATAGTTAATGTTTTGAAGTTATTGAGAATTAGCACTCATCAGAGACTTACTTTGCCTGTAAGTATTTGGAAGGCATTTCTAATTGTCTCAGGTTCAATGTGAACATATAGGGGCATCGTACTGGTGTGTTACCATCACCGGCAGAACAAATTCTGATTCATTCAATTATTAGAGTTTGATTTGTTTTCAAATTCGTACAGTGACGTTTATTATGTAGTTTAACTAAGTGGATACATTAAGAGTATACACATGATGTTACTCCTCTTAGCACACACATATTGACTATGTTTTGGTTGCAATTTGTAAACGACAGGTTCAAGTGTGAGTTTGCTCCTTGCATGATTTAAACGATCACTATAACCATTGTGTGCATTAAAGGTACATTGCGAATGCTGGGAAATTATCACACACAACATGACTATACGATTAATTTGTACACCTGCAATTTAGGATGAACTATTTCCATATCATAAAAACGGGCAACAGAGTGAGTTCTAGTAAGAAGTAGGATTTCAAAACGCAAGCAGAAGGAGAATCATTTTCTTATTGGAAACTTAAGGTCTAAAATGACAACTAAAAAAGAATCTCGTCTAAATGGTATTTTGAAAACCATTATAATATTTAGAAGTTGATTCACCGTGATCGTAATTAAATCTCAAGGTTTTAATTTTGAATTGTTTATGGTAAGAAATTTCATTTGTGCTACGAATTTGTCACTCAAACCAAAACAAGAAGCAAATCCAATAGTGCATTAAACACTAAATGGATGGTTCCAATTGTTAATTGAAATTGTGTTTCGATTTAAAAATCCATGATATAAAGTTAGCATGATACAAAGTTGGTATAAGACGAATGATTCGGCAATTGAGTACTACTATCTTTTGAAGTACTCATAATCTTTTGAGTCTCCTGTGCACCTGAGTTTGCTCTAAGCACCCGACGTGCGCCGTAATTCCAGCGGTTGGATTAATCCACCGACCGTCGCTTTCGCACCGACAGCATGCGTGTGTGTATGTGTGTGCATGCTTGTGTGCTTCTCCATCACCACTTGTGTGTTGGAACTCAATGTATATATTGGTCCAAAACTGCTCAAAAAATAGATATAGTAGCTATTCTTTATAAGTCCTATACAAGAAAAAGCACGGGACAACGTGGCTACTTCATAAGCCTTCCAAAACACCCACGCAGGTTTGATTCTCATGCAAAGCAGCACCGAATAGCGGATTTCTTTTTTGAAAAGCAACAACGTGATAACGCTGAGTTTTTAGGAATCTATTTTTGAATAGCGATAGTAGCTTTATGTTTTATTGATCATTGCTTTTGAAGAGCTTTTGGAGATATCACACATACTATATAAAGAGGTCCTTGGCTCATTGTTCAATAACTCACTCAAAGATTTCAAGCTAGAGTTTGATTAAGGTCTTCTTGAAGAGAGAGTGTTCACACACTCTTGAGGAGGTGGAGTTTTGGTGAAGGAGAGGCTACTCTCTTGGAGCAAGAAGTCTTCTACAAGGTGGTGGTAACTATCTTTTGTGAATTAACCTTATATTTTGTTTTTAGGGTTTCTCTATCCTACTCTCAAAATTAGGATTTGTTGATTTACAATTTTGTTACGCTATTTTGTGAGAATAATGTTAGCTTCGTTGCTCATTGACTTCACACACTTAGATTATTTCAACATAATCTAAATTTTGTATCATCATCTTCTTGGATATTCTTCCATTAGTGAGTGCACCACTCTATATGGTTGAGTAGTACTCGCATGCTGTAATTTGGACATCTATTTTTTAGTGAGTAAGCATCCATCTTACGTTCTCTATCCTTATCTCAAGATCTCTTTCTTTCTATCTCTCACTTATCATCTTAATTAATTAAGTGTCTATGCTCAAAAGGTTTTAGTTTTGAACGATCCTGGGGCCCTAAATTCCAACACTTGGTATCAGAGCATAATTGACATACATCACTTAATTAAACATGAGTGAGATTGGAATTGAGATTGAAGACAAGTTAGATGAATCTTCAAATTATCCCATGTGGAAGTTCATGATGATGAATTTGTTAGTGACAAAGGATTTATGGAATATCTTCAATGTATCCTTAACAAGACCAAGACGAGAAGCTGAAGAAGGGGATACAACAACTTCAAGAGGTGTTGGAGTCATAATTGCAGAACCAACTTCAAAAGAGGTAACCACTTCTATATCCAGGGTCACTGCTAGGTCTTTACCTATAGTTCCTCCTACTGAACATTAGGCAAGGTGGGATGCTAGATATATTTTAGCACTTTCATTCATAGCAATGAGTGTCAAAAAGCATATTCTACCACAGATCATATCTTGCAGAAGTTCTAGAAAAGCTTGGTTGAAGCTTGAGAATCTTTTTCAGAGCAGAAATCCTGCTAGGAAAGCTCACTTGAGGAGACAGTTAGCAAATACAAGGATGAAGGTTGGTGAGTCAATTCAAAACCACATTACGAGACTCATTGACTTGAGAGATCAACTTCTTAATGTAGGAGTTGAGATATCTGATGAAGAAATATTAAATATGCTGATTAACTCACTTCCTATCTCATATCGGTCTTTCATAACCACTCTTACCCTTACCATAAGAGATAGAGAGATTTCATTTGAAGAGCTAGAGTTCTTGTTACTTCAAGATGAAGATCAGCTGAAGGGAATTGAAGAGAATGAAGAAGCACTTTCATCTTCATCAAAGGGTAAAAAGAAGAAGAAGGATAAGAAGGAAAAGCAATCCAAGAAGGAAAGTAGGTCCTTCTCACCTTCTACTTCATATTCTATATCTACTACAGCTAAAGAGAAGTTTTCCAACAAGAAGGAAGTAATATGTTATTACTGCAAGAAACCTGGACATTTTAAGTCAGCATGTTATAAAAGGATTGCAGCAAAAAAGAAAAAGGCATAAGGTAATGTTGCAGAAGATGATATAAAAGGGAAATCTCAAGGTGATTCTTATGCCTATATCACCATTGAGGAAGTAGCTTTTGATCAGGCAGCTATACAAGTTTTTTGAGCAAGTCCTTGGATATTTGACTCACTGCTACAAAGCATATGACAGGCTACAGAGATATATTTTCTTCTCTTTCCTATTCTTCAGCTAGAAGAGTTACTATTGCAGATGGTGATGATTTGGATGTTGTGGGAATAGGTACAGTAACCCTAAAGTCAAGAGAAGGTGGTAATTTTTAGATTTTAGATGTTCTTTATGTACCTGAAATGAAGAAGAATCTATTATCTATATCTATATTTTTAAGTGATGGTTTGTATTTGAGAAAGATCTTTGTAAGATCTTATCACACAAAGATGACAAGTGTATTTTACAAGGTGAGCATAAAGGAGGGATCTTTGTTTTGTTAAAAATAATTCAGGCATATGCAGTCGAATCTTCGTCACTGGTGGAAGATATGAAGCTATTTCATGAGAGATTTGGACATATTAGTTTTAGAGCTCTCAAGAGTATCAAAGACACCGGTATGGTTGAGAGTTTACCCTCATTCAAGCTACTAGATGATTCAGATATATGTGGAGGTTGTCTTGAAGATAAGATGCATAAACTGCCTTTCAAGAAACATGGTCATATTACAGCTCCCAAGAAATTGCAGATTCAGTACATACAACTAACCACATTTTAAATAGGTCATCTACAAAAGCTTTAAAGATAATCACACGGTATGAAGCTTATTATGGTAGAAAACCTAATGTGAGTTACTTCAGAGTGTTTGGATCTTTTTCTTATGTACATAATGAGAAAAAGGATCGAGGCAAACTAGATGTAAACGCAAAGAAAGCTATCTTTATTGGATAAAGGATACAAGTTTTATGTTCTAGAGACAGGTGAAGTTATTCTTTCACGTAATGCTTATATTGTTGAAAATAAGGTTTATGATAAAGAAGCAGAAATTCTAGAGTTCATTAGTAAAAATGACTATGGATATTTTAGAAAGATTCTAGATGTACATGTTCAGCCATATCAGGAGGGAGTTAAAATTCCTAGGATTCAAGAAAGAGTTGAAGAAAGAGGAATTTCACAACCTTCTACAGAATTGGTTCCACAAGAGACTTTGGTTCCAGAAATGGAACAAGTTAAAGTTCCAGAAAGTCCTAGTACCTCGGCAGGACAACTTCCAGAACCTGTGGAAGCTGAAAGTTCAGAAAGAGTTTCACCACTATTTAAGGATACACCTACTTGGTTATATCAGACTTGGAAAGATAGTGGTATAAAGAAGTTTACTGGAAGAACAAGGAGTCAGACTAGACAACAACAACAAGATCATATAAGAACAAGAAGTCAGACTAAACAACACCAACAAAAAGATCATGTAAGTTTTGCTAAAGACTTTGAGATTCATGATATTTTGGCACTTATGACAGTTGAAGATGAACATGCATGTGTTAAAGATGCACTTAACATTCCTAATTGGAGAAAATCTATGCAAGAAGAGATTGATTCTATTCAAGAGAATCAAACTTGGTAGCTATATGAGTTACCAGAGGGAAAGAAGGCTATAGGTGTAAAATGGATCTTCATAATCAAAAGGAAAGCAAATGGTACTATTGACATGTACAAAGCAAGATTGGTCATCAAAGGATATGCACAACAAAAAGGTATTGATTATGATGAGACATTCGCTCCTACATCTAGGATGACTATTATTAGGTCAATACTTGCTTTAGCAGCATATTTTGGTTGGCATATATATCAACTTGACATTAAGATTGCTTTTCTAAATGGTGATTTACATGAGGATGTGTATATTCAACAACCAGAAGGTTTTGAAGAAAAAGGTAAAGAACACTTAGTGTATACGCTTATAAAAGCTTTGTATGGTTTAAAACAGGCACCTAGAGCATGGTATGAAAAGATACATACATATCTTTTGACCATTGGTTTCCATAACTCAGATGCAGCTCCAACTCTTTATGTCAAAGATGGAACAGGTATGGTGATTATAGCAATCATTTATGTGGATGATCTTGTAGTCACAAGTCCCAGAGATGAAGATTTGCAGATGTTCAAAGAACAATTGAAGCAAAAATTTGATGTGAATGAGTTAGGCATTTTGCATTATTATCTTGGGATTCCATTTCCGTTTTGAGATGAGTCTATCTATATGTCACCGTAGAAGTACATTGAGAAACTTTTGGAGAGGTTTCATATGAGTGATTCTAAACCTATGCAAACACCTATGGATCAGAACATGTCTTTACAAATGGTAGCAAATGCAGAGCCATTTGATGCTACTCTATATAGTCAATTAGTTGGTTGCTTGATATATCTTTGTAATACACGTCTTGATATACAGTTTGCAGTTTCTCAAGTATCAAGGTTCATGCAGAATCCGACAGTGTTACATTGGAAAGCAGTAAAGCGGATCTTTCGATATTTGAAGGGAACTTCAAATTATGCTATGGTATTTTCAAAATCTACACCTTTGTTACTAAAAGGATTTTCAAACTCTAATTGGGCAGGTGATATAGACACAAGAAGTATTAGTGTTTTTGTTTTTATCTTGGAGATTGTCTTATCACATGGCTTTCGAAGAGACAACCCACTATTGCCACTTCATCATGTGAAGCTGAATATCGTGCACCATTTACAACTACTCTAGAGTGGGTTTGGTTACAGAAGATTTTCAGTTATCTTGATGTGCGAGTACATCAACCCATTCAGATATTTACAGATAGCTAGAGTGCTATAGCTATAGCAAAGTATCCATTGCATCATGCAAGGACAGAGCATATAGAGGTACACTACCACTATATTCGAGAGCAGATAGCTAAGAAGCACATTGAGGTAGTTTATGTTCCTTCTAGTAAGAATGCTGTAGATATATTTACCAAAGTATTGACTAGAGATAGTCATGAGAAGATTTACAAGTTAGTGAAGCTTGTACCAATATGACATTGAAGGAGGGATTATTGGAAGTCAATATATATATTGGTTCAAAACTGCTCAAACAATAGATATAGTAGAAAAACTGCTCAAACAATAAGTCCTATACAAGAAAAAGCACAGGACAGCGTGGCTACTTCATAAGCCTTCCAAAACACCCATGCGGGTTCGATTCCCACGCAAAAGAGCAACAAATAACGGATTTCATTTTTGAAAAACAACAATGTGATAACGCCGAGTTTTGCAAATCTATTTTTGAATAGCAATAATAGCTTTATGTTTTATTGATCGTTGCTTTTGAAGAGCTTTTGGAGATATCACGCATACGATATAAAGAGGTCCTTGGCTCATTGTTCAATAACTCATTCAAAGATTTCAAGCTAGAGTTTGAAGGTCTTCTTGAAGAGAGAGTGTTGACACACTCTTGAGGAGGTGGAGTTTTGGTGAAGGAGAGGCTACTCTCTTGGAGCAAGAAGTCTTCTACAAGGTGGTGGTAACTATCTTTTGTGAGTTAACCTTATATTTTGTTTTTAGGGTTTCTCTACCCTAATCTCAAAAATAGGGTTGGTTGATTTACAATTTTGTTACACTATTTTGTGAGAATAAGGTTAGCTTCATTGTTCATTCACTTCACACACTTAGATTATTTCAACATAATCTAAATTTTGTATCATCATCTTCTTGGATATTCTTCCATTAGTGAGTGCACCACTTTATATGGTTGAGTAGTACTCCCATGTTGTAATTTGGACATCTATTTTTTAGTGAGTAAGCATCCAGCTTACGTTCTCTATCCTTGTCTCAAGATCTCTTTCTTTCTATCTCTCACTTATCATCTTAATTAATTAAGTGTGTATGCTTAAAAGGTTTTAGTTCGGAACGATCTTGGGGCCCCAAATTCCAACATTGTGCACATCACTTGCTCGAGGTCTTCATACCATCCTCATGTCTTCTGGGAATGACATTTAAGGAGGTGCTATGCATCAGTGAGCTACTCATCATGTATACTATCTCTTGTTAGGGTCTATGTCGCACTCGAGGCCTTGGCTACCTATGCATGTCCTCATAGGCACGTCTACTATGCTCTAACAAGCTGGGGGTGCTATAGTGTCAAAATAAAAATATAAAAATGAATGAAAATATGTGTTATAATATCATTCAAAATATTAATTTATGAAAAGAAACCTAACTACCGGCACATAAATCTCTTCCTGCAAATGGACCCACGGAGGAGCCTTCCTTTGGCCGTTGGGTAAGAATCTCTATGGTAAAGTCTAATTATACATTTGGGATGTCTGTATACTCATGCATGGCAACCCCTAAGGAATAAGGAAGAACTTGCCCTCTCATAGGATTCTTTATGACAATATGTTTCACCCTTCTATCTCTACTACGATCCATAATATCTGTACATAATGAACTAAAATAGATTAGAAATATATATATATATATATATATATATATGTGTGTGTGTGTGTGTGTGTGTGTGTGTATGTGTGTGTATTCATGTATGTATGTATTTATGTATGCATATGCACGTGCATTGTGTATGCATATGTATGTATGTATGTGTGTATGTGTATGTGTGTGTCTCTATGCATGTCTATGTATGCATGTGTGTGTATGCACATATATGTATAGTGTGTGTATATATACATGTGTATATATACATGTGTATACATGTGCATACACGCATATGTGTGTGTACGTGTATGTATGTGTATGTATACATGGGTATGTGTGTATGCATATGCATGTATAGGGTGTGTGTATGTGTGTTTTTATATGTGTATATGTGTGTAATTTTATGTGTATTCATGTTTATGTGTTTGTGTGTGTCTCTATGGATGTGTATGTGTATGTGTGCCTCTCTATGTGTGTGTATGTATATGTGCATCTCTATGTGTGTATATATTTGTGTGTGTGTGTGTATGTATACATGTGTATGTGTGTGTATGCATATGCATGTGTAGTGTGTGTATGTGTGTGTATACATGTGTGTATGTGTGTGTATGCATGTGTATGTGTGTGTATGCATGTGCTTGTATAGTGTGTTTGTGTGGGTGTGTATGTGCATATGTGCGTGTATGCATGTGTGTGTGTAGACATGTGCTTGTATGTGTATGTGGGTGTCTCTATCTGTGTGTATGTATATGTGGGTGTATGTATATGTGTGTGTATGTGTGTGTATGCACATGTGTGTCTCTATGTGTGTGTATGTATATGTGGATGTATGTATCTATGTGTGTATGTATGTATGTGTGTGTATGCACATGTATGTATAATGAGTGTATGTGTGTATATGTATACATGTGTATACATGCATATGTGTGTGTATACATGTATCTATGTGTATGTATACATGTGTATGTGTGTGTATGCATATATATGTATAGTGTGTGTGTGTATGTGTGTTTTTATATGTGTATATGTGTGTATGATTTTATGTATGCATGTGTATGTGTGTCTCTCTATGTGTATGTGTATGTGAATGTGTGTCTCTATGTGTGTGTGTGTGTGTCTATGTATTAGTGTGTATGTGTGTGTATGCATATGTATGTATAGTGTGTGTATGTGTGTGTATGTGTGTGTATGCATGTGTTTGTATAGTGTGTTTGTGTGTGCATATGTGTGTACGTATGTGTGTTTATGCATGTGTGTGTATACATGTGTTTGTATGTGTGTGTATACATGTGTTTGTATGTGTGTATATGTGCATATGTATGTATGCATGTGTCTATGTATGTGCATGTGTCTGTGTATGCATATGTGTGTATGTATGTGCATGTGTGCGTGTATGTGTATGGTTATGTGTAGTGTATATATGTGGTTATGTGTATGTATGTATATGTGAGTGTATGTTTGTATGTATGCATCTGAGTGTATGTGTGTGGTTATGTGTGTGTATGTATATGTGCAAGTATCTATATGTGTATGACTATGTGTGTGTATGTATATGTGTGTGTATATGTATGTGTGTATATGTGTGTATGTATGTGTGTGTAATGTGTATATGTGTGTATGTATGTGTGTGTATGTATGTGTATATATGAGTGTATGTATGTGTGTGTATATGTGTGTATATGTGTGTATATGTGTATATATGTACGTATATGTGTGTATACATGTGTGTGTATATGTGTGTATGTATGTGTGTGTATGTATATCTGTGTGTATATGTGTATATATATGTATATGTCTGTGTATATGTGTGTATATGTGTATGTATGTGTATGTATATGTGTGTGTATATGTGTATGTATATGTGTGTATATATGTGTGTGTTTATGTGTGTATGTATATGTGTGTGTATATGTGTGTATGTGTGTGTATATGTGTGTATGTTTGTGTATATCTGTGTATGTATGTGTGTGTATATGTGTGTATGTGTGTGTGTATATGTGTATATATATGTATGTACGTGTGTGTATGTATGTGCATGCATGTGTATGCATGTTTGTATGCATGTGTGTATGTATGTGTGTGTATATATGTGTGTACCTTTGCAAAGTTGCTTGCTCGGTCGATCTCACTTCATTCGCTCGTTCTCTTGTTTACTCTCACTTGATCGTGGCACAAATGTCCTAGGAGAAAACAAATTCTTTTATTCAATTCCTTTAGCATTGCTTATGTGATGCTAAAGCATCACATGTACTTTGACCCCAGTGCTACGAGTGTTGTTAGCCTTCGATGCTTGTAGGGATGGTCGCTATGAGCATCATATAAGCAATGTTAGACATCACTTATGTGATGCTCTTAGTTTTTTTTTGTTCTTTTTTTGGACTTCCTTTATGCGATGCTTTTTAACAAAAGCATCACATAAGCAATAGTGCTCACTTTTTTTTTCCAATTGCAAGCATCACTACACCCCCATTATTCTTGTAATGCTTCTACTCTTATTTTGTTGACCATTATTTTCTCTTTTCTTGCTCCTGCCGCATTGCTGAGTCTTTCCTTGCTAAGAATCACAAACATTATATGCATCTCCACTATGAGTAAGAACCATAGATTTTCTATCTCCTCACTCAAGAGTGCTTCAGATATGTCATCATAGGCCAATTTACCACTTGGTGCACTATTTCTAATGGTTATGCAAAACGTATCATGACGATGGCAAGATGCATAACAACAAGAACGATTTCATTTCATTATTCACATCCATTTTTTGAGCCTATAACTGAGGAAGTATAGCATCAAAGTCATTTAGATGAGCATCAATACCTATGTCCTTCATGCGAAGGTCATATAACTTTCTCATCAGTTACACTTTATTTGATGGAGTTTCTTTTTCATATGTATTGCATAACTTCTTCCAAAACTCCTCTGCACTTTCACAGTCCAATATGTAAAGTAAGCATTATTTGCCACACACAATTGAGTGGTAGACCTAGCCATTTCATCCAACTCATCCCAATCATCTTCGTCCATGTTCCTAGGCGTCTTTGAGATTCCATTTAGTAGCTTTCATTTGCCTCCTCTGTATCAGCACATCTTTAATCAGATTATTCCATAGAGCAAAGTTTGTGCCATTAGCCATTTCATCCAACTCATCCCAATCATCTTCATCCATGTTCCTAGGCTTCTTTGAGATTCCATTTATTAGCTTTCATTTGCCTCCTCTGAATCAGCACATCTTTAATAAGATTATTCCATAGAGCAAAGTTTTGGATGTCGAAATGGTCTTTGCCCAGAAAGTTATATCTCCTTTTGGGAACATTGATAGTAGAACCTGGTCTGCCAAATGTGCTTGAGATCTTTGATGCCATGATGATCGAGAACTGACTAGAATGATAATGGAGCAAGAAGAGATCAAACACCACTAAGGCTCAAAAAAAGGGATGACTGTTGATATATTTAGGTAGTGATGTGTGTGACCACTCTACGATGATCGGGGCACTTTTTTCCCTCTTTAAGAGGTTATTTTCCCTCGACTTGTATACACGCCCATTGACCTAATGGATTTGTGTAGGCATAACAAAGTAGCAAGATTCAGATGATCAAAGCATGCATGCCAAAGCTTTACATCTGACATAGCCTGTAAATCATGTACTGCACATGCCAAATTATTCATAGATTTCTCATAGTCTATGAGCTTATAGAGCCTACAACATAAAATGCCAGAAGCAATAATCACATCACCATTTGACAGATCATGAATTATACATCTATCCTCAGCAAATTTCACAACCAAGCCAAATCTTGACTAAAGCTAAAACTGATAAAAGATTCTTCTTCATCCTTGGCACAAATAAAGCTTTGGACAATGTAAAACAACAATCATCAGTAGTAGTCATAATGATCTTACCAATTCCCATGATAAGATAAGAGGAGTTCTTGGCACATGTGATAGTATTCCCTCTAGGGGCAGGCTCGAGTGAAGTGAAGAAACTATTCTACAAGGTAATATTTTTGGTTGCCCCACTATCAAAGTACCAAACATCTGAGTCTACTAGAGACATATAGTGTTCAAGAGAAGATGGGTCGAAATTGCAAATAGTAGTAAATTCCATTCTTCATTCTGCACTAGATTAGCAGACTTTGTTTTCAGTGTAGAGGCCTCTACAAGCACCATTTAGCCTCTTTTTTCTTTGCCTCTTTTGTAGCAGATTTGGACAATTCTTTATGACATGATCATTTGCTTTACAATACTTGCAAAACAATTATCGCTTTTTTGTTTCCTTGCCTTCTTTGTGATCCTTTTTTGATTGTGCATAATTAGCAGATTTCTACTTATTAGTAAACGAGCTCCATATACGTTTGCCCTTTTGACTAGACAAGAAATCTTGATATGCAACATGCATAATGGAACTATTTTTCTAGACTGATCTTCCTACGATAGAACAAAGAATAACTCCTCAAATGTTAAGGCATTTGGATTTGCATTCATCGTCAAACAAAGAGGAGAAGCAAAACTCTCATATGAATCGGGAAGACCATTCAAAACCATCTGCACAAGTGAACTGTCAGGCAATACTTCATCAACATAAATCAATTTTTCTTTCAAGTCTTTGATCTTTGTTAGAAACCTATCCATGGAATCACCTTTATTCATGTGCTCACTCTCCAACAATTCTTGGAGGTAAGCAATATGAGCCTCATTCCTTGCCTAGTATAAAGTGATAAGTGTATCCCAAGCATCCTTAGTTGTTCTACATGAGTGTGTGAGGAATAATGGCATGTTTGATAGACATGGCTATCAATGCATGTGCATGATCATCTCTACCATCCCAATGAATTTGTTCTGCAGTAGGTGTATCAAAAACCATAGCACGAATAGGAATCTATAGAATATCACCATCTTTGAAACGATCTGCATCAACCTCAGTCCTTGTATTTGTAGGTGTAATAGGATGTTTTTCAAAACCTTGCATAATATTCCACAGTCCTTCTGCAACCATTACAGGATGCATCATACAAGCCCATAATGGGTAATTTGTACCATCCAATGTATTGACTTGCTATCTAAGTCCAATCTCGAGATCTTCCATCATACACAAGGATGACCAAATGGTGTCCGATTTTAGATTTGTTTGACTGGACCAGACCCTTAGATCATTGACTTAATTTATTGAATTCTTTCTTCCTTCGAAAATATTTTCCTCCTCGAATATAGAGCTATATAAATATGGTAGGCAACCATTGAGCTTCATGTTCTAGAACTGGAGGAAAATGTATCATCTCTATAGTGGGATCCTTGCCCAAATGATTCAAAACACCAATTAGCTTTGCACTTTGATAAAGTGGTCAAAGTAATAAGTAGTGAATGAATAACAAGGGTGGATCTAAAAATATCCATGGACAATTCAATATTTTACTAGGCGCAATCTAGGAATGAGTATGAGAATTGGGTAGATTCAAAGTACTAGTGTATTTTTGGGCATAATTGGTGCATGGAATTAGTAACTAAGACACGATTCTTATCTTGTTCAAGACTTTGAGAACTCTTGATTTACTTGAATTGTTTTAGAAAACTTGAAGTTTCATTGGCCCAAACATCTACCTTAGATGTTTGTACAATGGTTCTCACCCAACCAACAGTTACTTGATTTTATTACCTGATTCAAGGACTACTTTTGTCCAAATGGGCTTGAAAATCCTAGCTAAACTAAAAGAGACAGTTTTCCATTTACTTTGGGTCAATCATCTTATTATAACTTGACCATTCAAATCGAAAATAAAAATTATCCAACTTGGGATACTTTTTTCAAAGACTTTAGCTTTTAGCTCTTGGGAGTTGTCAAGTTGGTGAGTAATTCCTAACTTCTCTGTTCTAGAGTGCACTCGACTCTAGAAAGTCATTAGAGTGGAACTTAAAGACCTCGAAGCAAACGCAAATGAATAATTCAATCTTGGATTTATCATCTTTTGAAGATTGAAATAGTTCTTGTACAAAATGCCTGTTTGGAATGTTTATTTAAATTTTTTGGTTCCAATTGGCTAACCCTAGACTTTTGTAAAAAGAATCAAATGGTGTATTTGGGTCAAATCCAAAAGATTGGAAAAGCAGAAAGAAACAACTAAACTCTATATAACCAATTCAAACTTTGAAGATCTTGTGAGGAGTCCATTTCTAGTGACTCAAGACTTTAACTACTCAAACATCTGCTTCACTAAGGTATGGAAGCAATTTATCTATCTTTAAGAAAAAAACTAGATTCTCAACAAGATTCTTGGAGTAAAACTAAACATTATCCAACCATAAGATACTAGTGTGGTATCCAACATTAGTGTGTCCATCAACTTAGGTTCTATTGATGAGTCTTTTACTCAAATAGTGCTTCACTTGAGACTAAGTTCTTGCCTATGTCTAATCTTCATGACCGCGTACTAGGAATCCATTTCTTGTGTATTGCTTTCAATCAAAGGATTGATTCTCCTAATTTACACTAGGAACTTGGTACTTAACTTAGTCAATCTATTTCTTAGTTGAAAGGATCATTTCAAACCCAAAGTCTGATTTATTTCAGAAATTTATCACATATTTTTGAATCAACAACACTTTAGCTTGAAGTGTTCCATAATTCAAATAAGAACAAGTCTTTTTCCTATTTGAAAAAGAAGATCTTGGAATTTATTTTCTTCTTATCTTCGTACATAATTGATCTTGAAGTATCTTGAGATCATTAAGCGTGCAACATCCATGAAGTACACTCTTGTGTTTCTTGTTCCACCGCTGATGTGCTAGGTGAATTTGATCAATAATCCAATGGGTCATATTGATGTTGAGGCTTTCATGATTGTGTGTAAAGGGAGAGCAATGGTCGGTGTCATTGCCACCATATCCTTCAGTTTGTTGAAGTCCTTGTGCTTCATTCGTTCAAGAATCAAGGTTTTCTTTTCTATTGGAATGTGCATGCCCTTCATGTCCAGGGCTTCCCGTACTAAGTTGATGGTGAGCTTAAACCTTTTTAGTTCATGGCCTTGTGTTAATGCAGGAAGCACAAAGGTACTATCTCCTCCTTTGGCTCTACTAGGGGTGAGAGTGCTAATCAGGTAGGATCAACATAGAAAATTAGGCTTGGGAAACATTGCTCTAAAGTAGTTGTCCAAGTCCATATTGATCTCATAACTTCTATGTTCTAGCACTTTTCAAACTCGTGAGCAAAGAAGTGGTATCTTCCCCACTTGCCATTGAATTCTATTTCAGCTTCCCAGAAGTAGGTACCCTCTCCTAGTGGTCTTGCAATGTCACTGAACCAATGGGCATGTTTGCCGACCTACGAGGTGTGCCCCTATGGAGGGTCCTGAATTGGAAGTACATGAACTGCCCTGAGTTCCTGAGGTCTCTCTGTTAGCTATTCCTCAAGGAGGAGGGTTTCAATGTCAACTATGTGAGAGCTTGACCCCGCCTCTGAACTGGTTCTTGCTACTTCTACCATGCTACTGCCTTGCTTGCTGATTCTATGATAATATAGAAGAACATGTTAACATTATAGCGGACAAGATATGACATTTTGTCCCCGTTACAACATTAACATGAGGCACCGTGATAAGGTTAGTGGGTCAGCTAGTGCTTAGTGATCATGTGTCTAGTTAATGAATGAAGAGTTCTATGTGCTAAGTGGAATCGTGTAGTGTGAGGATGATGAGGTTTGAAGGTGGAGCTGAATTTACAATTTGGGGATCGGGGGGTTTATTACGAGCTTCTTGTCGCGAAACGTAATGCATGGCTTTAAAAGTTGACCATTTGTGGACTATGGGGGACTCTACATGAGTATCTACTTGGAAAGGAGGCTTTTTAGGGATCCATTTACAAGTGATCCTGTTAGTGCCTGTTGAAGCATGTGTGATTGTGTGTGAATGGAGCTTTGCCTCTGAAGCTTATGGGTGGCTACTTGAGCCCGCAAGCAAGCCTTAGGCACCCAAATTTGTCTTGATTGTGGGTCAGCCTTCATTGACCTCTTGGGTACCCAAATAGATCTTACTTTTGTAGATGAATCATTGAGAGACTTCTTATTAGTGTCCTGTCATCGATCACTGCTGTGATGTTTAGCCGTTGACTCTAGTTTATCAGCAACAGGATGTTCTCCTTTCTGGACCCATATTTGTTTTGATGGCAGAGACACCTTGGTTTGTATTCTCCTTTGACCTTGAACATATGCCGCCTGCTTCCTCTGCGTTCGGTACTCCGTTAGTTGCCATGTCTCTCTCACTTTTGGAAAAGAATGGAGTTCCATCGTATCATTGGCTTCTTTGCTGAGAACATCATCCCTCTACATCACAGATTTTTGTACAAGAATAGCATCGTCATCTTCATGTGTACTCCTGGAAGGACCAAGAGTTGGTGCCTTTCCTAATTCCTTAAGTGCTTCCTTTTCTAATTCAATTGAAATGTGATTGTGACTTACCCACACCTGAAGAAGTCCACTTCTTAGGTTCAGGTTGACATTGTGATCGTAGATCCAGTCCTGACTCAAGACAAGGGGCTCAGTGAGATCCTCATCTTGACACAATAGCTCCTTAACTATCATTAGAACGTCTTGAATGTGAAGGGGAAGCTCCACCTCACCCATGCAAGGGGTTTCCACACCTCCCAATGCTATGAGGTATGCTTCTAAGGTCACAAAAGGACATTGGTCTGATGGAGAGTGTTATTCTCCAAAAGAACAAGTTAACCTTGAATTTAGATCACCTCTATATCAAGATTAACCTTAGACTCCACCAAACTTAGAGATCATTCACCAATTTATCAGAAAATTGATTATTCTGAAAAATTCAACTTCTTCAGAAAAGTCTGCTACAGATTAATCACTCATTGACTAATCAATTCTGTAAAGTTTTTGACAAAACTTTGCACAACACTTCGCCTTGAGATTGCGCAACTTTACCAAGTTAAATTTCTCAAAATGATTCAGTACACACTGAGAAATGTGTGAAACACTTTACCTATGTCTGAAACAGCTTCTCTGCAATGGCGACTTTGACACCTGTAACTTCTTAGCTATAGTTCTCACAATGTCAAACCCGTTTGATCAAGATCTTTTAGCCATAGATGGCTTACCTTCCAACTTAGATTTTAAGGCCCCACTTGTGTAAAACTTTACACTGTGGACTGAGCAATGGCCATTTCTTTGAAGATGAAATGTGCGCCAGTTCTGACGACTCTTAGAACATTTTCACATATGAATGTTCCTAAACAAAATTCTCTCAGCCTGATTGCAATTAACCTCTCAAATTCTAGCCATAGATAGATTAGCTATGGACTTAGATATGAGCATAAGGATTTCTCAGAAGATTAAACACAGAAGGAGCAGACAGCAAAACATCGGGCGCAAGTTTTCTCGATTTCTTCAGAAAAATTACATCTAAGTGAGGATAGAAAATTCACTCACTTTCCATGTGTCTAATGACACTCTCTACAACTTATTTCTCTCTTCCTATTCTCTATTCTTCTTCTGCTCTCTTTGCCCGACATTTTTCCAACATATTTATAGATGAATATATACATGTGTATGACTAGACAAAAGTATAAATCAGCTAATGTACATATGTGTATACATCTTTAGATTCTTGAAAAATATCCTTCCTTCAACCTTCTGAATTTATTCTCCTCTTGACTCCTTGACTTCATTTCTTCATAATCCTTCAATTGATGATTGTCATGCACCAACAGCTCCCCCTCAATCATTAATTGAGGTTCTTCTCTATCTTCTTAATTCCTGCCATATCCTTGAATCTTTGTAGCTTTGGTCCATCTAGACTTTTTGTCATCATATCTGCAAGTTGATCTTTTGTAGGAGTGTGTATGACTTCAATCTCCTTCTCAATGACCTTCTCTCTCAGAAAATGATACTGTATTTCAATATGCTTAGTTCTAGCATGAAACACAGGATTAGCTGCCAAGTATAGAGAACTCATGTTGTCTCCACAAACAATAGGAGTACTTTGAATCACATCAAAAACTTTCATAAGTGTCTTTAGCCATATTACCTCCTTTGCAGCTTCCACCATACCTTTATATTCTGAACCCGTAGATGACAAAGCAACTGTATGTTGCTTCTTAGAACACCATGAAATCAATTTGTCTCCTACATAGCACAAGTATCCATGTGTTGATCTTCTATCATCCACATTACCTGCCCAATCTGCATCACTATATATCTTCACTCTTGTATCAGAAGTAAATCCATAGTACAACCCTTCTCTGAGTGTACCCTTGATGTACCTAAGTACTCTTTGTCCTGCAATCCAATGTTCCTTTCTAGGACAATGCATAAATTGTGAAAGCACACCAACTGCATATGACAAATCAGGCCTTGTCAATGTAGCATAAATCAAGCTACCAACCAAACTTTGATAGAGTTTCATATCTCTGAACTCTTCTCCTCCAGACCTAGACAATTTATGGTTCACTTCCAAAGGTGTAGGTGCAACCCTGCAATCTTCCATTTTAAATTTGGTTAGCAAATTTTTAAGATACCTTTCTTGGGTCACATATACTCCATGTTGAGTATAAGAAATCTCCATTCCCAAAAAGAATGATAGGTTCCCCAAATCACTGATTTTGAACTCTTTCTCCATCTGCTTCTTGATCATTTGTATTCCTTTATCATCTGTTCCTATAAGTATTATGTCATCAACATAAATACAAACATAAATGAACCCATCTTCACTTGCTTTGACTAGCAAGCTACTATCTGCCTTTGATGCTTGAAATCCAAGATCATTCAAGAATTTTACAAGCCTATAATTCCATGCCCTTGGGGCTTGCTTTAATCCATACAAAGCTCTCTTGAGCTTACACACATAATTTGGATTCACTTGATCTTTGAACCCATCTGGTTGCTCCATGTAAACTTCATCTGAAATATAACCATTCAAAAAAGCATTTTTAACATCTAATTGAGACAACTTCCAACCTTTGCAAGCAGCAATTGCAATGAGGGTTCTGATTGTTGTCATCTTTGCCACAGGACTATAAGTCTCATCATAGTCCACTCCATATGTCTGTGCATACCCTTTCACAACAAGTCTAGCTTTGTATCTAGACACACTTCCATCTGCAAATCTTTTTGTTTTGTAAACCCACTTACATCCAATAATTTTTTGGCTATTAGGTTTAGGAACCAGATCCCAAGTCTGATTCTCTATCAATGCATCATACTCCTCTTGCATGGCTTCTTCCCAATTTCTCTTGCCTTTGGCTTCATCATATGTAGATGGATCTTCATCTGCTTTTATCAAATAAGCATAATCTTTAGTAGTCAAGAATGAGGTGTCATAGCTATACCTTGTAGGTTGCCATTTGTGCCTAGATGATCTCCTAACTTCTGCACTTCTTGAAGTCTCTGGTTCATCACATTCTGGATCAAACCTTGGCCTCTCTTCAACTTCAACCTGTACTTCATTGTTCTCACTTTCATCAAATAATTGAATCTTTGCTTTACCTTTTCTTTGATCCACTATTTCTTCATCATCTGCATGTACATTATATTTACCTGCATACCAAGTACCTTGCTCATCAAATGTAACATCCTTGGATACAAGGAATTGCTTTGTGGATGGACTCCACAACCTGTATCCCATTTGCTTATCATCATAACCAATGAATACATACTTTTCTGCCTTAGGCTCCAACTTATGCCTCAATTGAGATGGCACATATGCATATGCCAAGCATCCAAATATTCTGCAATGATCCAAGGTAGGTTTCTTACCCCACCAAGCTTCATATGGTGTCATACCTTGCAAAGCTTTACAAGGCAATCTATTGACCAAATATGTAGCTGTATTTACAGCCTCTGCCCACAAATAATTTGGACAATTCTTCTCTTTCATCATGGACCTTGCAAACTCAACAAGAGTCCTATTTCTTCTTTCTGCTACCCCATTTTGTTGAGGAGAATACCTGCAAGTAACTTCTCTCTTTATACCTGCATTCCACAAATAATCATTGAACTCATTTGAAAAATACTCTCCCCCTCCATCTGACCTTAGTCTCTTTAATTTTTGACCTGTAATCCTTTCTGCATATGCATGATAATGTTTAAATGTATTAAACACTTCTGATTTTTCTTTGATCACATAAATTGTGATCCACCTGGTAGCATCATCAACATATATGACATAATATCTTGAACCATTTATACTAAAGTCCTTTGAAGGACCCCACACATTTGTATGCACCAATTAAGGTCTTTCTGAATACATAAACCCATGCTTGGAATAGGATTGCTTATGAGCCTTACCTAATTGACATGCCTCACATCTGTATGTCATGTGTTGACCTGCAATGTTAGGCAATCCAAGCACTGAATCATTGTTAATCATTTCTTTAATACCTCTTTCATTAAAGTGTCCAAGTCTTTTGTGCCAAAGATCCAATTCTGACACCTTCTTCTCTCCATATGTGAACATAGCATGTCCAACATTTCCTTGTACCTTCAATGTGAAAAGCCTCCCTTCTTTCTTTCCTGTAACAACTTGTTTATACCCTTGACTAGGATCTTCAACATAAACTCCATCATTTGTGAACCTTACCTCATATCCTTTTTCCACAATTTGACCTACACTGATCAAATTCTTTGGGATTGTGGGAACATAAAGAACCTTACTCAGAAGAGTACTCCCATCCTTAGCTTTGACTGAACCAATTGACTTTACCTTATGCTTTGTATTATCACCTGTCTGAACTGTATGATTAATTGCATTATGATCTAGGTCAGTCATCAAAGCAATATTTCCACTTAAATGATTACTACATCCTGAATCAATATAGAACACTCTCATGTCCTCATGTGAGGTTTCACATGTATTCATGATGAGAGTCGAGTCCTCCTTCTGATCTGATGCATAATTGTAGTAGGTGTTATTATAGGATTGATTTTGGAAGCTTCTTCCTCCACTTCTTCCAAAAGAATTCCTACCACCTCTACCTCTGAAGTTTCCTCTCTGAAATCTACCACCTCTTGCTCTTTGATTAAAGTTTTGATAATTACTATTATTCTGATTATTATGCCAACAATCATGAGATAGATGATTGGTCTTACCACATATCCAACAAGCTCTTGCATTATCTTTGTTGTTTCTGCCTCTTCCTCTACTTCTGCCATTTCCTTTTCCTCTTATGAAATTTGCTTGGTTTGAAGTACCTTCTTCTTCACCTGATTGTTGCTTTCCTTTGTTAGCTTTCTTCTTGTCTTTAGAATACATTGCATGACCTGCACTCTTATCAACATCTCCTTTGATATCATTCTCAAAAGTTAGCATATGACCTAACAATTGATTCAAATCAGGAGTAAAATGATCTAATGAAAGTTCTGTAGATAAAATGAAAGGCTTCCACTTCTCATCTCCTCTTAGCCCTGTGAGTATTTGTCTTACCAATTTGTCTTCTTCAATGTCTTCATCCACTGCACCTAGAGAATCTGCAATGTCCTTCATCTTTGTCACATAATCAGAGATTGACTGTGAGGCCTTCTTCTTGAAGGTAGTAAATTCTGCCCATAGTGAAGCCTTCGTTGATTTGGTTGTGTTTTGGAAATGCTCCTCCAAAGCATTCCAAATGTCACATGCACTTTCAAGTCCTCTAATGTGAGGAAGCAAATAGTCATTGACTGCCATGTAGATTATGCTCCTTGCTTGAGCATCCTTCTTCATCCAATTCTTTAGATCTGACAATTCTTCCCTAGTTGGAACACTAGGATCTCTGAATTTAGGCTTCTCTTCTTCACCTATAATGTAGGCTATCAAATCTTTGCTCATAAGATGAGCTTCCATCCTCATAGACCATGCAGGATAGTTCTCTCTATCCAACTTTTCAATTTGGAGACTATCTCCCATCCTTGCTTCACCTGTAGTCTCAAAACTTTAGACTTTACAAGGAATAAATATACCTTTACTTCGAGTCTTGCTTCTTCTGATCCTTCTGATGGCTTCAATGTGTCTACCTTCAAGTTTTCTTCAACCTTTATCCTTTTTCACCTTCAAGATGTAAAGATTTGTATTTCTGCAGTAGTCGGAGTCTTCTTCACTTCAATTTTGACACAACCTGCTCTGATACCACTGATGGAGAGTGTTATTCTCCAAAAGAACAAGTTAACCTTGAATTTAGATCACCTCTATATCAAGATTAACCTTAGACTCCACCAAACTTAGAGATCATTCACCAATTTATCAGAAAATTGATTATTCTGAAAAATTCAACTTCTTCAGAAAAGTCTGCTGCAGATTAATCACTCATTGACTAATCAATTCTGTAAAGTTTTTGACAAAACTTTGCACAACACTTCGCCTTGAGATTGCGCAACTTTACCAAGTTAAATTTCTCAAAATGATTCAGTACACACTGAGAAATGTGTGAAACACTTTACCTATGTCTGAAACAGCTTCTCTGCAATGGCGACTTTGACACCTGTAACTTCTTAGCTATAGTTCTCACAATGTCGAACCCGTTTGATCAAGATCTTTTAGCCATAGATGGCTTACCTTCCAACTTAGATTTTAAGCCCTCACTTGTGTAAAACTTTACACTGTGGACTGAGCAATGGCCATTTCTTTGAAGATGAAATGTGCGCCAGTTCTGACGACTCTTAGAACATTTTCACATATGAATGTTCCTAAACAAAATTCTCTCAGCCTGATTGCAATTAACCTCTCAAATTCTATGTGTCCTAGAATCTTGCCTTGCTTGACCATAAAAACACACTTTTCTAGGTTCAAGCGGACTTGGTATTCTCTACATTTGTCAAAGATAGCTCTCAAATCTAGGATATGTGTTTGTCTGATGTTGGAATGAGAACAAAGATCATCAACATAAACTTCCAAATTTTTTCTCAAGAATTCTTTAAACACGTGGCACATCAGCCTTTGAAAGGTGGCTGGTGCATTGGTAAGACCAAATGGCATTACTCAAAAGGCAAATACGCCCCACTCTATGGGAAAAGCTATCTTATGCTAATCTTCTCGAGCTATGGCCACTTGATTGTAGTGAGAGAAGCCATCAAGGAAGCTCTAGACTTCCTTACATGCTACTCTTTCTAGTAGATGATTAGTGATAGGAAGCAGATAACTATCTCTAATAGTGGTTGCATTAACATTCTTCAAGTTAATGCATACACGTAAATTTCTATTCTTCTTGGGCACCACTACGATGGGGGATACCCATTCAGTGTGCATGATTTCATAGATAAATCCTGCTTTTACCAAGCGATCTATCTCTTCCTTGATCCTCACCGCATAGTTATCATTATAAGTGTATAACTTTTGCTTAGAGGGCTTGGCATCTATGGTCATAGGAATCATATGTGAGCATATGTCGGGGTCTATGCCTTTTAATTCTTTGTAGCTCCATGCAAAAAGATCTCTATATTCTCTTAGCAAGGCTTCCAATTCTTGCTCTTCATCCTCAGTCAAGTCATGTCCTATGTAGGTGCATCTTTCTTCTCCCTCTTCTATGGTTACAACAATTTTCTTGGTGGTTTCTTTGTTGTCATAGGCCTCTCCTGCTTGCATCCTATTTAGGCATTCTCATCATCACTCTCCTATCTTCTATTTCATACTTCTTCAACTTTTCAGGGACCTCAAATAAAGATTCTTCCTCCTCTCGTGTGACTTTTCTCTTCTTCCTCTTCTTGCCTTCATTCTTAGTGGTTACTTGTGTAGCTAATCTCACATCATTTGTAAGTTCTTCATGTTATTGTGTTGAGCCTCCACTTCGCAGAAATATTCCTCATTTGATGCAAAAGGTGGGTTCATAATGATTGACTATAGATCACAGTAACTTGCATCCTCGAATGCATCAGTGCTAGGTTCACATTCTTCAATAACCAAATCACAAATGATTGGCTCTATTGTGAAGATTGAAATGTCATAGCCATCATCGTCACAGTGGGGTTTCCATTGTTCTTCATTGATGGCTACATCCATTGTTGCAAGAATTTTTGCCCAACCATGAGGTTCAAATTCTTCGTCTAGGAAACTACACGTGCATAGGCTCGGTCTTGAACTAATCTATGAGTTTCCTTCGCACCTACCTCTCTTGCTTTTTCTCTCTTCTCTTCTTCTATGGCTACTTTGCACCTCCATAAGTGGGTGTCATCATGCATCCATGAGGATCCTGATCCTTTGGAATGCATTGATTCTGTATCATCCTTAGCTCTATGGATGGGATTCCATTGAATAAGGGGTGCATCTCTATGGTAGTAATCCTTGAGATTGACTTTGGTTGTAACGCCTAAGTGTTGTAAATACAAGGAAATGGTTCCCCAATCTTTTATTGCAACTCCCACATAAATGGTCTTCCCAAAATCATCGCATATGCATGATTCTTGCTAAAGTCACTGTGTACCTAAGTCAAAATGACTCAAGGCCTTGTGCCAATGAGACTGTACCTCGATTGCCACACAAGTGCATATAGTGGGAATCAACACACATTCAAATGTCAATCTTATCAAACGACCTAACCAAGTCTATGAAGACATGTGCACACATGATGGAAAATGAAGTGGTTAAGCTAGCATGCATGAGAAAAGACTAATCCACTTCCCAAACTCACTGAAATCCTGAAAGTGTTTGCCGCGATACCTCTTACAGCAGTTTTCAGAAAATCAGGGATTTCTCCCAGCTCCGGACTCCGAATATAGGCAATAGGGTACTCGTTTCGAAGCTCTCGACGAGACGCATCTACTGGAAGTTTTCACTCGATTCTGAGAACTCTGCTTCAAGTTATGGCCAAATGGTGAATGGCCCTCCTTCTTCACAATGGCAAAAAGTCTCTACAAAGAGTCACAAAGTGACTTATATACATGTGCCCTAAGTTTGGTCCTTCCACACAAGAGACCGACACTTTATTCACTAAAAGGCTAATGTCCTACTATTTTACAAGGGATATTTTACAACAACTTGGGATTATGCAACTAGAGGACTCCTCTAGTGCATTTACATGGCTTAAGGGAATTCTTGAAGACCTCGAAGAAGAAAAAATATGCCCATCATTTTGAAAATTTTGGGGCTCTACTCTTATGCTCTTTTGCTCTGCAACACCCTCCCCCTCTTTGTCTCTGTCGTCCCTTGATAGGCTTTACTTCTTGTTTTTCTCGATCCACACCCCCATCCTTTGGTCAGTTCTGCCTAATTCTCGATCTTGCATTACGTTTTAGAGGCGCTCTGATTACTTCAAGCCTGTTAATTCGGTTTGCCACGCACGCCATCAGTGCACATATGAGGATGTAGCTCGTAAGCCTTGATTTGAATCCTCTGTAACTCAAGAGGTTGAAGCACCCTCATATGGAATACTTGTTGGCCCTGGTTCTTCCTCTCAGCTGTGTGCTTTTCCTTGGTGTGTGTGCCCCTGCGGGGCTTGTTGCAGAAACTTGTTCTTTTTACCCTTATCTCTATTGAGCCGTTCTAGAATTTGATTTTCTTCTTCTTTTCTTTTTGCTTGATTGTCCCTCTACACGTCCCTCCTCCTGAACTCTGTCGTCCTCGACAGGCTTTTTGTGGCAACGTGTGTATGTTTGTATGGCTCGTTCCTCTCTGTTGTTTAGCAGATTAGCGTGACAAAGCATAAATTCCTTCCATTGTTGTGACTTTACTCCGTCCTCTGGCGCCTGTCGATGATCCGCAAAGAAACTTGTTTCATAGGCCACCAGTCTCGCATTTAAGTTGGAAGTCATTTTGACAAAAATTTCTGAATCAATTTCAAAGAAGCCAGTGAAAAATGCTTCTTCGAAGGTTTGCATATAAGTCGATGGCAAAAACATTAGGCGAGAATAATAGGCCATGATAGTAAGTCGGCTGGGAATAGTAGATAAATCAAAAATTAAGGCTTCTGAACCTTGCGTAATGCCAATGAAATTCAAAAAAGTATATTTCGCGTGTTGAAAAACTTGAAGCACAGTGAGTAGCATACTGAAGATTTTATTAGTCATCTTAACCGCTAAGTCGGGAACTGTAGCATATCTGGCAATCCAGAATTCCATGGTTTTGACCATATATTCCTCGATCGGTAAGTAATTATGCGGCAGACTAGGTAACAGGGGATAATTGAGCCACTGATTATTAATGCTACCCTGGCGCTGGCCTTCCCAAAAATGCATCGAAGAGCGTCTGCGGGGCATAGGACAAAAAGATGGATTTACTTGAAGCTCATAAGGTGATGCCTCCCACTGTACCCGCAGTGTGGGATTCTTTTCCAAAATTTTCCTCCTCCAGATGGGATCCGCCTTCTCAAATTCTTCCTGTGTATAGCTGAAAGTGTCATGCCTGAATTGGAGGTTGTGATCCGGATCTTTATTTGTCGTAGACCTTATATAAGTTCACGTTTGTTCTTTAAGTAGGCCGTATGGTACATTGAATGGCTTCAAAATTTGCTCTAATTGTTTATTGTCGATTTGAGCTTCCTTCATGATCTTAATGATCTGATCTTCAAACTCAGCAGTGAGTTGGGACACCAGTAGTGCCCGTTCTGGTCGGCTCAGTTCTGCAATTTCGTGAATGTCAAGTTCAATATGAACCTCCTGTTACTCCCTTATCGATGAATGATATGAGGGGGGAGAGAGAGGACGTACCTAATTCTCCATAGTAGCCTCTGCGGACTTTGGAACTACTGGTGTCCCCTCGTTTTTCGTTTGTGCTAATTGATCGTGTAGCTGTTTGATCATCTCTTTCTTTTGCTTGATTTCTTCTTGAGCCTGCAAAATTGTTGATTTATTTTTTTCAATTTCCTCAGCTACAATTGCGAGCTGATCGGCATCTTCTTTACAATGTAATAGGTATCTATTTTTTGCTTTTTTCCATTTGGCTTGTAGAGCTGCAGTGTCTTCCATGTACCTTCTTTCCCATTCGGCAACTTTTGCTTGCTCCTTTATGAGTTGATCTTCATACATAGCTGCCTTCTCTTCCAATGCTTGGGTATTTGTTTCTAGTTTGGCTTGTACTTCGACAGGTTGATCACTAAGAATAGCTGTCATCAGCTCCTTATTTCGTTGGCGTAAGCTTTCCGCTTCTTCCATGTACACTTTTGATTGAGATTCCAAGATTTTACTTCTTGAATTTATTCGTGCCTTTTCAGTCTCATTAGCTTGCAGTTTCCTTGTGACTTCCTGAAGTTGTTCTTTCAATCTTTCATTCTCCGTCTCTACCATGGTGTATTTGTAACTGATTTCTTGAAGTTCATTTTCTTTTCCTAAAACCTGTTCCTTTACTGTCTTTAACTCAGTAGAGAGATTCTTACCCAATTTTTGAAGTTCGTTTTTGTCTTGCATGGCCTGCTCATAATCTTCTTCAGCTTCAATCATGAGTTGCTGCGTATCTAGAGCGGTTCTAATCATTTCTTGTACCACAGGCTTGAGCTGAGCAATATCCACATTCAACCACGTCTTTGGGATGCTTGGGGTTTCTCCTGTTTGTACATCTCTCCCTTGTTCCACATGGATAGTTTCATTGTGTGGTTGTCGAATCTGTAATTGTATGTTTTGGACATTGGTTTGCTCATCACACTTATTAGCTTTTGTGGCACTCCCTTGATATGTGATATCCATTGGGGAGGGTTCTGCCACTACTCTGATAGGCGTGAAAGGTTCCTCTTCTTCGATTGTGTTTTCCTGGGTCTCCTTGACTGGGATGTTTGAAGTTTCATTAACTGTTATAGTATGTTTTCCTTCCATGTCTTCCTTCTCACTTATGATGCTTTGATCAACACGGATGGGTTGATCTTCTGCCTTAGGGTCTTCTGCTTCCTTGTTGTTGTCGACTTCATTCAATTCCTCCCATTGTCCATCATCTTTCGATTCACTTTGAATATCGACGTCCAACAATGAAGTATTTTGCTCTTCTTGGCCCTCCGATACAGAACTCGAGTTATCCAAGCCAATCTCCCTATATCTATGGACTTTTGTGAGTTTGCTCTTTATTTCTCTTGCTTGTTATGATTGCCGATAATGATGACCTTGTATTGGCAGATTGATTTGCCCTCCTGTATATTGATGAGTCTCTTCCAGGGCTTTAGCTAAGTCTTCTTCTGTTATTTGCTTCTGTCCTTCAATAGTAGTTTTTGGGAGTACATGTATCCTTTTTGTTGTCGATGCGTCCTCTTCAGTTTGCTTGGCTTCTTGGAGTCTTTTTGTGCCTCTCATTTTGGGTTGAGAGCTGGGTTCTGCCATTTCCACAATTTTTGCTCCTTTTTTCTTTTTTGGCACGGTGGCGATTTTAACATACTTTGCCATATGACTTGAGGATGGCATTTCCTGCAAATGGTCTCTTATGCCCAAAGCGTGGTAAATCATGATAGTCAAGGCCGTGGTACCATTGAGGAACTTCTTATTATTCCATTGCTTCTTTGCCTCGAATAGTCGTTCTTGCACATAGGGAGTCAAATTAACTTGATTTCCGATTTGTTTGATGGCATGAGACAATAATTGAACAATGAGTTTTTGTGGGGCCGTGTATCGATTCATGTTGGGGAAGCAGAAGTGTTGGTGAATCAGTCTGACTTCCTCTTCTATATCCACTCTGTTAATGTCAACAAAGGTGCGTGTCTTTGCTCCACGACTCTCTTCTTTGATCATTGTGACACCATCCTTTTCCCATCCGAATGCTTCCTTAATCAAGTCATGCGTGACTTGAATGATAACCCACTCTCCTCCTTTATCCATCACTCTGGCTTTTCGCACCAGCGGATCATGTAATCCTGGCTGTAGGGTGTTCATGACTTGCGTGCATCTTTGGAAATCAGGTTTATATATGGGTAATTCAAAATACTTGTGAATTCCTGCTTTCTTCATTATGGCAATTGTGGATGGTATCTCATGTAAGACCCTGAAATCTTGGGACATAATCGGAAAATGATGCTCTGTCTCCATAATTTTTATGTTTGCCAAGAATAAATATTCTCCAACTGGTTGCTCATCTCTAAACCAATGTCCCTTTGCTTTCGTGATACTTTGGGGAGGAAATTCCTGCACGTCCTCTTGTACTGTTGCTTCAGAATCTTCAGAAGCCATCACCTCTTTTTATAACTTTTCCTGAAAGAAGACATTCGTTAGTATAGCCGAAGCATTTATTTATGTACATAGTAAGTCCATTCCTATCATAGTGAAGCTAAGTCTAATCTCACTTGGAGAATGTGCACCACTAGTTTTATAATGTACGTCATGTGCCAAATGCTTGGCCATGTAATGTGGCCCTATTATGCATACTGTAGGTGCATTAAAGACTACATGAGTGCAATGGGAGTCTTTGTTTCTTCGATCGTCCACTCCTTGCGGTTGCTTGGGTTTCCAAATCCATTTCGTGACCACTAAGAGAGGTCGTTTTGTGTCTTTGACCCTTCCTGCTGCATGTGTTCCCTTTGCTTTCTCCATTATTCGCATGATCTTGGTCTTGCTTCTCCAGTTGCTTGGATGACTCTTATGTGGTTTTGTTATGCGCTTTCTCTGATGTATTGCTTCTTCTTGAGTCCTTACTGTGAAGAGATGGATAGGTATGTGCTTGAAGATGAAGAGGTGTTGCAAAATCCTTGATCTACACCAGCCAAATGAACTCCAGGAGTATATGGTGGGCCCTTTTAGCTTGCCAATGGATGTATTAGACACCCTATGTACCTTGGAAGATCACTCTCAAAAAGATAGATCAAAACAGATAAGTTGGAGTTAGCTCAGAGGTGAAAACTTGCTATTCTTGGTTCATACACCTGTCCAGTGTTTTACATAATTCTCTGAGCACAGCAGCAATTAGCTCAATTCCTCTTGGGGAAGTCTAGGCAACTTAAAGAGCTAACTTTCAAGAGTAATCTCATCAAAAATAATGAACCACACACTGAGAATGAGTTTTAACAAGTGATGACATCATCTCGATTTTCACGGGCTGCTATAGAAATAGACCAGTGAGCAGAAAAATCAACATAACTCAAACCTTAGAAATCCAATGATTATGAAAATTTGTACGGTTATACTAGACAGTAAGCTGAATCCAACAAGCTTTAAATCAGTGAATTTGGATAAGTAACCACTGCGAAATGGCTCTGACAAGATGAGTGAAAAAGTCGGGTACCTGACAGAGAAGTGAAGATGAACAGACCCTGTTGACTTCAAATGAACATAACTAAAGATTGCAACATCCAAATGACATGAAAATTTGTGAGCATATAGTAGACTTATAGAGCTAACTTTACCAAGTTAAATCACTGAAAATGATGCACCAAGCTCAGAGAAAACATCTCTGCAAGCTGACTGAGAAAACTGAGAGTAATGGCAGTGAGTAGTACACTTCACAAGAACATGGAAAGATGAACACAAATAATCATGAAAATGAAAGTATATTGCTTGTACAATACAATGACTTACTGATACATATGTGTGCCTTGTAATCACACCTTGATATGGCATAAAGCTCAGCTCTTGGAGGTCTTCACATAGGTCTCTCTAACCACGACTAAAACTGCCATCTATTTATAGTTGAGTTTGGGAGGCTAACTTCCCTCAATCACTCTCCAATCAATCAATGATTGATTTGATTCTCTGCCTACCACAAATCACAAATTCGTGGCTCCTCTTTCCATTCTTGATCAAGTGGACTCAACCACTTAAGATTCTCTTACTTTTACATTAAGTAATCTCTTCAAAAGTTACAAGAGGTAGTTCACAAGTGAACTTTACATAGTCTTCTTTTTAAAGCTTCTTCTAAGACTTTGTGAGACTCAAGCCAACACTTAGGCTTGTCATAGACTTGCTCCAACAGCTCCCCCTCAAGCGAAGTATGCTTGAGGTCTTCAATCTTCCAAGATTACCTGCAAACCAATCATAGCCTTGAATTTGCAAAGCTTTGTACCATCCAATGCTTTGGTTAGAATATCTGCACATTGTTGATGAGTGGACACATATGATATTTGAATCTCTTTTCTTAGAACCTTCTCTCGTACATAGTGATAATGAACTTCAATATGTTTAGTCCTTGCATGAAAAATAGGATTAGCAGCCAAGTGAATAGAACTCATATTGTCACCAAAAATAGTTGGAGTTCCAAACTCCAATCCAAGATCTTTGAATAATGTCTTCATCCACATAGCTTCTTGTGTAGCTATGGCAAGACCTCTATATTCAGCTTCAGTAGAAGAGAGAGCAACTGTGGGTTGCTTCTTGGATGACCATGAAATAAGCTTTGAACCTGCAAAGGTAAGATAACCTGAAGTGCTCCTTCTATCTTCCTTGGAGCCAGCCCAATCTGCATCAGAAAATAGCTTCAAACCTAAATCAGATACATAAGGATAATAAAGTCCTTCATTTATGGTTCCTTTGAGATACTTGAGAATCCTTTTGGCAGCATCCATATGTGGTTTCCTTGGTGTGTGCATAAATTGACTTAGCACACTCACACTGTAACATATATCTACTCTTGTCAATGTGGCATAGTTGAGACTACCCACTAGACTTTGATATGATGTGATGTCCTCTATGAGTTCACCTTCATGTGAGCTCAATTTGTGATTGACCTCCATTGGAGTACCTGCAATCTTACAATCTTGCATCTTGAATTTTGCCAACATGTCCTTAATGTACTTTCTTTGAGTGAGAAACAAACCATGATCTTTGTAGACAACTTCCAAACCTAGGAAGTAGGTAAGTGAACCCAAATCACTTATCTTGAACTCTTCTCTCATCTGATCTTTGATCTTCTTCATACCATCTGCATCATTTCCTGTCAATATAATATCATCTACATATACACATAGGTAGATGACCTCAGAATTACTCTTTTTAATAAAGAGTGAAGGATCTTCCTTGCTTGGTTGAAAGCCTTTGTCCTGCAAGAATGAAACAAGCCTGAAATTCCAAGCTCTTGGAGCTTGCTTGAGACCATACAATGCTTTGTTAAGTTTACACACATAATCAGGATAAACTTGATTCTCAAAACCAGGTGGTTGTGCCATATATACCTCTTCTGTTATCCAACCATTCAAGAATGCATTCTTTACATCTCGTTGAAGTATCTTCCAATTCTTGGAAGAGGCAATACTAAGCAAAACCCTAATAGTAGGCATCTTTGCCACAGGAGAGAAAGTCTCCTCATAATCAATTCCCTGAGTTTGTGCAAAGCCTTTTGCTACAAGCCTTGCCTTATACCTGTTAATGGAACCATCAGAATTCTTCTTGAGTTTATAGACCCATCTTGAGCCTATTACCTTCATGGATGAAGTCTTGGGCACCAAATCCCAAGTGTTGTTTTCCTCAAGTGCTTCAATCTCTTCCTTCATTGCATGCTTCCATTCTGATTTTGCTTTGGCCTCTTCAAATGATGATGGCTCCTCTTGTTTTATGTCATGTGCTATGTAGATAGAATGTTTAGTTACTAATGAGGTGTCAAACCCATACCTTTCTGGTTTTTTCTTTTCCCTCATAGATCTTCTTAGGCCATGATGTGATGATTCTGCCTCATGTCCAAGTTCCTGCAATTTTGCTTTACCTTCAGACTTCCATGCTTTGATCTTTTCCATCTAAGATTCTTCATCATCCTCTGAGGTGTCTTGTTCTTCAATCTTCGGTTGTTCTCTACCAAGCTTTGGAAAATCTTCTTCAAGATTATATGGTAAATTGACCTTCCTGCATGAATCTTCATACCATGAATTGTTCTCATCAAAAACTACATCTCTGCTTACCAAGAATCCTTTGTTGGTAGGGTTGTATAACCTGTAGCCCTTTTGATTGTTGTCATATCCAATAAATACACACCTTTCTGCCTTTGGATCCATCTTGCCTCTAACCTGTGAAGGAACATGAGCAAAAGCAATACATCCAAAAATTTTACAATGATCTAAGCTTGGTCTTCTTCCATTCCAAGCCTCATATGGAGTCATCCCATCAAGGGATTTTGAAGGCAACCTGTTAATCAAGTAAGTGGCTGTAGATACAGCCTCGGCCCATAAGTAATTAGGTAAATGCTTTTCATTTAACATAGACCTTGCAGCTTCAACAATTGTCCTATTCCTCCTTTCTGCCACTCCATTTTGCTCAGGAGTGTACCTTGTAGTTACCTCTCTTTTGATTCCTCTTTCTTGAAGAAAAGAATCAAAATCATGGGAGAAGTATTCTCCCCCTCCATCTGACCTTAGCCTTTTTAGTGATTTACCTATTTGATTCTCCACAAGAGCCAAATATCTTTTGAAACATGAAAAAACTTCATCTTTGTGTTTCATAAAGAATAGAATAGTCCATCTGCTGCAATCATCAATAAAGGAAACATAATACCTTGATCCAGATATTGAAGCTTCCTTGCTAGGTCCCCATACATCTGTATGAACCAACTCCCAGAGATCTCCATGCATATAACCTTTCTTCATGAATGGTAACCTGTGAGACTTTCCAAATTGACATGCACTACACTTATAAATCATATGTTGTTTTGACAAATTAGGAAGTCCAAGCACACTTTGGTCCCTGCAGATTTGCTTTAATGACCTTTCACCAATATGTGCTAACCTTTTGTGCCATACTTCCAATTCTGTGAGTGTCTGACTACATAATTAAAGAGAGCAATGTTTCTAGTGTCCTATAATTCAAATGTGAACAATCTACCTGTCTTTTCACCTTTTGCAATTCTTCTGAATCCTTGACTTGGATCTTCAACAAATGCTCCTGCTTTTGTGAACCTGACTTGCAACCCTTTCTCTACTATCTGCCCAACACTTATCAAATTCTTTGTAATGGTAGGGACATAGAGTACCTTACTGAGTAGGTTGATGTTTCCATCAGGTGCTTTGACATTGCCTATTTTCTCCACAGGATGTTTTGTATCATCTCCTGTTTGTACCTCATGCTTATTCCTTGGATCTTCTAAATCTGATAGGAGTGCCACATTTCCTGCCACATGATTTGAACAACCTGAATCTATGTAGAAAACATGCTCATCAGATTTACCTTGTGGCATAGCCATGTTCATGATCAATAATGAATCCTCTTTGTTTGAGTCTTCTGTGTAGTTATTGTAGTCTCTCCTTCCTTTGTAGCCTCCTTGATAGTTTGAATGATTGTAGTTGTTGTAGTTTCCATGGTAGTTGTTGAACCTTCCTCTTGAGTAGCCATAACTTCCTCTATTGTATCCTCTGCCTCTTTGGTTCCTGGAGTTCCTAAAGCAATTTTCAGTTGTATGATTAGTTAATCCACAAATAGAACATGAGTTGGAGTCTTGGGATCTCCCCCTGCTTTGTCTACCTCCTCTTCCTCTACCTTTGCCATGTCTTCCTCTACCTGCATAGTTAGCTTGATATGTACCTGCTTCATCATCCACTTTCTTTGCCTTTCCTTTGTTATCTTTAGACTTGCTTTTATCCGTGTATAAAGCTGAAGATTGATTACCTTTAGAGCTTTCTCCATTTTTGATAAGCTTTGCCTCTTGAGTAAGTAGTTGTCCAATGAGTGTGTTGAAATCAAGTACATGCATGTCCATGTACAAATCCATAGCTGTGGTGAATGCTTCCCACTTATCATCTGCCTTCAAGCCATTGATGACCTGCCTTACAATTTGCTCTTCATCTATTACCTCTCCAATGCTTCCCAACTGATCCGCTATGTCCTTGAGCTTTGTGACAAAATTAGTCACATTTTGTTTGGGAGCCTTCTTGAGAGTTGTGAACTCCAGCCATAGTTGATGCTTCCTAGCTTTGGTATTTGAAGAAAAGAAAGCTTCAAGTGCATCCCACACTTCCTGAGATGTCTTACAACTTCTAATGTGAGGCAACAAAAAATCTGAGATAGAGTTGAGGAGATAAGACCTTGCAAGTGCATCCTTGGAGCACCATGTGCTCAATCTTTCTTGCTCTTCTTGTGTTGGTTGGCTTTTGTTCCTGAAACTTGGCATAACTTCATCTCCAGCCACATAACCATATAAACTTCTACCTTGGAGATAAGCTTCCATTCTTAATGACCAAGCTGAGTAGTTACCTCTGTCCAATTTGTCAATTGATGAAGGAAATCCATCTGCCATGTTGTCCAACCTTGCTCTGATACCACTGTGAAGAGATGGATAGGTATGTGCTTGAAGATGAAGAGGTGTTGCAAAATCCTTGATCTACACCAGCCAAATGAACTCTAGGAGTATATGGTGGGCCCTTTTAGCTTGCCAATGGATGTATTAGACACCCTATGTACCTTGGAAGATCACTCTCAAAAAGATAGATCAAAACAGATAAGTTGGAGTTAGCTCAGAGGTGAAAACTTGCTATTCTTGGTTCATACACCTGTCCAGTGTTTTACATAATTCTCTGAGCACAGCAGCAATTAGCTCAATTCCTCTTGGGGAAGTCTAGGCAACTTAAAGAGCTAACTTTGAAGAGGAATCTCATAAAAAATAATGAACCACACACTGAGAATGAGTTTTAACAAGTGATGACATCATCTCGATTTTCACGGGCTGCTATAGAAAATAGACCAGTGAGCAGAAAAATCAACATAACTCAAAATATAGAAATCCAATGATTTTGAAAATCTGTATGGTTATACTAGACAGCAAGCTGAATCCAACAAGCTTTAAATCACTTAATTTGGATAAGTAACCACTGAGAAATGGCTCTGACACGATGAGTGAAAAAGTCGGGTACCTGACAGAGAAGTGAAGATGAACAGACCCTGTTGACTTCAAATGAACATAACTGAAGATTGCAACATCCAAATGACATGAAAATTTGTGAGCATATAGTAGACTTATAGAGCTAACTTTACCAAGTTAAATTACTGAAAATGATGCACCAAGCTGAGAGAAAACATCTCTGCAAGCTGACTGAGAAAACTGAGAGTAATGGCAGTGAGTAGTACACTTCACAAGAACATGGAAAGATGAACACAAATAATCATGAAAATGAAAGTATATTGCTTGTAAAATACAATGACTTACTGATACATATGTGTGCCTTGTAATCACACCTTGATATGGCATAAAGCTCAGCTCTTGGAGGTCTTCACATAGGTCTCTCTAACCACGACTAAAACTGCCATCTATTTATAGTTGAGTTTGGGAGGCTAACTTCCCTCAATCACTCTCCAATCAATCAATGATTGATTTGATTCTCTACCTACCACAAATCACGAATTCGTGGCTCCTCTTTCCATTCTTGATCAAGTGGACTCAACCACTTAAGATTCTCTTACTTTTACATTAAGTAAACTCTTCAAAAGTTACAAGAGGTAGTTCACAAGTGAACTTTACATAGTCTTCTTTTTAAAGCTTCTTCTAAGACTTTGTGAGACTCAAGCCAATACTTAGGCTTGTCATAGACTTGCTCCAACACTTACAGCCTGTTTAACTGCTTGTGTTACCTTTTTAGGAATCCATATCTACTGTGGCAATCTTTGGGCTTCCATCAATGGTTTGGGTATCCATATCTGCAAAAGTCCTTTTGATGTGGATTCCGGCGTAGTTGTCTTTGTGATCTTTGCTTCCTTTTCAAGATTGGGTTCTGATTTTGCCTGGTTCTGCATCTGATCCTTGCGTACCCATTTGTATTTATGTCATCCTTCATATGAGTGTCTGCTTGTGGTTTTCCAATATTGCGGTTTTTTGGCTTGTTGAAGAGGTCCCTGAGCGTTGGTTTCCCTAGTGACTGGCTGTTCTTCATTTCAATGTGGTGAGTGATACTCTTCTGTGGACCTTGTATAGTCGGGACCTCCCGTTTCATCTAGGTTTGTTTCAGAGATATTAAGACTGGAATTGTTCTCCAACTTCTTTTCCTGGCAGGTCTCTGAACTCGCTATTGTGTTGGGTGAGAGTAAAGGTTCTTCTCCTAATAAACTGAAAATTTCCTTGTGCCCTATCTTGGCTGAAATGTAGCCTTGAGCTAGATGGATACACACCTCATTTTCTATGATCCAGTCTTGTCCTAGCACTAAGTCTTCTATTAGATCCTCATCTTTGCACACTAAGACTCTCTGTTCCATGGAGGAATTGCCTAGGTGGAGGGATACATTTGTTGTTCCAATACATTCTAGGGTTTGACCTCCAATTCCGATCAATCAAGCTTTTGTGGGATTCAAATTCAATTGCAGATCTTTTACGATTCTATCTCGTATGCAACTAAGTCCTGATCCTGAGTCTATCAGTGTGTCTATCAACTTGTACTCTGTCTTGCCTATCCCTAGGTTTAGGTAAGGTTGCGTTTTACACATACTCATTGTATCATGGTTATCGACTTGGTAATTAGCCATAGGGATAGGTTCTTCTCCCTGGAGATAGCGTTCATCTCGTTGCCTAATCCATTCTTTTCATTTCCTAATGCGCTCCAGTGCTTCTTGTCGAGCTTCCTCTCTAATCCGTTCCTCTTCCCTCTTCCTATTTTGGGCACCTAGTAATCGTGCTAGCATTTGATCGGTCAAAGGCTCCATGAATCGTCTCACCCTACATCCACTGATGTAGTTGGGAAGAATGTCGCCATCTAGGGTGGCTAGATTGACTGCTCCACCATTCGAGATTCGATTTATGATCAAAGGTCCATAACCGCATTTTTGCAACTTCTTGGCATGTTTTTTTAAGGTGTACACTAAGACTAAGTCACCTTCTTTAAGTCCCTTGTCTTTTATATGTGCATCATAATATGCTTTTTGTCTCCTTTTAGCTGCATAAATTCCTGCCACTGCTTGTAACCTCGTCTCATGTAATTTCTCGATTTGGTCTAGTTGTTGGGATAGTTCATGTCCGTTCCACTCATACTGTTGGGCCACCTTCAGCGTTGGTACTAAAAAGTCAATTGGCAAAATTGCATTTTGCCCATACACTAAGTTAAATGGGGTAGTTCCAATAGCCGTTTTATATGCAACTCGGAAGGCCCAAATTGCGTGATGCAATTGTCTGTCCCAATCTCACCTTCCATTATTGACAATCTTTGTCAATACTGTACACAGTACCTTATTGGAACTCTCTGCTTGTCCATTTGCTTGGGGATGGTATGGGGCTGATTTTTTATGAATCACTAAAAACTCATTCATTAGTGACTCGATTACTTCATTGAGGAAATGCGTTCCCCGATCACTGACAATCTTTATGGGTAATCCAAATCGGGTGAAAATATTCTCAAAAAGGAACTTGGCAGTAGTTTGAGCATCATTCTTTCTAGTGGCTTTCGCTTCTACCCATTTGGTTAAGTAATCAGTTGCCACTATGATGTACTCAGCATGTGATCCTTTGGCAAGTGGATTGATAGGTCCTATGAAGTCAATACCCCATTTTGTGAATGCTCTCACACAGACCATGGGTCTTAATGGCATGTCATCTCTCCGAATTGGGTATTTAGCTCTCTGACAGGTTTCACAGCTTCATACATATGTTTCAGCATCCATATGTAGAGTTCGCCACCACAAGCCTGCAAAGAGAATCATTTTGACAGTTCTCTCTACTGAAAAATGACCTCCTGCAGCACCTGCATGTGCCATTTCTAATATGGGTAAATATTCTCCTTCATGCACACATAATCTGAGTTGGTTGTCTTTACCTCGCCTAAACAATTGTCTTCCCATGAGAATATAATCCTTGCTCATTTCCTCTAAGGATCGCTTTCTTGCTAAACTAGCTCCTACCTCATGTTCTTTAGTTTTTAAGAATTTCACTAATGTTTTACTCCAATTGGGCGCTATGGTCGAAAAAGGTAGAGACATATGATCTTCTGGGATCGTCTCTTGGCATTCTGCACAGTTACTTATGTGGTCGTGAACCTTCTTCGGCATGTCGGGCCAGTACACTCCTAACCTTTTTAGTTCTCGGATTGTTCCATGAGTCCCTTGGTGTGTTCTCCATTTGTTCACATGTGCTTGCTCAATTAGTTGCTTTTGTTCATCCTCGTCAACACATCTGAGTAACACTCCATTGGGTTCCTTGTAGTATACACTTCCTGCCACAATGTGTAAGTTCCTTGATTAAAGAATTTCTTTCTCGCTATTCCTATTGATTGAGTGTTGAGGGCCATGGGTGAGTATAGGAATCAATTTTTCTGCCCACTTTGGACAAACTTCTATATTAAACAAATAAGTATCTGGCAGGTCGTCGGGCACTCCATTTGGTGGCTCTCCGTGTGTTAGCCTAGAAAGGTGATCTGCTCTCACGTGTGTGTTTCCTTTTTTCACTACTACTTCAAAATTGAACTCCATTAGCAGTAAGAACCATCGTACCAACCTTCCCATGTTACAAGGCTTATTGACTAAGTACAACAAAGCTTGATGGTCTATGAAGAATTTGAACTTGTTGGCTAAGAGGTAGTGTCTGAATTTCTTCACTGCATAGACCATTCCTAATCCTTCTTGTTCAGTAGTGGTATAATTTCTTTCCGCTTGATTCAGTTGTCTACTCGCGTAGGCGATTGGATGATCAAGCTTACCTTCATCAGCGGGTTGGGCTAGGATACATCCAATGGCATAGTTAGAAGCATCAACATGAATATGAAATGGCTTGCTCCAGTTTGGTGATTTCAAAATTGGGGCTGTACTAAGCCTCTTTTTCAACTCGTTGAATGCTTTCTCGCACTCTTCTGTCCAAGTAAATTGAGTTAAGAGACCATACAAGGGCTTTGCTATTATGGCATACATGTGAATAAACCTACGGTAATATCCACAATGCCCCATAAAAGCTTGCACTTCCTTCGCATTCTTAGGTCTTGGTAGGTCTAAGATGACTTTAATTTTGTCTTCATCCGTAGATATTCCATTTCTCGAGACTATATGTCCTAGGATTTTCCCTTGTCTTACCATGAAGACACATTTTTCCGGGTTTAAACAGACTCTATACTGTCTACATTTGTTGAATATCTTCCTCAACTCGGGGATGTGATTGTTTCTTTGATTGGAGTATGTGCAAAGGTCATCCACATATACTTCCATGCTTTTTTTCAAAAATTCCTTGAAAACATGACACATTAATCGTTGGAAAGTATCCAGAGCATTAGTGAGTCCAAAAGGCATCACTCTGAAGGCATATACTCCCCATTCGGTGGCGAATGCTGTCTTATGTTGATCCTTGGTCGCAATAGCTACTTGATTGTATCCGGAGAATCCATCCAGGAAACTATAGACCTCTTTTCCGGCTACCCTCTCCAACAGATGGTCCGTGATGGGTAATGGGTAGCTGTCACGTATGGTGGCTGCATTCACCTTCTTCAAATTTATGCACACTCTCAATTTTCCATTTTTCTTAGGCACAACTAGTAATGGCGATACCCACTCGGTGTGTTCTATCTCATATATGAATCCTGCCGTTAGTAGTTTGTCTATTTCTTCCTTAATTTTTGCTGCATAAACCTCATTATACGCATAAGGGCGTTGTTTGGATGGTTTTGCGTCGGCCGTCATTGGTATTCGATGGGAACAAATAGTGGGCTCTACACCTTTGAGATCCTTATAGGTCCATGCGAATACGTCTCGGTACTCTCTGATAAGGTTGATGAGTTCCTCTTCCTCCTCTTCAGATACATCTTTTCCAATATATGTGCACCGCTCTTCTCCATCTTCCACTGTTACAACAATTTTTTTGGTTTGTTCCTTGTTGTCGTATGCTTCTCCGTCTTGGGCCTCTCGTTTAGGCATTTGAATGGCTACTTTTCTCTACCTCGTACTTTTTAAAGTGTGCAGGAACTTCAAAAAGATCTGGGTTCGGCTGTACCTTACTTATGTCCTCCTTCTGCCTGTGTAATGCCGGAGCAGTTTCAATTGATAAGATCTTTGTTGGTTCCTGTTCCTTCTTGTTCTGAATAGTGTTTAAGTAGCTTTCTTCAGAGTCAAATTCTGGTTCCATTTCCATGCTTTCATACTCCTCTTTCCATTCTTTCTCCAGGATTTCCCCGTCTTCTACTTCTTGAAGAACAACCATATATAGATTTACATCATAGCCTTCGTCGTCTATACACTCGTTCATCATCAACACTTCTTCGTTTACGCACACATCTAAGGTTGCTAAGATTTCCATCCATCCATGCGGCTCGAAAATCTCATCAGGAAAGACTTGAGGCATGTAGTCTAGGTCTTCTACTGATCGATAGTTAGAGTGTCCTATCGGATATAGTTGTTTTTTCCTCTTTTCTCTCTTTGCTTCTTTACACATCCATAACTGGGCATCTTCATGCATCCAAGATTGATCACTTGATCCAGCACTATGAATGGATAGGTCATCTTCTTCTTTGTGGACTGGATTCCATTGTAGTGGAGGGACATCTCGATAAGCAAATGTGTGCAAATTTATCTTGGTGGTGTTTCCTTGATGTTGCAGGTATAATGAATCTCTTCCCCAATCTTGTACTACCCGCATTTGTCTCATAAAGGGTCGTCCCAATATCATTTCATAGTTGTTTGCTTTCTCGAACTTACAAATGGCTAATGTATGTTCAAATTCTACTCCACAGGTGGTTAGTTTGATTCGTTCCAATATTCCTAAGGGTCTTTCCACATGACCGTCTGCTAATTGGAGTTTCATGCGTGTGGGCCGCAAGGCAGGTTTTCCCCACTTTTCCCATATCTCCTTGCTGGCAATTCCTACCCCGGCACCCATATCTAGAATAGCCTTGGTCATGTACCCGTTGTGGGTGACAGGTAAACATGTATTACCTTCGTCTCCTTCACTAAATTCTCCCACTTTATCAATTGGGATTTGTATCGTGGACTTCCTTTCTTTTTCATTTCCTTTTGTTTCTCCTTTCTCTGGTGGTGGTTCTAGTTGGTCTGCTAACTGCAACAGCGTAGCGACAGTAATTGCTCATGAATGAATGACTCTCCTCCCATCCAAATGCCTCTATATATAGCTCTCTCAAGGGGACTACCTTCTTGGGCAGGTGAATGCTAATCATCCAAGTGTCAGCCATGTAACTGCATGTGCGCCAAGTGTCCAATGGATGCTTCTAGAAGGTTCTAGAGCTCTTTGGGTAAAATACTCTTCCCATGTATCCCATGGGGATTGAACCCAAGACCTCGTCCTTCACATCCTTGAGACTTAACCACTAAGCTAAGTGGTTCACTTGTTCACAAGAGCACAAGACCTCCTAGTAAGTCTAAACTCGAGATCTTTGGTCATACACACTGATGACCAAACGGTGTCCGATTTCAGATCTGTCTGAACCGGCCAGACCCTTGGATCATAGACTTACTTTATTACATTCTTCCCCCCTTGGAAAATATTTTCGTCCTCGAAAATTAGAGCTATATATACTGTAGGCAACCCCCGAGCCTCATGTTCTAAAACTTGAAGAACATGCATTCATTCAAACAGGTTATTTACTTAGATCTTGAAAGTAAAAAACCTTATCATATTCTAGATCTTGAAGAACATGATCGGTTTATCTACTAAAAACTTGAAAGTAGAAAACCTTCTTTATTTGGGACCAACTTAAAACTTGAAAGCTGGAAAACGTCGTTGGATTGTGGAAACTTTTTCCCATGTTGAATTTTCTTCAGTTCCATCCTTCCATTTTACTAAGCACTCTTCATACAAGTGGCTTCTTGTACGTTTATCTCGGGTGCGAAGTATCCTTTCAGGTTCATGAGGAACTGTTTCATTTACTGGAATAGGAAGTATGACCTGATGTCCAACTAGATTATCTGAATCTGTTAGACTCTTCCTAAGTCGGCTAACATGGAACACTGGATGAATCCAACTATCATCTGGAAGTTGTAATTCATAAGCCCACAAACCAATTTTCTTGGTGATTGGAAAAGGACCGCAATATCTAGGCGACAACTTGGCGCATTGACCAGTCTTGAACTTTTCCGATCTTTCAGGAATACGAAGATAAACTTGATCGCCAACCTGAAAAGTAACATCTCTTCGCTTTGGATCGGCATAAGCTTTTGCACGATCTTGAGCTTTCTTTAAGTTTTCTTTAGCTAACTTGAGCTTAAAGTTCATGTCTTGAAGAAACTCTTGAGCTGCTTGAACTCGTTCATTATGAAGTCCCACTGCATAAGGAGACCTAGGCTGGAAACCATACATTAACATGAATGGGCTAAATTCAGTTGATGTATTCTTGGCACTATTATAGGCAAATTCAGCTAAAGGAAGATAATCTTCCCAATCAGTCTGTTTGGAAGTAACATAAGCTCTAAGTATGTCTTCCAAAATCTGATTGACTTTCTCTGTCTGTCCATCCGTCTGGGGATGTTCAGCTGTACTTAAACTTAGTTTAGTTTCAAGTCTACTAAAGACTGCTCGCCAAAAATGACTTGTAAATCGAGCATCTCTATCAGAAACTATGTCTACTGGAAGACCATAGAGTCTATAAAGTTGATTTACAAATATTTTTGCAAGTTCTGGAGTCTTATAAGTAGTTTTGACTGGTATAAACTGAGCAAGTTTAGTCAATCGATCAACTACAACCCAGACTGAATCAAAGCCCTTCTGAGTGCGGGGTAATCCAGAAATGAAATCCATGGAAATACTTTCCCACTTTCCTTTGGGAATTTCCAAAGGATGCAGCAATCCTCCAACTTTAAGTCGTTCAAACTTATTGACTTGACATTTATGGCACTTAGACACATAGTTTTGCACATCTCGATGCAAACTAGGCCAATAAAAATGTCTTTTCACTAACTCATAGGTTCGGTTAATACCAGGATGTCCTGCACTTGGAGCATCATGGCATTCGAAAAGTACTTGATTTCGTATGTCCATTCTACTTGGGACACAAACCTTACCTTTATAAAGCAAATATTCATCTTGGAGAGAATAGTGTTTAAACTTTCTCTCAGAAGTACTTGCTTCAGTTTGTTTATCTTGTTCAGCTGCTTTCCATGCTTGACTGAAGCTTGGATCCTCTTTGCAGCTTCCTTTCAAAGTTGAAATAAATTCACTTTGAATTTGTACAAAACTTAGATTGTTCAACATAGGCATCCGACTTAAGGCGTCTGCCACTGCATTGAACTTTCCTTTTCTGTACCTGAGCTCATAATCGAACTCTTGTAATTGTTCGGCCCATCTAGCTTTTCTACCTCTAAGATCAGGTTGGTTTGCAAACCACTTTATGCTCTCTTGATCAAAAACTATGGTCAGCTTTGATCCATATAGATAATGGCGCCATTTCTTTAGAGCATTTATAATAGCGAACATCTCTCGCTCATAGGTAGAGTAGTTTTGCTGAGCAGGACTTAGCTTTCTACTTTCGAAAGCTATTGGTCGACCATCTTGGCTTAGTACTGCTCCTACTGCAGATGAACTTGCATCTGTCTCTAATTGGAAAGGCTTGTTCGGATCTATGATCTGTAGAACCGGGGCCGATGCTAAAGCAAGTTTAAGTTCTTGAAAACTCTTTGCTTGCTCTTCTTTCCAATTTAACTTTTGATGCTTCCCTTTGAGTTGATCCGTCAAAGGTACTGCAATCTTGGCATATCCAGCCACAAACTTCCGATAATATCCGGCCAATCCGAGAAAACTTTGTAGTTCTCGAACCGTCTTGGGCTCAGGCCATTCAAGAATCACTTGGACCTTTTCAGGGTCAACTTTGATTCCTTCCGCGGAAATAATATGGCCTAAATACTTTACTTCTGGGGTAAAGAATTCACATTTTGACTCTTTACCGTAAAGTTTATTATCGCGAAGAAGTTGAAAAACTTTTTTCAAGTGCTCTAAGTGACTTTCATGATCTTTACTGTAGATCAGAATATCATCGAGAAAATCTACTACAAATTTTCCCAAATACGGCTTAAGCACTTGATTCATCAAAGTCATAAATGTTGCGGGTGCGTTTGTCAACCCGAACGGCATCACTAAAAACTCGTAGTGACCAAACTTTGTTCGAAAGGCTGTTTTAGGAATATCATCAACTTTGATTCTGATCTGATGATAACCTTGGCGTAAATCAATCTTAGAAAAGATTGTAGCTCCCTTTAAACTATCGAAAAGATCTTCGACTAGTGGCATGGGATACTTGTTCTTTATCGTAAGATTGTTTAACGCCCTATAATCTACACACAGCCTCATAGTTCCATCTTTCTTTTTCACTAGAAGGATGGGTGCTGCCCATGGAGACTGGCTTGGGCGGATAAATCCTTTATCCAAATACTCTTGGATTTGATTTTCCACCTCTTGATTTTGGACATAGGGGAGGCGGTATGGGTTTTGAGATTTTGGCTTGGTACCCGGAAACAGATCTATGCTGTGATCGATGTTTCCACGAGAGGGTGGCAAGCCGTAGGGGAGTTCCTTAGGGAACACATCTTTAAATTCCTTCATTAAATTGTTAAATTTAACATAAACTTCTCGAGGAATAAAGGACGAGACATAAGAAACTTGATTTATATTATCAGAATCTGTTACATCTGTGCCAAGGACAAGAAAAGCTTGGGTCCTGGCTTCATTATTTACAAGTTTCTGTAGTTCAGTGTATGATATCAAAGGGATACTTGGAACATCATGCTCACCCTTGATCTTATACACAACTCCGTCGCGCTGGAATTCCAAAGTATTTGTAAACTAACACCTGGTCAATGAAGGACCTAGACTCCATAGCCACTCTCTCCCTAAAACGAGATCTACCCGATCCATATTCATTATTTGGAAGTCCAAGGTGTCTTTAAATCCTTGGATTTCTAGTTCCAAATTACAAATCATTGTGTCCCAAACACGGGTGTCTTGACCGTGCATCATGGAGACAATGTATTTATGAGGCGATGGTTCCTGAGGAAGAGCCAGTTTTTTTACTAACGCATAATTGATAAAATTATGCGTAGCAGAGTCATCCACCATTATCCGGATGGTGTGACCTTTTACTGATCCATGCAACTTGACCAAATCATGTGGACCAAACTCTTGAGGTTGCCACATGTTTTTGGAGATTTGACATGAATGGGTACTGTCGCAGTGCATAATCTGAACCTTCTTTGCACTTGAATTTGCATCCAAGTTCAAAGATTGAATCAGATGGATTTGCTGCTTACCCTTTCCCTTACTTTCTCTTCCGACTGGACAGGCACGGCTTCGATGTCCAGGCTTAAGACATTTAAAGCACAAGTTTTCTTTTTGCGCTTTATCATGATCTTCTGGAGAAAGGATGTGTCTAAAAACACGAGGTTTCTTAGACACCCTTTCACTAGATCTAGTCCCTTTACCCTTACGCTTAAAGTTATTCTTCTGGGAATAACTGCTTTCCTGCGTGACATCCAAGCGTGAATTGTCCTCATAAATCTGTGCGACCTTAATCGCCTCTTCAAGGGATTTAGGCGCATGCCTCTTAACTTCATTACGAATTCGCTGGTTAAGTCCTCTGACAAAACCGCGAAGTCGATGGAAGTCATCTAAATTCTTTAACTTCAGAATTACATCTCTGTATTCTGAAATATACACCAATAGCGGTCTACCCTTCTGCTGAATTTTATCCCAAGCTTCCCAATTGCGTTCCTCCTCATTCTCGGGGAGAAACTCTTTCTTGAAAAGATGGGAAAATTCATTCCAAGTGGTGGGTTTCTTGTGAGTCTCAGAGAGACTCATCCACCATGTATAAGCTTTCGGTCCTAGCGACAAACTGGCTTCTACTACTCTCACATGATCCGGGGTATGTTTGAGTTCATGGACATCTTTCCATTTCTCTAAGAAAGTCAAAACCGCGTCCTTATTCCTATCCTTATCCTCTCCAGAGAAATAAGGAGGACGGATCTCCTTTCCCAAGGAAAGATCCACAGGGCGGTTATGAGTTTCTAACATACCTACCGAAGCAACGCACAAGGGAGTAGAAGACGCTAGACTCAAACGGCTCATACTTCCCGCTAAAGGAAACATGTCTATTTGGGGAGAGGATAATTCCTTATCCTTTTCCATCCTAACAGACATCGGTGAAGTTGCGATCGTATCTGTGTGACTACCTAAAATAGTCTTACTGATATCCTTAGGCGTCTGAAGTAAGTTCAAAATGGCCTTAAGGTGATCCTGGATTCCATCAACAGATTGACGGAGTACTGCAACCTCATCCGGAATGCTGGACAACTGTCCAAGCTTTTGCTCAACTAGCAACATCCTACTTTCCATATCTTTCCTCTCATTTAAAGTAGTGTTTGTTTCCCCTTTTTTCGCAGAATCCTCAACGTCTAATGCTACAATCGCTGATTCTATTTTAGATGCATCAGACGCATGACTAGTATTTGAAACCATAGGTGCAGATGAATGCAATGCACGTGCAACTATTGGTGGTCTAGTCATGAATGAGGATGTTACTAACATAGGAATGGAAGCATACATGGACGCACTAGTAGTACTTGTAAGCGAAACGTGGCTAGAAGTCCCCTCCATCGCACACAAAGCGTTATTAAACTTACTAAGTATTCCTAACGCAAGAAGTGTGTGCAACAAAATCAAAAGAGCTATGCAAGAATGTCACAAGAAATCGTCCCTGATGATTTGGTCCCTTGAGGTCGACTTGATTCTAGCCGAAAGTGCTAGAATTATGACGAAGATAGGCCTCCAGATCTTCACTCCACAGCTCCACTTCTGTTGAACTTTACTCGAACTTTTAGCTTTCTACAGCTTGGACCACCACAGAAATGTACTCGAGTTCGGATGGGAAATAAGCAAACTCCAAAGGTTAATCAAAATGAGATGATTTCGGCTCGGGATTAGCAGAGCAGAGATTTAATTCAACTTGTATATGTTATGCAGAGAACGAAATCACGAAGAACCTTTACTTCAGTGGATAAAGCCCTGAAGTGTCTCTGCAAGGTCGTGCGATCGAATCCCGGCGCCCTCCCGATGGTAGTTCAGCTTTTTTGGCCGGGTGAAGATGTCTGCTTCAGCACGAATTAAGAGAGATTAGTTACCTTCTCAGCAGTACTCCCGTGTACTTCTGTGGCGTAATGGATAGGCGGACACGCTCGCTTCAGCGGGTCTCGGGTTCGATCACCCGCGGACGTGCAGTAGAGAGGATCAATCTTTTTGGCCCCTATTTGAGAGCTTCTTCAGGAGTTCAGCAAGTCCTTCTGCTATATCTTCACGCCGACGGGGATGCTCTTCTAGATAGAGCAGCGTGCTCCAATCGGGGGGACGGGGGTTCGATCACCCTCTGCTTCACCAGAATATTTCCTTTTGGATCTTCTTCGATGAAACCTCCCTCAGCGAACCGATGATTGTATAAGGATCTGCTTCATGAAGAAGAGCACGAACGGCGCTTCTCTCCGTGGATAAGGCAGCGCCCTCTCAACAGAGGGGCGCGAGTTCGATTCCCCCTTAGCACACAAAGATGAATAACTTTTTTTTAATACTCTCTTGCTCTAAGCTAAAGCATGAGAATGATTTCGACAAGCATCTTAATGCGGGCAGGGGCAGAATTCGCACGTCAAAAGTTCAAGCAAGAAGATGAAAGCTATGGAGATGGCTCTGATACCAATGCAACAGCGTAGCGACAGTAATTGCTCATGAATGAATGACTCTCCTCCCATCCAAATGCCTCTATATATAGCTCTCTCAAGGGGACTACCTTCTTGGGCAGGTGAATGCTAATCATCCAAGTGTCAGCCATGTAACTGCATGTGCGCCAAGTGTCCAATGGATGCTTCTAGAAGGTTCTAGAGCTCTTTGGGCAAAATACTCTTCCCATGTATCCCATGGGGATTGAACCCAAGACCTCGTCCTTCACATCCTTGAGACTTAACCACTAAGCTAAGTGGTTCACTTGTTCACAAGAGCACAAGACCTCCTAGTAAGTCTAAACTCGAGATCTTTGGTCATACACACTGATGACCAAACGGTGTCCGATTTCAGATCTGTCTGAACCGGCCAGACCCTTGGATCATAGACTTACTTTATTACACTAACTGCCTCCATAATTGTGGTCTTAGTTGAAGCAACTCTTCCACCGTCAATCTGCATTGCACCTTTGTTTTCTTTAGTTCTGTTAGATTGTGTGAACTCTCTTCTGAGTTTCCTTTTTCCTTCCCATGCACTGTGGGTGCTCGTATTATTAGAGACTCTCTTTCATATTCTCCCATGTAATTCGGCAATGTCGAAATGCTCAGAGTTTCCTCTCTTTCTCTATCAAGTCTCGATACTTCCTCATATGCTTCCTCCAGGTTGGGATGGGGTTGATCATCTTCCACATCTATTTCCTCAATAGGAGGTGGACTGATTCCATTCTTCTTCCATTGCTCTTCTCTGATTCTATTCCACAAGTCTTTTGGCCAATCAGCCTCTAGGTCTGGTATCATTGACACCGGTTCATCTTGAGCTTTTCTTCGTTCATCTTGGTCGTCTTCCTTTCTAGGTTCTTCATCCTTGGATTTGATGCATTCTTCGTACATACCATGTGCAATCCTTGTCTCTGGTAAAATTGGGATAGTCTTTTCTAGGGTTGCTTGTGCTACCTCGATAAGTTTCCTGTATATTGCCAATCTTTCTTTTTCTAATTCTCCTTGAGGATAGAGTTTTTCATGTTGCTCTATATTTGGGCCTATTTTGATTCTAGCTTGGTAAGCTTTCAACCACATGTCCAAGTCGTCTGGCTTTGGGTCAGCTAGAATTGATCCTGGCTTCTCCTTCTCTGCGCTAATCCGCGGTGGTTCAGGGATCTCCTTATGTGTTTTTTGTTCCTTATGCTCTTTCAAGCCCTTAGGTTGTTTCTTACTGTCTTGACTCTTATTTCTTGCCCATTTATTTTTTAGTTTTTCTCGTCTTTCCTTACATTTTTGTACTCTTTTGTTTTGGGAGTTCCCACGTGGGATCTCAGAATCCTCAACTACCTGAATTCCAGAGCCTACGGTTTTATTGCTTTCTTGTTTCTCTTCTGGTTGCTTTCCCTTTTGTTGCTTTGCTTGGGCTCTAGTAATAGCCTTTAGCGGTACGGTGTACTCCTTATCACTCCCCGATCCTTCTATGACCTCAATTACGTTAATGGGTGCAGTATCTTGAGCTTTGGCCGGATTCTTAGGGCAATCTCTAAAAAGGTGTTCTTTTCCGCAATCACTGCAATATCCTTCCCAGATTCTAGGTGGTGGAGGGTTGTAAGGTCGAGGGCATTCTCTAATGAAATGGTCTCCTCCGCATCTATAGCATGGTCCTCTCGGCATAGGTGGTCTAATAGGTGGTCTCACAGTGGGTTGTGCTTTAGGAGCCGTATACATTAAGGTGGTCGTCTCTGCCCCATAAGTCTGATCATAGCCCTCATATCCATAATAAGCAGCATCATATGCCGTTTCGTATTCCATCATGTTGTCTTCGTATGAGTAGTACCCTCCTGGAGGAGGTTCATATCCAGGGTTTGTGGATTCTACGTTGGTCATTGTCGATGCTGGAACTATAGCTCTTTCTAAGTTTTCTTCTGGTTGAGCATACTTCACGGATACTACCTACTATGGTTTTAACAGTTGGGGTCCTAGCACTGGTTGTGGTGGTGGATACAGTGCTTGCTCGTATGGCCGTGATGCTTCTACTGGTGTGGGATATGGGTTGGATCTTGGTATCTCTCTACCTGGTTCCCTAGGCGGGTATCCATAGGGTCTATATTGTGGTGGTTGAAAAGGGCGTGCTTGCCTATTGAAGGGACAGTTCTCAGTAGGGTGATTGGTATATTTTTGTTCTATGTGACAATACCAAGAAGTCCCTTGTTGTTGCTGTCGGTGGTATGGATACATAGGTTGTGCACCAGCCCCTCCTCGGACACACAAGTGTGTGGGGTGCTCTCCTCCACATAAATTACATCTCCGTAGCATAGGCACTCTTTGCGCTGGGTTTTGGTAAGCGCTTTGTCCCTGGACTCCTAGTTTCTTTGCTAATAATTCTGCTAATTCTTCCATATTACTGGAGTTGGATGTAACAGTGCTCCTCAAATCTTCTGATTTAGTGAGGTCGGTTTTACCTTTGAGATCCTCGGCAAGGTTGTCTTCCAAATCAATGCATTCTTGAAGGCACTCCCTCAATGTTTGTAGCCTCTTCACATACACTAGGGTTCGTAGAGTTCCGTTAGTGAGCCCATCTAGAAATAATGAAATCATCTTTTGTTGAGTGGGTCTCTCAGTCATTGGGCATCTATCCACATATTGATTGAATCTTCGGGCAGCAATCTTCACAGTTTCATTAGGGTTTTGTTTAAAGCTATGGATTAAAGACGCAGAATTGTGTTTAATCCCTCTCTTCGTGAATTCTCCAATGAATTCTTGAAAGAATTGTTCCATGTTTCCAAATTGATTGGGATCTAAGGGCTGGAACCAAGTTAGAGCTGTCCCTGTGAGGGTGAGTCCAAAAGACTCATACTGCACAAAGAAGTCATCTACTTGCTCCGCTCTTAGAACTTGTTTAAATTCAGCGATATGATCATAGGGTTCTCCCAATCCATCATAATGGTTTCTCACACATTTAGCTACTTGGATAGGTCTCAATCTTCTCATTGGTTCAGGTGGTCTAGGCATTACAAGAAAGACTGGGACAGCTGGCCGTAATGGTGGTACTCCAGGTTGTCCTCCTACCGGTGGTCGTGGTCTGACTGGTGGTCGGTACTGATTACCTATCCCTGCGTGGGTCTGATGGTGTGTTTGCACTCCTGGAGTTGCAAACTGTACATGAGTGCGGTTGGGCACACTTCGTTGGCTGGTCTGTCCTGATGTGGTCTGTTCCGTCTCGTGTTGATTCCCAAAAGGATTTTGTGAAGTAGTCGCCTGATCTCTCTGAGAAAATACAGGCGCACCCATGTATCTCAGCCGAGCCCTGTCTAAGGCACTCACAGGCCAATATCTCCTTTGATCCTTGTCCAAGTATGTGAGTCTAGTTTCATCATCTGGGTCTTTCAGCTCATAGAATGTCATGGGGCTTTCTTCTCTTCCTGGAGCAGATAAGTCAGTTTGAAGCAATAGGTCTGATCCATGGATCATATAGACTTCCAACAAGTAGTCGTTCTGAGGAATCACGTCTCCTCTCAAGACCCGTGATACTTGAGACCGGCCCCTAGGGGTAGTCACAAACTCTTCACGTTGTGCTCTTTCGGAGTTGTCTGGGTCCACAAACTCTCCCCTTTCGTTGATCCTCTCAAGAAATTCAGTCATAATGTAGATATGACCAATTTTGTCTACATATGCACCTCCCTCGTATTTGACAGCAGGTCGGGGTACAATTGTGGCATTCAGGGAAGTTACCATCCTAGCCACAGATCTATTTAAGCCATCCAGGAAGATAGGGATCTCCTGGGCATTAGTGGACACATACTGTAAGGAGGTACGGTAATCAACGGTAGACATGAAATTTCTATTCGGTGTTGGACCCTGCATGTCTTCCGAAGCCATGGGTATTTCCTCCTCTGAATCACTGGAAGTCTCTGAGTAGATGGAGTGATGACTAGCCTGGGCAGCACTTCCCACAGAAGATATGATGCTTCTTCGGCTACTTAGCACCCTTCCTGACCTCAAGTTCATTCACTCACCTAAGTCTCTCTAGAAATCCCAGAGATTCTCCTTGAGTGGCTCTTCCAAAGCCTCAAATTTTCTAGCAAAAATACTAGTGTCAATCTGGCCGACACCGTTTCCAGGCAATACCACACCAGGCGATACTGCCTTGGCCTCGATACGATACCAGAAGTCCAAACGATACGATACTGTCTGGAGTAGACGATACGATACTGGGTAGTTACTACGATACGATACCAAGCACGACGACGATACGATCCCGGAATTCTAGGCGATACGGTACTGGACAACCGCACGATACGATACCAGTAACCTTCCCGATACGATACAATCTTAGTATCGCGATACTATCTTCTTGAAGGAAACAATACGATGCTATGACAAGTGGTGATACGATACCACCGGCTTGCACGATACGATCCCAACTATGGTGTCGCGATACTTCACTAGGAAATGGCACGATACGATACTGGTAGGGACCGACGATACGATACGAAGATTCAAGGCGATACGATACCACAGAACCTAGACGATACGATACTTATGATGGTATCGCGATACTATCCAGGTGAGAGGGCGATACGATATCGAAGTGGTGTCGCGATACTTGATGCTAAGTGACACGATACGATATCAGAGAGGGTAACGATACGATACCAAGTTATCAGGGCGCGATCGCGATACCAACTCGGGGTCACGATACCAAAATGGTATCGCGATACCAAGACAGGTATCAAGCGATACGATACTTCGGTGAGTATCGCGATACCAAACCTCAACCGATCGCGATACTCAAGCCAAAATGCAAGAAAATTCTAAAGTTTTTGCACCCTCTTGCTCTCCTTACTCCCCTCTTCTCTCCTAGACCTCTGTACCTCACAAAGAAACTGTAATGATATCAGTTTTCCCTTCCCGCGATACTGCGCACCTCTTTAATCACATGTTTATGCATGTTTAGAGAGTTTTTGGCAAATATTCTTTGTGAAATCTTACCAGTGTATTGCCTAGCTTGTACCTTGAGCTCCAACCCTAGCTTTAACAGCCTGACAGCCACGATACCAACTCCACGATACTGGTCGCTGCTCGCCCACGATACCAGTACACTGTGAAGTGTCAAATGAGCCAAAATTTTTTGGTTTTTATACTTTTCTAATAGAATTTGAATTTTGCAAATTTTCTTGGTTATCATTTTTGGGATTTTTTAGGTGATTTTTGTCTACTCCTACTTCTCCTCTCCTCACTACTCCTCTTCTTCTAACCTAACCCTAACTCCTCCTTCTCTCCTTTCCTCCTAACCCTAAACCTAAAACTTATCACACACACCTCTGAGATGTGAAGTAACAAGTGCTGAAATTATTGACTACTTGCCACAAGACGAATTCACTTCTACAAGTACGATTCTCTCACACTCGATCTATAACCATCACGAAGGCACCTTGGTTGAGTGTTCCCCGAAAACGGCGCCAAAAACGTGTGTACCTAAGTCAAAATGACTCAAGGACTTGTGCCAATGAAATTGTACCTCGATTGCCACACAAGTGCATATAGTGGGAAATCAACACACATTCAAATGTCAATCTGATCAAACGACCTAACCAAGTGTATGAAGACATGTGTACACATGATGGAAAATGAAGTGGTTAAGCTAGCATGCATGAGAAAAGACTAATCCACTTCCCAAACTTACTGAAATCCTGAAAGTGTTTGCCGTGATACCTCTTACAACAGTTTTCAGAAAATCAGGGATTTCTCCCAGCTCCGGACTCTGAATATAGGCAATAGGGTACTCCTTTCGAAGCTCTCGACGAGACGCATCTACTGGAAGTGGTTTCACTCGATTCCAAGAACTCGGCTTCAAGTTATGGCCAAAATGGTAAATGGCGGGACACACCCACACTCACGCCACAACTCCTACTAGTTCGCACACACACTACAGCAGCTCAAAATCAATGGGGAGGGGTAGACAACAATCCTACACACACATTTCAAGCAATACACACACATACAAGACCAAGAAGAAGATCAAAATCTGCAAGGAAGAGGCAAATTCGAAAATTCAGCAGTGCTCCTTCTTCACAATGGCAAAAAGTCTCTACAAAGAGTCACAAAGTGACTTATATACATGTGCCCTAAGTTTGGTCCTTCCACACAAGAGACCGGCACTTTATTCACTAAAAGGCTAATCTCCTACTATTTTACAAGGGATATTTTACAACAACTTGGGATTATGCAACTAGAGGACTCCTCTAGTGCATTTACATGGCTTAAGGGAATTCTTGAAGACCTCGAAGAAGAAAAAATATGCCCATCATTTTGAAAATTTTGGGGCTCTACTCTTATGCTCTTTTGCTCTGCAACACCCTCCCCCTCTTTGTCTATGTCGTCCCTTGACAGGCTTTACTTCTTGTTTGTCTCGATCCACACCCGCATCCTTTGGTCAGTTCTGCCTGATTCTCGATCTTGCATTACGTTTTAGAGGCGCTCTGATTACTTCAAGCCTGTTAATTTGGTTTGCGACGCACGCCATCAATGCACATATGAGGATGTAGCTCGTAAGCCTTGATCTGAATCCTCTGTAACTCAAGAGGTTGAAGCACCCTCATATGGAATACTTGTTGGCCCTGGTTCCTCCTCTCAGCTGCGTGCTTTTCCTTGGTGTGTGTGCCCCTGTGGGGCTTGTTGCAGAAACTTGTTCTTTTTACCCTTATCTCTATTGAGCCGTTCTAGACTTTGATTTTCTTCTTCTTTTCTTTTTGCTTGATTGTCCCTCTACAGTCACATATAACAAAAGTATGCTCAAAACTCTACACCGCATTTAGCGAGAGTTATTCCTTCCAGTAGGCCTATGGGTCTTTCTATTTGACCAGCGGCCATTTGTAATTTCATTCTCGTGGGCCTGAGTGCTAGCTTGCCCCATCACTTCCATAGGGAAGTTGTAGCAATTGCAACTCCTGCATTTGAGTCCAAATTGCCTTGGTGGTGTAACCTTGATGGGTAATGGGAAGATAGGTGTTTCCTTCTTCTCCTTCGCTCATGTCTCCTATCTTTTATAAGGGTATTTCTAGCACTGTTCTATGAGATCCTACCTGAGAACGAGGTTTTGCTACTTCTAGCACTTGGTTGGCTACATTTTCCCATAATAATGGCTTAACCTTGAGTAGCTCTTCTAAAGTGAGATTGCACTGCGCTTTAGTGTTCTTTCCTACACCTGTTCCTAGGTATGTCTGATTTTTCATTCTTTACCATGATCGTGGGTGCTCTCATACAAGTAGACTTAGCTTCCCATGGGCCTCTGAAATGGAGTAGTTCCTATAAGGAATTAGACTCGAAGTCTAATCTCTCATGAGTTTGGGCACTCTCTTTCTCTTCATAAATGAAAGGAATGTCTTGTGGGAATTAATCATGTGCATCATCCGCAAGTTCAATGGGAGGAGGAACTTCACTTTCTTTAGCCCATTTCTCTTCTTGAATCTCTCACAGGAATTCTGGTGAATACCGATTCATAGAAGAAGATGTGTCTGGTTCTGTGGACTTAGGCACATAAGCTTCCTGGGTAGGAAGGCTTATCCTTTCGCTTGCCTTGTCCTTACTTTGAGAGGCGGGGTCCTTTTCAGATTTTGAAATTAACCTCTCCAATCTTTCTAGCAGTCCATCAAAGTGCAACTATGTCTTAGCTGAACTAGTGAAGTTAAAGAGCCGACTGGCCTCAAACATGGTTTAAGCCAATTCCACCGTCTTAGCACAAATTTTAGTTCGTTCGAGCTCTAGCTTAGCTCTAGGGTAACACTTTTCATGATCAGTTATGTTTGGCCCTTCTTGAAGTCTGGCTTGATATGCCTTAAGCATCATGCCTAGGTCCTCGAGAGTGGGATCTGCTAAGACTGATCCTACTCTAGGGGGTGGTGGGATTCTGTGAGGTGGGTTGGCCGGTGGCGGATTGGAGGGAGATGGGAATGGTGGTGGTGTAGTATGAGAGTGAGTTTGAGATGTGAGTTCAATTATCTTGGCGTTGGTTTCTCTCAAGCTTTCCTCAAGTTTGCTCATCTTCTTTGCCCTTTGCCTTTTCATTCTCTCGTTACTATCCTTCCAAGCTATGGTCCTCTTCTTTGTTATGCTCTTAGTTTCACTAACCTTGAAACTCGTTTCCTGGCATAAACCTTGGTTTTGCTGCAAGGCTTGAGCTCTAGTGACCACTTGCACTGGGGCAGTGGAAGTTACACTTCCTGTAGAGTCTACTACAAACCCAATGACATTGATAGGAATGATTTTTGGCATATTGTCGGGATTCTTAGGACAATCTTGCAAGAGGTGCTCTTTCCCGCAATCTGAACAAAAACCCTATAGGTGCGAGCATAGGGCAATCACAAATGAGGTGATCCCCCTGACAACGATAGCATGGTCCTCTATGAAATGGGGGTCTTACCTGCCTAGGTTGAGGTCTAGAGTTGGGGTTTGCATACATTACATTTGCATATTCTTGCTCCCAACTAGGTTCACTCGGGTCTTCGTAATAGGGGACTCATTATGCTCAGGTGACTGCATGTAGTAAGCCTGGGGCTTATCAATATGAGTGGATCTGAAGCTATAATCACTGGGGTCACTTTCTGAAAGTAATGGAGTCATTGGCACTAAAGCTCTATTCAAATTTTCTTTTGCAGCTACGTACTTTAGGGGAATCACATTGACTGGAGTTGGAGGTTGTTGAGCTAACACATGCTGAGGCTTTTGTTGCATTTGTTAGGGTTGTTGATAGGGTTGCTACAGTCTACCATATTGTTGTGGTGGGTACTGGTTCTGGTATCTTCACTGTTGTGGGTATGATTGTGGATAATTTTGCCTAACTGCTTGCTTATTGTATGGGCAATCTTGTGCGGTGTGATTAGTGTATCTCTGTTCTATGGTACAGTATTGACTACTAGGGTTCACTTGGGGTTGAGCCATAATGGGACATACATTCGCCATATGGTCACCTCCACAAGTATAGCATCTTTTTGCTCGGGCAAACCTTGGTATTTGTTTGCTTGAGACTCTTCTCAGCTACTTTCTCTGCAAGTTCCTCAATAGATATGGATGGATTTGAATTGAGGCTAGTAGAGCTATCTGAATATCTATAGATTTTTGAAAGCTCTAATTCCTCCCCTAGGTTATCCTCAATGTCTATGCACATGTGTACACACTCTTCTATGGTTCTAGGTTCCTTCATGTACACATAAGATCTCAACTTGGTACTCAACAATCCATCTAAGAACAAAGCCACTTGTTTGGCTAGAGTGGGTAACTCTGGAATAGGACATCTCTCTAGGTATTGCCTAAACCATCTTCTTGCAAGACTAACTATTTCTTGAGGTGTCTGTTTGAAGCTATGAATCAGGAAGAAAGTATTGTGTCGTATGCCACTCTTAGAAAATTTTGTGACGAAAGCCTCTAGAAGTTGGTCTATGTTCTTGAACTAGCCTCGGTGAAGCGGTTGAAACCATGTAAGGGCTCTGTTCTTGAGAGTTAGGCCGAAGGCATTATATTGAGTGAACAAGTCTTTAACTTGTTCAGCTCTCAAAACTTGCCTGAATTCTGCCACATGATCCTATGGGTCTCCTGTGCCATCGAAGGAGTTCTTCATGTACTTGACTAGTTGTGTAGGCCTCAAGGTCCTTGTGTGTTCTCTAGGCCTGGGTAAAGGGAAATCATTTGCATTTCTTTGGTTCCTTGAGTCTCTAGGTCTCTCGGTTCCCACTCTATCTGTCTCTGTTCTCGTTCTTTCTCTTCCCATTGGGTTGGCAAAGCTTACGTCTGGTCTATCTCTACTCGTGTCCCTATGATCTCCATGAGCTTGGGATGTTCCAGCTCCTTGGTGCCCATAAGAGACATTGGATCTTGGTTGGGGAAAAACAAATTCACCGTTCCAAGTGTAGGCATGCCTACCATGCTCTATGACCACAAAGATCCTCTCTCAAGTATTATCTAGGTAGGTCACTTTGCCAGGGCTATTAGGATCTTTAAACTCATAGATTGTGAGCATTGCTACTTCATTAGACTGGTCAGTTTTATACCCCCAAAAGGCCTTGTCAGTCTCTCGATTTAAGAACAAATATATGCTCTTATTGTCCTGGGGAATCCACTCTAGCATGATGATTCTAGTGAGGACTGATTTACCTCAGGGAGTTCTAGGCTCTCTTCCTACATTCCCTTGCTCTATGTCACCCATGTCTATCTTTAAAATCACGTTACCAAAGTTGTGTGTTCTACACGGTTGGTTGGTGACTATGTACATTGTTCCTTCCTTATCTAGGTATGCACCATTTTTGAACTTGACCACTGGATGTTCTAGTCCCTAGGGTTGATCAGGTTTTTTAATTTGCACTATGCACCTTCTAAGACCATCCTCATAGATGCGAGCACCTAAGCTGTTGGTCTTGATGTATTCACGTTGAGTTTGTATGGGCTTTCAGGTCTCTCTAAGTAAGCCACACCTGAACTTTCTGTGGGTCTCTCCATAGCATATGACATCTCTGATCTGCTAGTTTCAGAGCTAGGGTAGTGTGAATAATTGCTCAATTGTTGGGCCCAAGCCCTGAATGTCTGATTGACACTAGCCTCTCAAGACCTTAGGCTTTGTCTATCTCTCCCTAGGTGTCCTCCTGATCTAAGGTTCATATGCAAGATTAATCAATCCCAACTTTACCCAAAGTACAACTTCGTTGCTGATTCTTGTTTATCAACCACTGGATTCTTTTTATTTTGTTATCATGTTTATGATCTTGTTTTATTTGCATCATCAGGAATACTTCAGTGATTTTTTTCGCACTTGAAATTGACCACAACAAAAGTAGTTCTTTCCCTTGGGGTTATCGTCACACACACAAATTATCTTTTAACTTGAACTTGATTACTTAGGCAGTCTTCAACTTGTCTCGTGCCTATCGTTGCCCTAACTTACGCCTAATATTATGCGTTCTTGGCCTAGGCTAGGAATTGACAGAGGGGGTTTCAAGAGAATTTCCAACCTCAAGTCCTTTGCCCTTTTGATTGATAGTCGAGCCCAGGATGTGCTCACGAAAGCTCCATGATCACCTTGCTAAAGTTGCTTGAATTCCTTGCTTGCACACCTCAGACTTGTGAAAGTTTACCAGTTAAAAAATAGACTTGACCACAATGTATTGACAGACAAAAACACCCTTCAACATACATTGAAAAGTATAGACCCCTTCCTTTTTGCCCAAAATAGTATTCTCACCCCCTAGTACCGATTGATGGTCAACTTAAAAACAACTATACTAGAACCCCACGTATGATTATTACAAAAACAGAGTTCATATGAAGAAGTTATAGCCAATCAGGCACTTGGGAGTCAAAACAGGTGAAAGAGGCACTCAGGGATAGCTAGTAGTGTTATCTAAGGTTTCCTTATGCTCTAATGATCCTTAATTTTCCAAAATGTTGGCCAAAAATAGGTTAAATTATTTATCCCAAAAAAATGCCAAATTTGCCTATCAATCACGATTGATGTGTCCGTCATGACTGAATGGTCGGTCGCAATTGACAAGTCCGACGTGGCTGTTCGTCACGATTGATAGGTCAATCATGATTGACACATGGCCCAAAAATTTAGTCAATCGTGGTCAAAAAGTCGTTGACTTCGTCAGTCACGATTGATTGGTTCATCGCAATGGACCTATCGGTTGTGATTTACACGTGGCAGCGATAGCCTCAGTCAGTCATGGGTCAAACAATCATGGATCGTGTCCATCGTGATGGAGGCGTCGGTTGCGATTGACGGGTCAGTCCCAATTGACACAT